>JAZGTJ010000161.1:98139-212989 GCA_036877575.1 Botia almorhae
ACCCCCCCGTCACTGCCTTACTAGTAGCCATTATTTCAGCTATGGATTCAAGGCAGGGAGGGTAGTGTGACTGCTTACTTTAGTATGAAAAAAACAGGCTAGTTCTAAACTAGGCTTGGAGCCAAACACCTGATAAGACAGTGCTGCCAATCTCAAGGAGACTATTGCTTCCTGTACCTCTGAAACATTTCTACTTACAGAGAACAAAATCAATTTTAATGACAGGATGTGATGAATTTATATAAGATGTATTAAATGTTTACAGTACACAGGACACTTCCTGCTTCACATATTTCATATTTGCATATTTCTGTTCTGAAATTGTGAAATCACTATCCAGCGTGTTATTAACATAAAAAAGGCGTCATTGCAAAAGTATTAGGACTTTAAAGAGTTCTGTTAACTCTTGTAAAACACACACAAAATATTGCATTATTTTCCTTATTTATTTTTGATTTTAGGTCTGTAAAAGTTGTGCTTTAGGATTTGATGATTACAGTATATTTAAGAATTTGTCATTTGTGTTTTTCCTTAAAAAATAAATTATATTAAACATTGTTGTAGTATTACGATTAACCAAAAATACACCCTGTATTTGGTAGGTGTTTACAAACCAAACACAAATAGTTTTATATGAAGTGTCATTTCGAGGTATCCGTTTGATATGTAGTAATAAATGAAAGAGTTAATTTTGTGGTAATGGCATATTAACTTTGAGCTAAAATGTTACGGGGGTAATTTTAAAAAAGTGAGGGAAAAATACTGCCGTTTTAATTGTTGTAAAGTTATATTTACAGTTAGGTTTGACCTTTGAGTATTTTAGTTTGGATTCTATCCCAATGGTGTGCTAATGTTTTAGTTAGGCAGCGTGTTTTATTTATTTTCTTTTTGTATCGCAAAAAAGTCCGAAAACAATAATCACAATATTCACTGTTGTGATTTTGCAGTTATGCTAGTAAAGCAAACCCAACCCATTTGATTTCTCCTATCCAGATATAATGTTCAAAACATTTTAACACATCATCAGTATGATATGATTTTTCATCAGTAAAATTACACAATTTATGATATAACGTATGTGTTGATTACATTACCGTGAGAAATAAGTAGGAAATGACAGAGTTAGAATCGCGTTATGATGCTAATTAACCGTTTCAGTTTTCTTGGTTTTAGAAGCTACTTAAGTTAGAACTTGATTCATTATTTTACCCGATCAGTTCTTGCAGTTCTGTCTGTGTTCTTAAAGATATTTGTATGTTGTTGAGTGCAATAAAACAAGGTCTGTGCAATATTCCCATCATCTGTTTAGTGTTTTTGCATTCTTCCTCTCAACTGAAGAATATGGAAGTGTTACAAATAAAGTTTCGTTTTCTTTGCATGCTAAATTTGAGAGTTTTTAAGAGTTGTGGACGACGTGGAGACGTTTAAGGGGAGTGTGTTGATTGTTCTCATAGAAACAGCACACTGACTTTTATCAGTGGCTTAGTTCTTACATTCATAGTCTAGCAGTGTGTATTTACATTTGCTACTATATATAAATATAAGTAATATCATATATAAATATCAGTGTATCATTTTGCAAAGTTTGAAGCAACATGTATATGATCCTGCTATGTTAAACGTACACTTTATTAAAGTTTAATGTCCAGATAATACATGCATGTAATTGGGACATTTATTAGCGGAGTGATCGCATAAAAACATCACTTTGTGGTTCCACCAGGTAAAACAGTTAGTTTTAACGTTTGTCCTTTTTAAAGCTGTATTTTGTAACTTTTGGCATTCCACCGCCATCTCTGTTTGAAACATAACATTGCATGTTACTTAAGAGTTACTGTCCTAACGTGGGTGACAAGATTAAATTCCAAACAGCTGCTTTAGGAACAAGCTACAAACGCTGCGCCATCAACAGAACATGGACATGCACTGTATAGTAATCGGAATATCCTTTCTGTTTACGGACGTTTTCCACGAACTCAGATTCGACAGCTGAAACTGTAAATCATTATTATATTATAAACGTAGCGTGGCGAATCAGGGTAAGTTAAGCAGATCGCGTTGAATTACTCAAATAATCTGTCATATACTTTGCGCAACAACCGATTATTGTAGTTACGGATTGTAGCTTTAAAACACTTCTTAGTTCAACAACCAAATCTTACTTTTCTCAGAAGTGCACCAAAAAGTATCATTACGTTGTTGTTTGAGTTCTGAGTTTCATCTGTTTTTGGACACGTTTCATCAAAAACTGAAAAATGAGCGATGCTCTCAGCGTCTGATACTTCCACCTGCAATTTCAGAAACTCAGAGACGCCATCATCCATCATTTGGCTGCGTTGTTTTTTTTCCACGTGACACTAAACCTTAGTATTACACATCTTTCACTTTGATAAATACAAAAAGAGAGAAGCCAATATCGATGTCCCCGTTTCACGTCATTTAGTGCGTAAGAGGTCGTCATAAATATTCATAGACTCCTTTGAATGTCTAACCAGGTTTAGTGCCAGTATCTTCAAAAAACATGAAGTGGCAGAATTGTCACAAAAATAAACCAAACGCTTAAAAACCAAATGAAATGTGCCTGTTCCATTCAACAGCTGAGCCAAAACCATTTGTTACCTGTGGCACATTAAAAATAAACCGAATAAACGAAACAATAAAACATCAGACCTGCTGGTTAAAAAGGATCACACATTTGTCAAATGAGGTATGCAACGTGAGGTATATGCCACAGAGAATCTGAGGTTGTGGAGTTGAAGCTGATGGGTAGTGAGAAGTAAACATTTGTTAGGCCTCTGTGCAAGCAGAGATAGGCTGCTGTTGAATTGACAGCGCACCCTTAATTGTGTCCATGACAAGAGTACCGTCACGTCAAAACCATTAACACTGGGATGAGGTGACGAGAAATATTGATCCGTCCAGGATAGATGGCCTCAGAACATATAAAAGTGAAGATCCTGCCGGAGTCTCACCCAAATCTTGCCAAAGACTGGAGTCACCCAACAGCCTGTCATCATGTTGTCACTGGCACTGCTCTACGTTCTGGTTGTGGTTTGCTCCGAGCGATGGACTCATGCATTGCCTCTGTACTCAGATGGCGCGCTGCCCGCACAGGAAGGTAAGCATTGTGTTTTGTGTAATAATATTAGGGTTAATACAGTTTGTGGTGAAACTTGAGCAGACAATACAATGTAGACTGTATTTGACTGTAAAAGACTGTATTTGACTGCACTACTTATGTTTTACACTGCGATCAATTCAAGTCATGACATCATATGTTTTTACATTAACTCTATTTTACATGAACTCTAACTCATTAACATTAACTAAGTTATGCAATTTAAACTTTATTTGTAAGCTACAATAACTCAACAACAGTCAAAATTTTAAATTGTAAGTTAAAATGACTTAAAATGATCTAATTAATTTTTAAGGCAGCAAAACATGTTTTACTTAAGCAATAAGGTACGAGAGGCCGTGCTGTATCGTGAATAAATCACGGCTGAAGGGCGTTGTTAGGCACGATGCGAAGCGTTACCACATAATAAAAATATTAAAATCATATTTATTATGGTATATTATAATGTTTTCATCAAGTAAAATCATCATCTGCCTTCCGCTGTAAAAAGTAGTCCCTAACGGCAACAGAGTGCTTCTAA
This sequence comes from Botia almorhae, assembly GCA_036877575.1. NCBI lineage: Eukaryota > Metazoa > Chordata > Actinopteri > Cypriniformes > Botiidae > Botia > Botia almorhae. Next base: position 101,799 of record JAZGTJ010000161.1, read on the forward strand.
GTGCGGGGGCTCAATGATACACAGAACCGTTGAGTGAAGCGGTTGTAGCCGTGCTTTATCGTGAATAAAACACAGCTGCTGACCAATCAGAATTGAGGAATGGAACTAACCGTTTTATAAAGTGTCATTATTGGACATGATTGATTGTAATGGTAATGGTATTCTGTTTGTAATGATTGTTTATATGAGTAAGTGGTAAAATGCATTATGGGAAGGATCTGATAAAAACTAATCAGGATTCTAAACAGTTACATGGCCCATACACACATAAGTGTATATTCCTTGCTTTATTTTCTGAGTTCTCAGTGTTATATCTATTTTAAAAAATCAAAATATAACATTTTGTTTGCAGATCTAATTCAGAAGTTGGTAGCAGAAGTTGAGGGGGGGCAGAATAATGACCCAACAGAACAAAGAGATATCAAAAATGTTCTCCCTGTCCTACTGCAGCGAGGGTCAGACCTGGATTTTGAGGCTAAAAGTAAGGGCTGTGATATTAGATAACATGTTACAATATTACAGTTGCAATGCTCTGCTCTTTCTGTAGCCAATTTTTTTTACTTTAATTTTCTTATCAGGTGCAAAAGAAACCTTGCAGCAAGAGAAAATAACTAACATGGTAAGATCTCACTCTTTATAAAATTAATTTTTTGGAATGAAAAAAGTGATTATGATTCCATATCATAAACGATATCCTGTCTGGTTAGGTGGATAGTTTAAAAGCAGTCGTTTTGAAACTAGCAGCAGCTGATAACCTGCGTTCTCAAGGCTTTCTACGATCTGAGCAAAACTTGCCCAAAAACAAGAGAGGTAAGCATCCTCAAAATGAAACATACCCACCAAACAATTTAGGTTATAAGAATGTTTCCCTAACATTTCCATTAACAAAAATGTTAAAAATGTCATTTTGAAAGTTCTAGGAATGTTCAAAACGTCCAGTTTTTTAGATGTTGTATTAACGTTATTTCTGACATTCTGAGAATGTTCCCTGTTAGCCGGGAGATTATTTCACTGTTCATTCATTAAGGCTGTTTGGTCAACACTTTTATCCAATGCAACCGGTAGTATATTCAGGAAAACAGTTTATTAGTTTGTGTGTTATCTGAAAGTCAAACCCGTGACCTAGGGTTGCTAGCACTTTGCTCGAAAACTGTTTATAAGATTAAGACGTAAAGAACACAGAATTATGTAATACAGATTATATTCAAATGCAAAATTTTAAAGAATTTTAAGAAAGACACAACAGCTTGTCTTCTACTAAAGAACAGTTTTTGTTCTTCCCTTCCCAGCTTGTTTCTGGAAGTATTGCGTAACAAACTAGGAGTTGTGGCCTTCATAGGGGAAGAATGAACCAGCCTACCGTACCCATTCTGTAAAAACATGACATCTCTGCTTTCGTTCCCCATAAAAGATCTGTGAGGCTTCAACATTGTGTATATTGTTTTATATATAGTAAGTAAACTGGAATATGAATGTATTTTCTATCTTAAATGAAAGTTGACTTAGAATTACAATTGTAAAATAAATACAGTCTGTATAAAACATACCAGCTTTAACATTTGTGTATTTCATGGTGTTAATATGCTAATAATCCCAATAATCTGCCAATTATCACATCATAGTCCTGAACGTTCATGCTTTATTCGAAATATTCACACAAAAAATACAGCAGCAGTATATTCATTTTTATATGAAGTGTAAATGCTTAAAGGAAGCAGTTTAGTCAATTTCACCAGCGTGATGTTAACGTTAATCAGTGATGATTCTATATGTATCAGTATATAACACAATATAACCCTTAAAAATAAAGCAACCGTTCTTGTGAAAGTCTTTGTGTTACTTGTTTACTGTATATGATTATACTGATTACACTTATCTTAAGAGTGTTGTCAGCTCATTCTTACAGAAGATTAAAACATACACATTTCAGATATGCTTTACAGATAACCGATTAGACCTCAATGGATATAAAATATTTGTATTTACATTATGCACAAAAATGTGATATGCGGTTTAAAGGACAAATGGGAGATATTGACTGCTGTGCTCGGGATAATTAGCAGATTTAGCCTAAAATCAGCCCTTACTGTAGTGGTCAATGAAAGATGGTCTGGTATATCTGTTGGATTTGGGATCACAGGCACAAATGAGACTGCGAGTGGCGAAATTTGTGTTTCACATACATATTTTATGATCTTAATTCTGGCCAGTTCTGCCAAATCTGTTATATTTCGTACACAATACCTGAATTTCAGCGTAACCTGTTGTTTATTTACTAACTCTCTTTACTGGTTCTCTGATAAATCTAATCTCACCCAAATGTAAATGTCTGTGATTGATTGTGATTGTGTTTTTTATTATATTAGCTGATAATCTACATTTATTGTGTTCATTGTGATTGGACACAAAATAGTATGAATACTACTATACGAATTGTAAATCAGGCGTCTTTTAGAAAACTAGTCCTGCCGAATGGAGCTTTTCATATTTTGTTTTGTGTTTTTATTACTGTTATCTACAAGTATGTAAATGGCTTTAAACGTCTCCATTAACAAACTATTTACACTATTTAAATATATATAGATATTTTCTAAATGGCTTATTCCAAGCCCCATATAAAGAACCTATGGGATTCACGTTTTTTAAGTGATACAGAAATGGATATTTTAAATGTATTCTTTGGATGTTCACTTCCTCTTGGCGACAGTCAGATAGGCTTTCTCAATCTCAATGTCAGCCGGGCAGGTCTGGCTGAACTCCTCTCGCTCATACGCGTTCTGCAGATAACGCCACACTCCAGTGAATTGAACAGGAATATCAAAATTACAGTATTTTTTAGCTGCAACCTGCAAAATAAAAAACGAATATAAAAACACACACATATACAATATACAGTATATATATATATATATATATATATATAAACACACAAATAAAATCATATATATTCATGTTTGTGTGAGTGTATATATACCTCGGTAAATGGCAAAATTTAGAACTGTTGATGAGACTCTTATTCAATTAAGTACATGTGTTGCGATTTAAATTAAAGGTAGGGTGGGCAGTTTTAGAGAAGCATAAATCCCACCCTCCCTTCAGAGCGCTTTCCAAAACCACGCCTCCTCCAACACATAAACGCATACCTCATTTGACAGGCAAGTAGGACATTACCTCACTGCATTCAAAACAATGAACACACCCACAGATTTTAATTTTGCCATACAGCACCATAAAATTATCCACCACAATGTTTTCATAACTCTAAATAATAATACATATTACCTAATATATTAAGCTATAACCACACAAGTGTACTAATGAAAAAGTACACTTACTGCAGTTGAGCGTATGTAACTCGGTGTTATTTTCTATTCATTTTATTTTAATTCTTCTGTTTACAACCTCGACTCAAATTCAATTTAGATTCAGGAACAGAAATGGAATTTAAAATGCATTAATGCGGTTTAGTTCTGAGCCCTGTTGTGGACAGGTGCACCACAGAGAGGTTCCTAGGTCTGTGCCTCACCTTGATGACATGTAACTTTGGTAGCAGATTGCAGTCTGCCAGTGTCAGGCGGTTTCCATCAAGGAACTTTCTTCTGGAGACAGAGATGTTCTGGTCCAGCTCATCCTGAACAGGCGTGTTCAGATAATCATCCAGACGCTTAAACTCTCTCAGTAAGGCTTTCTCATGAACTGAGAAGTCAGATAAAAATATAATATTATCCTTTGTATAAAACTATATGTACACACAGCAAATATTGTTTGCTGTCGCCGTGTCATATAAAATGTATCTGTTTTGACTGTGAAACTCACAAGCATTGTTTGGGCTGTTCTTGATGAATGCGGAGAATTTAGCAAAAATGTCAGCTCCAACATCAAATGACTCTTTGTAGCGGGGGCTGAGATGAGGATAGCTGATTGGATAAGAGAGAGTGAAATTAATATTTACAACCAATCATCGCACACCCAAAGGTATGCAACCAACATTTACTCAGTAACTTGCTTAGCATGTGCATTTGTGTACATAACAAGTATTAAATAATCTGCCATACATAGTTCCAGTTTTTGAAAATGTGACCAATACAAAAAATCGAAAATGTCTTACTTAAATACATTGTACTTAAATCATGATAGACTGCAAATGTTTATCAAAAATGCTGCTGATAATGATGATTTACCGCATTAAGACATATACTTAATATATATTAATAACTATATTTAAGACTTCAGTATGTCAGATATTACTATGACATAATGCATACTGCATAAGTCGTATTTGTTATAGCATCACATGAGCTAATGAGCTAATGTCATGTTTGTTATAGCATTACATAAGCTTATGCATGAGCTGGTGCACATGTGCAGTACCGGGGAGGGGCGAGGGTTGCCTCCAGGAACTCTTCGATCTTAATAAAGTCAGTCTTCAGCGTACCGTTGTACAGGAGGAAGGGGGGGTTGGTACCTGGAGCTAAATCCTTTAGCTCCTCTGGCTTCCTAACAACACAGGGTGGAACAGAACAGAGGGAGTGTAAGCCACAGGGTGTGGACATGGTCAATATGAAGTCATTTATTACCTCTGAATGTGACTTCCAATAAGTAATGCTTCTTTAAAACTGTATTAAACTCATTAGGCAAAGCACACGGATGTGAGGGAGTGTCTTGTTGTTTAAAGCGTTAATATTCTTGCATTTGTTTGCTTCACAGGAATTAGATGGGAACAGTTAAGTGGAAATGTTCACACTTTATTTGTCCTTTGTTTGTACACCTTTGTGGCTTTATCAAAGACAGTTTAGTCCTGCCCCAAAAAATTCCACAGGTTTTGCTGTTTGTTTCCCTGCATGACAGGCTTACTGTGAAAATCCTGTTTCGGCAGAACATTGGCTAATGTTCTCTGAATGTTCTATAAAGTAATCATAAAATTTTCTTGCAGGAACGTTAGTAGAAGGTTTTAACGTTATATGTCATATATCAAAAACGTTATTCTTAAGTTGTTAGTGGAACGTTTTAAAAATATTACAGAATTAAAAGATGTTTGTAGAGCTCATAACAAAACAAGAACGTTTAAGAAACTGGACATTTTGAATGTTTTTAGAAGTTTCAAAATAACGTTTTTTATAATTTAATGGAAATGTTAGAAAAACGTTTTTAGAAGCTAAAATTGTTAGCCGGGGACTTCATTCATATGAGACTTTGAGGTGACACTTACTTCCTCATGTCAACTGTGGTGACTGTGAACTTGACACCTTTCAACCAAAGAACCATAAAGAGTCTCTGGCAGAAGGGACAGTTGCCCACGTTCTCTCCATCGTGCCCCGCCTGGAAATAAACAAAAGTCTGTGGTCATCACTACAGTTATACAGAGCAGACACCAGGTCACATGATCAGACACAGAAGTTAACATTGTGGATTTCTTTCAAGTCTATTACAATGATGTTGATGGAAAGCTTTTATTTTTAACTCATGTGTCCCTCCCTGCCAAAAGAAAAGGACGTAAATAGACTATGTGTTGTGTGGGTGTGGGGGGTGCGATTCAAGAGCTTGATCCAAAAAGAGGAAAAGCTGGAATTGTCTTCAACAGGGAGATAACAGATCTAAACAATGACTCCACCAGCCATAATGAACATCTTTATGAATAAGAACACAAACATCTTATATAAATAACTCATGCTGTAACTGATGACCACTAACAAAGCTTTGATGACCATAAGGATCCAGAGGCCAGGGCTAAGAGCATGTCATCAGCAGTACGACTGAACGCACAACATTTTTTAAATCATATAGTTTATGATTTGAAATAGTTCCTAAAACATTCAGATCAACATTTCTAACTTTTTTTTTACCTAATGGAAACATTAGTGAAACGTTCTTACAACCTTAAACTGGGAGGCTCATAGGTTCGATTCCCAGGGGGGCATGTGCACTAATATAAAAGGATAAATTGATAAATACACTGAACGTTTCATTGGGTAAAAGCGTCTGCCATCTGACTATGTAAAGTCAGTGTGAGATAACTTGGTTGTGTCCCGTTTGTATGCGTGATGGTTTGTGTGCATGTGTGTTGATAAGATGGCCTCAGTCCCGTCTGTGTGTTTACTGCGATAAAGAACAGCGTGCGAGGGAACAGTTACACATCAACCATACTGTTCAGTCTTTACTACTTCATGTGTTAACTGAGGTGACTCTGACGCCCATGTCAGCCTCTGATTCATGGTGTTCCTAACAGAGCCAATGGAAAGCTAATGGAAACACTGATAGACTCAATCTTGGAGAGCACTATTTATGCAAATCGTAAATCTATATTTGGTAGCCACACCCAGCTAACAGGGAATGTTCTCAGAACATTGGCTAACCTTCTCTAAAAGTTCTCTCAAAGTTATCAAAGCATTCTTACAGTAATGATAGTGGAACTTTTTTTTAACGTTATAAATCATATGTATCAACAAAGTTCTCTCAAAGTTCTCTCAAAGTTCTCTCAAAGTTCTCTCAACAACATTATTCCTTAGTAGTTTACTGAAAAATTTAAAAAATATTACAGAATTAAAAAATGTCTAAATAAGGCTTAACAGATTAAATGTTTTGATTAATAAAAAGAGACGTTTGAAGCCATAAAGATGTGAAATATAATATATTGTTATTTTATCTACGCATCATAGTTATAGATAAAATAAACTGCTATTAGGGGTGGAACATAAAGAGGTAAAAATATTGCAGTGCATACAATATTTTTATGGCCAACAACATATCAAGTTAAGATTTTAAAGTATCAGAATTATTAATTTCTTTAAACAGATTATTGGTTATGTAATGACCAATTAAAACTTTTTATAGCCGCAATCCGTAACTTTAGTCTCTCTGTCACCATCTGTGTTTGAAACATAAAATTGCAGGTTACTTCATGTACAGTTCATTACATATGTTGAAGTAAAATAAAGCCAGACTGACATTTCCCAGGAAATCAAAGCTCAAATTATAAATCATTATTATAATCTTACCGTTGGAAATTGTTGTAAGGACAACATGATGAACACTAATCTGTCATGTACTTGCTCAATAACTAATTTTTGTTTATTTTTAACCCCAAAAAGTTACGGATTGCAGCTTTAAAGACAGACAAACTAACAAACGAACCTTTATGAAGAGCTCAATACTCGGTTCTTTATCCGAGTCCTGTCTGAGTGCCATTTTTCCAGAGAGAAATTAAGTTAGTCCAGATCCCCTGACAAATATTCCACACAGGCTTGAAGATCCCCCACAGCACAGCTAAGTTTTCCCTGATGGAAGTTAGTCAGACCTCTGATGTCTGCTGTCTCCCTCCAGCAACAGACTTTAAAAGTCAGAAGGGAGGGAGGCGGCAGAGGATGGGCGTGGCTCCTAACTATATAACTGTGCTGCCAGGCACGTTCAAAAATAGCCTTTTTTATTTTAACCAACACTTACTTACACTTGTGAGAAACGTCACAATGTTATCACAGATGTGAAGCAGAGACCACATTCCATTCGTGCAGATTATTAACACTAATACACAGGTGTGTATTATTTCTAACCCCTCACTAACATTTGTGTTTGTTACGTTCACTCACAATGTACCCCTTTCCAATTTCATTGGAGGGTTCAGACGTAAATGGTTGATGTAAATACTATTTATAAAATAAAGAATTACTTTTACATTTCAGACCACAGCGTGCTGGTTCTTTCACTTCTGTATTTGAAGGATTACATTTACATTTGACTCATTCTTTTATCTGCTTCTCTGGAATTTTTCTCAATTACAGGAACCCTCGTGAAATGTTTTAAGTTGTTAGTGGAACGTTTGAAAAACATTACAGAATTAACAAAATGTTTGAATAACATTCTTATAATAGTTCATGTCAACACAACGTCAATATTGGTAACACAACATTTAAAAACTGGATGTTTTAATGTGCCTAGAACTTTAAAATAACATTTTTAATGCTTTTGTTATTTAATAGCAACATTAGGGAAATGTTGTTACAACCTAAAATTGTTAGCTGGGTGGGCATGTGGTACTTCCCAGTAAACAAATAGGTAGGTCCCCTCATTCCCCTCAGGTTTTCATGTTTAGTCAGAGTTTGACTCATAAGGAAACAATTATGTCACCTCATGGTTTTTCATTACAACTGAAAATGTTACCATGGAAACATCTCTTATACCAGCTTGCTGTACCATAAAAGTAATCGTTCACACCAAATTACACTGAAAAAACAGAAACTGAGCCTTTAAATTGAGCCTTTTCAGCCTTTAAATCTGTACATTGTTGTCTTCACCCTCTTTTTCAGACTCCCCTGTGCAAGAGTTTCATTTCCTCATTTAACACACAGATGGTATTTTAAGGGGATTTATTGCATCATGCTGGGGATTTCACCTACGTATGATTAACGTTCTGTAAAAAGAACACACATCACTTTATACAATATATAAGACATTTTAAAGTGTCTCTCCACCATTTTAAGTATAAAGGGGTTGGTGATTCCATAACAAATAGAAACTGGTAACAAATCCTGGAAAATAAGTTTCACTTCAGCCAGCACAGGAAATAAGACATGCCAGTTTATACTGTGCACTCCCTCCTCCTGGAGCCAACAGGGTACTATGAGTAACAGATCTGAGCCGTATGCTGCTTTTCAGTCCACGTTTGCTTCTCACCCCCTTTCACATAATAACATAATAGCAATACTAAGCAAGAGTTAAACACTGCTCTGCGTCACAGGACCTACCACCAAACAGAAAATCACCATGGAGATGTGATGACTTGTAAGAAGGCAATGGCTGCTGGTTTGGCCCCTAATCTGACGTCGCTACTGTAATTATTATGCGAATACGTTCTTAGAACATTCCAAATAACATTTTAACATTTTTGTAATGTGATGGAAATGTTAGGGAAACATTCTTACAACCTCTAGTCACTACTGTATAGTATTTTGTCTAATAGATTGCTACATTTAATGCACAAGCGTTTCTCTTAGTCACTGGACCAGCTCCATATGTGGGAGTGTAGCTCTTTTAAATGAGAATGGATCTGTTCTACACTTGGGGAGGGTGTTTGTATTGACAAACTGCTGAGAAAGCTAGGAAGCACAATATATCCTCCATAGATAAACCAGTCATCCTCCATGCCATCTGGATTCAGTCTCAGTCAGCACATGCTTCGTACAGATAACATACTGTCCTTACTAGAGCTAGTAAGCTAGCTTGTAAGTTAGTTTTATATTTACAGTTTTTATGTGTTTAGCCGCTATAGCAACAGTTATTCTAGTGATTCTGAAATACTCATTTGTGAAATGTGATTCAGTTAGTAACCACTGACTAAGAGAGGAAGCGCTTGTCTTTAAATGACAGGCTATCTAAAAGACATTCTGCAGCTGGGGACACAGCTTGGAAAACCCTCGCTTTACATTAGTAAACAGTAAACAGGTCACATGAGGGCCAACTGCTGTCATAGTACCTCATTTGCATTAACATTTATTGAAATAAGCAAGAAAATTGTCAGGCTCAGCAAAAATAATTTCTTGGTTGATGTTTTTGTAAATGACAAAAAAATGGAGCAAAATATCCAGGAAAAAATGGTGCTCAAAACACCCGTGTGGGGTTTTAATTTTTTTTCTATGTTTACTGTGTAACAGGGGTCGCTGCTTAATGGCAGGCCCACACAAGCTATGCATAAAGCTCCAAACACTACCACAGTTTCACACATTCCCGCATCTTGTGTTTATTAAATATATTGTTTTATTATTATATTTTGTTTTTTATATAAAAAGCAAAAATACAGACATCTCGCCAATTAACATATTTGTCCATCTTTAAATCCTTAATTTCCCCCATTTTGAAAATATTAAAACACTTTTTATATTACAGAGGTGTGAACTTTCTCACCTAAAAAGCCTTTCATAAATAAGTGGAAAACAAGCATTAAAACTATCCAATTGGAGCAAGGTCACAAATGTGTCAGAATTAATACTGATGAAAGAAGGCTTGTTCTCCGCTCTGCACAATGTCACCATTGAGCCTTTTCTCCTGTTGAAGAGTCAGAGGGCAGTAAACAGTCAAACAACATCTCTTAGCTATAAAATCACAGCGGTTTGTAATGTGTGTTGTGCGCTATGCTGTCTCCATGGAGCTCTAGTTGGTCCTGTTTGTTCTTCTCTCTGATTCTAGGTATCAACACACACTATGGTTCATCTGCTCCAGATTTCTCTGGTGAGTGTTTGCCTCTGGTTCTATTGTTGTTATATGGGAAATTCGGTATGTGATACTGCTGCCTTGGAGCATAGGGTCTGAAGGAAATACATCATTTGGTATTTTGTCTTTCATGCAATTCCTGTTTAACAGATGTAGTGTATCAGCTTAAAGTGCTGTGTTAGGGTCACTGAACTGTCCCATCCTCCTCTGTTGTTTGATTACTAACTGTTTGGGAAGGCTAGGCGATTGACCACGTTAACCCATTCTGTGCCAAAGGCAACTTCCTGTTGATGCTAGACCAAAAGAGTATAAAGTACATTGGGGGCACAAAAATACACAAATCTATTCAGATAGTATAAACACACCCAAACGCTAGCAATGTTTATGTTTATGTAAATGAAGTACTACTTTCGGTTTCATTATTGCAATGATATATTTCACAATAGCCAGGTATGGATGAGTCTTTGTCCATGACAAGTGCTCACTTCTTGATTCTGTTTCTCACATTGCAGACCATAATGGTTTGAAGAGCAATAATCAGGAAAGAATAGCTCATTGTGTTTGTGTCTGTTTGTGATGTGTGTCTGTGCCTGGCACTGCCTAACAGAGAGCCAAACAAACACAGCATGGCCGAACCCAAGAGAGGGTGGAGGTGCAGGCCAGACATTACAGTTGGCAACAATTACAACTGACATCACAACAAATCCAGTGTCTTCTCTTTGAGTTCCACCACCATATTGCTGCCCAATGAGAAAAGTAACTATGCATGTTAAAAACATGCAGAAATCTGATATGGGTGCAAAAGTGAATATTTCCAGCAAATGAAATGTTGTGCAGTGACTCTCATTATTTTACAAAATAGTGTAAACAGGAAAACTCTCTCACCGATCCTGTTGGGGTCATTTCCTCCGACTGCATGGCTGCACCAGACCTCTACCCCTTTTACTTATTCTCATTCAGTAATATAAGTTTAATAGTTCCAAGTAGATTCATTTGACTTCAAAACAAATTTGTATTTATCTATTTTTACTGCTGATGCAAGTCGGGCTTTGTTGCAAGCTACATGTTTATTAGGCTGGGCTCCAAAATAAACGTTGATGTTTATAAGGTACGTCTGAGATTAAAACAGAACTCGTTAAAAAATTCTTTAGCAATGCAAAGCTGTCAACCATACCTTGAAAGATAAGATAAGTTAGGGAGCTGGTTTGGCCATTGTGATATTGCTGGTATTGCACTACAACAGGCTTGTAGATTACGTATTTTGAATGAGCTGTGTTGTGCAAAGCAAATACTAAATTCAGGCCACTATGAAGGCTTGGTAGATGTTTACTGTCTGCATAAATCAGCTTTCATTTGATGTTCTTTAGATTACCTTCACAAGATCCTAAAGAACCACACAGCCCACGCTTGTGATGGAGAGACACTGTCCATCAGATGTCCCCGTAGAACTTCTGTGGCTGTCCTCTCAGCATTTTATGGACGCCGTGTTCCGAGTCAGTATCTCTGTCCACACACAAACCCAAACATGACACTGGAAAGTACTGACTGTACATCAACAACAGCCATTCAGGTATCTCTCTGATATAATGTCTTAGCTAACAGGAAACATTTGCAGAACGTTGGCTAAAGTTCTCCACCAGAAACCAGAAACACTTTTGGAGTAACCTTAGTAGAACGTTTCATTAATGTTATATATCATATATGTCAAAAATTATTGTTGAAAAGTATTCTTAAGTTTGAAACATATTCAAACATATAATTCACATTATAGAATAAAAATTTAATAACAATAATTATAGCCAAAACAATAACGTTAAATAATTTTTAAAAACTAAAAACATTTGGAACATTCATAGAGTGTTTATTTAAAACACTCCATGATAAAATCTAACAGTATAACATTTTTAGAGTATGAATCTGTATTATGGATTTTAGCCTAGAATGTGTGTTTGTGAGTAGAAGGTGATGTCTGAGTGTCAGGATCAAGGGGAGTGTCAGATTCCTGTCATAAGCCCTGTGTTTGGTGAAGACCCCTGCCCTGAAACCACCAAGTACATCATTGTCTCCTACAAGTGCAAGCCAGGTGGGACCCGTATTTGTGCCTAGGTCTAGTAATTCTGTTACAGGGCAATTAGGTAAATATAAAAATATAAATATAATTTTCTTTTCCTAAAGAGCATCATCGCTCGAGAACAGTGTGTGAAAATGAGAGGCTAAAGCTGGCCTGTAAGAATAACACGGTTCTGGCGATCTATTCAGCCACTTTTGGACACCTGGAACATGACAGCCTTGAGTGCCCTCAAGAGGCCACCAAGAAACCCAACATAGGTCTGAGACTGAAATGACACACTTCCTCCATCTAGTGGACAAAATCTGCTATAACAGCAGAGCCACGAAATGATGTTTCACGAAAACTGTTTATTTTATGTTCTATAACGTTTGTTTCCTGTTAGAGTGCTTGTCCCCGTCAGCTTTGAGAAGGGTGTCAAGGAAGTGTCATGGCAGGACAAACTGCTCAGTGATCGCTGATGCTCAGAGTTTTGGAGACCCCTGCTTTCCTGGCACCAGAAAGCACCTGCGAGTCTCCTTTACCTGTGGTGAGTTTCAAGATGTCCAAAGATGCTAAAACTAGCCACATTAATGACGTTAATGCTGAAAATTGTTATGCGTTACGTATATTTAGAGTTATTTACAACTGTTTCTTTGTCTATGTAGTACCAAGGTATCTACTGGAAGATGTTGGACGTGGAAATATGGATCCTTTTTTGATCTCTGACTATACACATGGTAAGAACTGGATGTTCTCGGTGCAAAACCTCTTCGTTGCTAAGCATTTTTTTTATTTTTATGAACTTGTTTTTCAAACATTTTCAACCAAATAACAGCAACTTATTCCACGTGTGAGTATTCATATTTACATGTGAAAATATGACAAGACATATAGCTACTACCAGTCAAAAGCTTAGGCACACATACTATAGTTTATTTCTTGTATGTTTTCCACAATTTGCAATAATGGTGAAGTCATTAAAACAGATGACAAGTGGAAGTGCTTGGCACCTGTTGACTGCTTTTCCTTTTGTTTTAACTCATCTCTTGATAATAAATAAAAAATACAATTTCAGTTATTTTCTAATAAGTTAATAGGCACAGAATATGTTTGTCTTTGTTTAAGCATAAGCCTTTAGATAATAAAGGTTTAAAGACCATGAAAAATGTTAATTTAGTTAAGTGAGTCCAAACCTTTGGCTGGTACTAGTTTCATTGTTAATGGTTCCGCTGACTGCTGGATCAAACCCCCTCTTCCCCCTTTACAGGAGGGTGGTATACTGGCCCCGGTGTGTCCAGGCCACAAAACATTTTCACCAACTCTCTGGAGATCTTTTCCAAAGTCCAGGGTACGTTAGATATGTGTGGTCTGATCCCAGAACATTTAAATGATTTGATGTTAGTTTTAAGTCTATTTTCTGCATGATTTTTTAACAGCAGCAGTCAGCAACAGCCATTTCACTAACCATAATAGTATCTCTCTTTTTCATTTAACCCTTTATTTATTCATATGGTTAATTTTAGATGGTCACATGCTTACGGTCAACCTTTGAAACATTTAACATCTTCACCCCGGTTTCTCTTTTCCCTCTTCCAAGGTCTTCCAGAGACAGTGGCTCTGTACTTTGTCTCGGGTATATGTGCTGGTTTGCTGTTCATGCTGTGTTTGTTTGGTTTCAAATCCACCTTGATGAGAGATCTGAAAGATCTGGTCTCTGAGCTAGGAGATGAGCTCAAGGCCTCCCAAAGATCAAGAGGAGGACTAATAGATGATTTTGATGATGACGACGCCTCCTTACGGTCTTCTTTTCGCAACCTCACACGTTCTTACAGAACAGCAGATGTGTTTAACCCAGAGATGGTTATGACAGTTGTAATGGAGGACAGGAAGGAAGAGGACAAACCAGAGATTCTAAATGGCGACATCTGGCCCCATATCAACTCCAGTCCATATGCCATGCACAAAATCAAGACCTCCTCTGCTTGAAATTGTGCTGCCTGGAATTTTACATCCAGATGCATTATTAATGCTTATCGAAGAATTACATTTTGCTTTCACTATTATAACAAACATTAATTATCCTATTTAACATGAGTGAAACCTGCGATGGCAAATTTATTACTACAGATAACTTATGTAATCATGATCTTTGAGAATTGTCAAGTTTCTTGTTACTGCATGTTTTCTGAAGAGACTGCATTTATATAATTTACATATTTATGAATAATACACACTGTGGTTGAATGTTTATTAAAGGAGTGGGGTTGGAGATCTGTTATCCGATGCATTGCACGTTTGATAAAACTCACTCACTCCATTAACATGACAGTCCTGACATGACGGACACGACACACCCACATATTCGCTTCTTATACTTAGGGTTTGACGAGAGCAATATTAAAAGTAGTAATGCGGCAGGGAACAGTACTGACTGCTTACAGCAACTATGCGTAATAGCTGCGCATCCCTGGCGCCCGCGATCAGCGCATAACACACCGCGCTGTTGCTGTGGCCAGAAAAGCGCGCTGATGATGACCTCGAAACTAATACATAACCGGTGTTGTTTTGCCGCATACACCAACACTGTTTGAGATATCATCAGCAATTTCAAGACACGGCGACAAACCGTCACCGCCATCGCTGCTTAACCACAAATTCAACACACGCCTGATATGTGTCATTTTCCACAGACCCGTGACCTCATTTTACACTTCAACGACTCCGCACCGGCTCGCTAACTCAGCCGCACTATTTTGTTTGTCTTCGACGTCACTCTTACTTGGAGAAGTGAGTGAACATTGACAAAATCGGCAACGACTTTGAATAAATAACCCTTCGCATTTAATCTGCCCTGCGGTCCTTTAAACCATAGGAGAGTCCATCTCGCGACCTTCCCGGAAGGCCAACACGCGCTGTCAAGGGGCGGAGTCTGTCATGAGAAAACACTCGCGCTGAGTTTAGCCTAGCCGCCCGACGGCTTTAATTCAACACCCGTAACAACATTCACGATGGAGTCTTCGTCCGGGCTTTCTCAAGACAAGTGTTTGGCGGTATCCTTCATTTGGCTGGTTGGTCGTTCGTTTTATTTTGTGACAGACGCCATTGCAGTTACAATAGTCGTCTTTAAAAAGTCATTGCGGTGTCTTGTTAGCATAGCTATAGAGGTGTTAATAAAATGTGTATTTTCGACTTGTCAGTGGCTGGTCAGCATACAGCTTTAGTCATTTGAAGTGGTATTTTGCCTTTGCTGTCAGACAATGTTAGACATCAGACGAATGGTAAACTTGTTATTCAAACCGACTATGTTGTAGCTCTGACGTTTTGAAGTCTTGAATGCGCTCATGTGTGTTATTGTGTGACGTATTTATGTCACTGGATATGATCTGTATGACTGCCATGAATGCCATTGGAGATACTACAGAAACTAACAGAAAACAACATAAGGGTTTGAAATTATCAGTGAGATCTGAAGCACATCTCAGTCTTTTAAAGCACGATCATTATTTCCTGTTTCCTCTTCAAGAAATGTCTCACTATTTGTTTTACTGTGTGAGAACGAGAGGAAGAGCCAAGAGGCGTGACACTTTTCACCCTTTTCTCTTTTTCTGCCTTTGGCTATTAATCTGAATCCTTGACAGTGATGTTCACAGACTGTCAGAGGGCATGAGCTTAGAGGTGGACAAAAAGAACTGAGACTCCTTTCCTTGTTAGAGTGTTCTGGGCAGTTCAAGTAAGTACACCGTCTGTTTTTCTGATCTTGGTTTTTACATTGCACTTAATTCACTGTAATTGTGGGCTGTATCTGTGTTATAGTCTTTTTGTAAATTTGTAATTTGACCTTAATATCCATTCTGGTGCTTCCAACACAATCTCTGTTTTTTTTGTGTGTAATGTTGCTGTTTCATTACCTTGATGATGGTCTGGTTGTATTTGTCCTTTTCTGCATGATTAGCACTAGTTAGTTGTCTAAATAACATTGCTACCTTAGGAGTGCAGCTGCCTTTTAACGGGCTGCTATTTATTTAGATCTGACATTGTGCTTTACAGCACACAGCAGTTATATAGCTGATTACAAACGCAGCTATATTTTTTCTGATGTATGTTGTTTCAACTCTCTGTTCTGGCCCTGAGACTCAGTAGCACTCTGGGGCTTTTAAAGTCATGACTGTTATAAATTGGTCTAACCGCTGGTTGCTATAGATGTGAGAAGGCTCTGGGAAAGATTGTGTAAGCAGATAATGTTGAGGCAGTCATGCTTTCAGTGTGACTTTTGCTGTGTGTGTTTGTAAATGTAAATGAAGTCTGTGTTTGTGTGTGTGTGTGTGTGTGTGAGAGAGCGAGAGAGAGGCTGTGGAAGATGCCAGCATGCTGCCCATTATCCTGAATTCCACTCCAGTGTCCTAGAAACTAATAAGCCTCACATGAGCACACAAATGCTTGAACTGCATTGAACGTGTTCACCCTCAACGTTTGGAAGCACTCACTGGTTAATCATAAGCATTATCTGTTGAGTAGTTATGTAATGAAAGGGGTGTCTAAACAATAAATACAAAGTACGCTGTTAATGTTTCAGCCATGAGAGCGGGTTTATTGACTTTCTTGTTGGAATAAGATCTTCGGCAGGTAGTTTTACTTGTTAAAACGCAAACTGAAGGAGAGCAATTAAAAGTGCATAGACTGCCTTTACCCGATGGAACGTTTTATAAAAGCTTTAATAACTCAAGGTACTGACTACAGTTAAAAGAACAGCAAAATATGCGTTTTATTTCATTATGTCTGATTGATATTTGGTGGAATATGGAGCACTTGACCTACATAAATGGTTTTGACCTGCTGTGTTAATGTGTTATGAAATCTTAATGCGGCAATGAATGCATTCTGACCTCAGAAAGGAGATATTTTTGGAATGAGCAGATTATAACCACTACAATGGGCTGGTATTTGCATTGATTGAATTAAGGATTTCATAGTCTAGGCCAAATTTAACTTGTTCATGAGTGCTGCGTTTCCTGGCAACAGCATCCATTACAGCAGTTATAGTCTTTTGAGACGGGGCTCACTGATGGCACACAGAGGTTCTAGTCTTGCCTCCTAGTTTGCAGCAAGCAAACTCAGGAAGGAAAGTATGGAGGTTTTTCCAATAATCCACCATAATCAAATTTTCTATAGAGTGAAATGGAGGTATGATCATGTTGAGGGGAATATGATGCCCTGCAGTTGGCGCTGTTACTTTCAGGGAGTGAAATCCGGTCTGCAATTAGACCTCCAATAGCCGCTACATTTCTATAAGTCTCTCTCCTCTCTGCATTCCGATAGCTGCATTTTTATGAGATAAGATCATGCCGGACCATGGTGGAAAAATGTAGTTATTTTGGTAATATGCTAAACCCATTAAGTGGCCAGACCGGCTCTTGGACCTGAGTGTGTTTTCTCAGAATCAAAATAAAGACCAGTCTTGCATAATATAGAGGATTCATACTGCAGGAAATGATGTTAGAAAATGATAAGCTGTAAAGATGTGTGTCTTAAACATTATAGAACAAGATTGATTCATATTGGAAATACTGTATAAAAAGGTTACATGCTGTATGACCTTTTATAAATGGATCTCTTGTTGTTAGGTTGGATGTTCTGGCAAACCCTGATAAAATTGGATTAAATCCAGTGCCCCAGCTGTCCATCCCCATCAATAACCATTTTCAGTTAATTCGAGGTAAGCTCCTAATTGACTGTGATTATTTATAGTAGGGATGCACTAAAATGTTCATGGATGTGACAAAAATGATGAGCTTGTGAAATGATCCAGATTTAATTGTGTAATTTAGACATAGGCACTCTCGATTATTTTAAAGAGCATTTTTCCGTACAGAAGTTGTAAGACTGTATTGCAGCCTTTTTAGTAAGACAAGTATCTGGTGAGAATGCGAAGCAACTTTGCTGAAGAAACTGACTACCTTGTACAATTTGTATTTGAGCAACTCTTTAAATGTCAAGTTATTAAAGGTTATTGTTGAAATGCAAACAACAATAGTTATTACATAGAAAAATTCTGGTTTCTTCGGTAGCTCTAAACAAGGCTGAGTAAACAAGGCTTTTTTGCTCCAGTGTGTTCAGCAATTTCAGTTCAGTTTCTGCCAAGAATAGTCTTTTCAGTGCATCACTAGTTTAACTCTTAACAGTGTGAATACAGTTGTTCTCCTGTCATTATAATATTTCTCTGCCTGTGCAAACTTATATTTGATATGAGTTTTAACAGTATTGGGGCATAACTGTCTTCATTTGTTTTTTTAATTGTCATTTTAGAGGCTGAAGAAGCACTTCTCATTGACATCTCCATTAACAGTAAGTCAGTTTTATATATTAGCACATACACAGTTGCCTTTTTGTTTTTACATTAATTTTGTTTAATTAATGTATTGTGTTGATTACATCAGCAGGTAGCACAGGATGCTAATTAAATACTATACTGTATGTGAAAGGCAGAGGATTTTCAAAGAATTATTATTCTTTATTATTATTATTATTATCATTCTTTTATTTGAGTCATGTCTGTACAGTATGCCCCCAGGCAGCTTATTGTTATTTGCAAACAAAACAAGCAGCTTATTGCTTCTCTTATCCAGTTTTTAATAAACTGTCCGGTTCTTTGTTCCGTGCAATTTATTTTTGTATTTTTTATAGATTGTATTTT
The DNA here is from genome assembly GCA_036877575.1 of Botia almorhae. NCBI lineage: Eukaryota > Metazoa > Chordata > Actinopteri > Cypriniformes > Botiidae > Botia > Botia almorhae. The sequence goes on from JAZGTJ010000161.1 coordinate 120,740, forward strand.
TAATATTTTTAAAATTTGTATCAATTATATAATCATTGATTTAAACAAAATGCTCTTGCTAAAAGAATAGAACGGATGTGAACGGAGAGAGTTTGACACTGTTTCTCAACAGCAACAGTTCGGATTCGCCTGCGAGGTGAACAAACTCCAGAGCTTCTGCTGGAGCTGCAGGATGATGTGCACACTCAGTCCTTCTTTCAACATGTCATGAAGGCAAAACAGCAAGGTGATACATCCCATTTTCCCCGCGCAGGACACAGCTGCAAACATCAGGGCACATTTCTTATTTATTAACTACTCCCATCTTTTATTTACCAGTGTAACCAACACCTAGATTTATGGGTTTGTAATGAATGCTCCCTGGAAGGCTTTGACCTTGATGTCAGGCACATATTTTGAGTTCTAAATCTTTAGTGTCAGTTCACTTCAGTTTACACTGTTGCATGTGCACAATCCAGAAGTCAGATCTGAGGTCAGGGCATGTTTGTCTTTCAAACTCTGAGAGATCTGTATCATTTATGTGTAGCATTTATGAAAGTGTGCCTAAGTCCACGTACATGTATGTTTGAATTACTAAAAAGTTTATTTTAAGAAAACAAGTTAAATAGCTAGTATAATAGCTGTCTATAAAAGAATGTCAGAATATTCTGGCCAGTCAAAGATTTTGCTTGAATATTTATAAATTCGTTTTTATAGGGGGGTTAAAAATAATCTAGGTTTCTTGTGTGTCTGGGCCTGTCCTGTACTGTTTACAGTTATGAGTAAACTCCCTGTTCCAATATGACAACAGGTTAACAAGTTGTCTTATAAGCAAATAAGTTTACGCTTTGTCACAATGTATTGTATAAAACTATTACTGGTAAAGAATATTTAAGGTCCATCAGCAATGTTAAAATGCATATATCATACCAATTCATCAATATATAAACCATCACTTTTGAATGCTTCACCTTTAGCTGAAGAAAGAAGTTCACTGCCCACAAAGATGGAGGCTGTTGTACCTGTTCCAGTCAAAGGCTGCGTTCCAATCCCACCTCAAAGAGGAACCTCCAAATCCACCTCAAACAACATCAACAACAGCACTTTGGCAAAACCCTTAAATACAGGTATGGAATACAGAGTGGCACACACAATGGGAAAAAATTGACAATTTTTAATTTTGCCGTTACATTGCCAGATATATAATTTCTTGTGTGCATTGTGTTACTTACAATTCTGCCACTGTGTTCCTCTGGACATGTACAGACTCCGCCCTCCTGCTTGCCACAGATTTTGGCTTTGAGGAAAATTTGAACCATTGTTTAAAAGTGGAAGAAAAGAAGAACCAACAAAACCGTGTTGTTGCCCAGCGAGAGCCACCTCCTCCACCAGTGCCCCCTCTTCCCTCCCGGAAAGGCACAAACACACCACCAGCTAACCTCACAGCAACCCCAGCCACCAAAGAAAAGCCACCACCCACACAGAACACAGCCACACCTGTCAGACAGGAGTGAGTTCAGAGTCCTTAATGTACAGCGTTCTGGCAGTAGCCTGTGGATTTTTAGCATTGTTATGTGTTGCGTTGCAGCGTTCACTCTGTAGACCGCCCTGTTCCCTGGAACGCAAGCCCATCCAGCCATACCATGAGACAGGCCATGATGAGCAGTCACTCTGGCTTAAGAGAAGGCTTGCTCAAGTATCGCCTCAGCAAGAAGGAACACGAATATGTGGACATTCAGAACTTCAAGTAAATGTCACATGCCTGAACACTACACATGAGTCAGTTTTGGACTGAATTAGATTGAGTTATTTCTGATGTTTCACAGGTTCTTCACAGGCACATGGAATGTGAATGGTCAGCCCCCCGACAGCAGTCTCGAGCCCTGGCTTTGTTGTGTTCCTGACCCTCCAGATGTATATGCACTGGGGTAAGTGGCTAATCCCGTAGCTTTCCTGTAGCTCAGTGGTTAGAGCATGGCGTTACCAACGCCAAGGTCATGGGTTCGATTCCAGGGATCGATCCCATACTCAGAATCAATGTATAGTATAATGCAACGTAAGTCATTTTGGATAAAGGCGTCTGCCAAATGCGTTAATGTAAATCTAATCGAAGGAGGACGCTTTTCTGGTAAAATACTTTCTCGTATCCCAGCCTGATATACAGAGTAAGCAATAAGTAAGCCATTAGTGATGTGGGACTCGAGAAAAGTGTAAACATAGTGACGCTTAAAAAAACTTGCTCTGTCGTAGCATTACATCCATACTGAAATAGCAATGGCGAGGGTTTTGAATGGATTTGGGCTTAATTTCGGTAACTGTCTGTTTGTCCTTTACCAGCTGTTTTACACTTCCCCAACAAATGCCAACAAACCAAATTCCACATGTCCTTGGTTTTGTTGAATCAGTTGTGTTAACCCTGTTCCCAGCTAACAGGGAGCTTTCTTAGAACATTGGCTAACATTCTCTAAACGTTCTCAAAGTTTATAAAAATATTCAGTAGCATTAATTTATTTTAATGTTATATATCAAAAACGTTAGTAACTAGTTAGTAACTACTAGTTAAGCTCTGTTCCTGTAGCTCTGTTCCTGTGTTGGTGTTTATTGGGACATTGTAAAAGTCACACTTGGGTTTCGCCAGCATTGTAAAACCAGCTGCCACTGTAATTTTGAAATGTTGAAAGTACTTAGATTGATTGATTATTGATGGTAGTGCTTTGTTCAAGCACTGTTTTATTATTTGGCAGGTTTCAGGAGTTGGACCTGAGCACAGAGGCATTTTTTTATATGGACTCATCCAAAGAACAGTTGTGGGTTGACGCAGTTGAGAGAAGCCTCCACCCTAAAGCCAAATACATAAGGGTGAGTGAGTGACAGCTGGGTTGCTAAATCCAATCTCACTGTTGCTTTTTTCTTTTACATTAACCGCTATTGCTTTATCAAGACCTAAATAAAGTCTAGTAGTTCCTGTATCATTCTGAAACTGGTTTTTGGTTGTTCTTGGACTTGTATAATATTTGGTGATCCTTCATTTTTTTTAGAGTATTACTTTATAAAGCTCTTCATCCTGTCTTCAGGTGCGTATTATTCGTCTGGTGGGAATGATGCTGGTGGTGTACATCAATAAGAAACACAAAAATCACATAGGAGAGGTGGTTGCAGAGTCTGTGGGAACCGGCCTGATGAATAAAATGGTATGATTGAATTCACTACAACAGGAAGTGGTGTGTCAACTCAGGAAGTGCTTTTACCCTCTGGCCATTATCTTTGGCCAGTGCGTATATAATGCATAATCTCTTAGTGCAATTGTTTTAGATATGATGGCAGTTTGGTATTGACCACAGAAATGACCTCAAATTGGATGATTCCTCTTTCCTGTTAGCAGATCATTTTTTATTACCTGATCATTTGAAACCAATGATATAACTCCATTACTTTATAGGGAAATAAAGGAGGCGTGGCTGTGCGCTTAGTGTTCCACAATACTAGCTTCTGTTTTGTAAACTCCCACTTGGCGGCACACGTGGAAGACTTTGAGCGGCGGAACCAGGACTATAAAGACATCTGCGCCCGTATGAGCTTCCACCTGCCGGATTATCCTCCTCTCAGCATAGTCAAACATGAGTGAGTGTCAGAGCCTAATGAATCTTCAGCGCAGCCATGTAACAGTACCTAATGTTTATCGTTTATAAGCTAATGTTTAATCTATATGCAAATGCTTTAATTCTTATCTCTCCTCAATGAAGTGTGGTGATTTGGCTTGGAGATCTGAACTACAGACTGTGTTTGCCTGATGCGGGGGAGGTGAAAAAACTCATAGCTGAAAACGAGCTACGGAAGCTTCAGGAGTTTGATCAGGTGAGACCTGAGGAGAAACCTTCTTCCTCACTTATTTTAATAGGGTAAAATACTCTAGAATGATTGGAAAAACTATTATTTTAAGATGCAGTGGACTCCAAATATATAATAATAAAAGGTTATGACAAAGATGAAACATAAATAATGAAGAATCTTAAATATTCTAAGTAAACTTGTTATTTCCCATGTTAACTGCTTTGTGTGGATCAGAGGATCTTTGGAACATTCTTATTTTGCGCTTGTGGAGTTCATTCCAGATCAAGTACATGCTGAATGAACTATTGTTCATTTATTTTTAGATTCTTGGGGAATGTTGTATAAAATTACAGTAAAAAATGCCAAACAAAAGCATTTTTACTAGTGGTCCCAAACTTTTAGACTCGCACTTGTATGTCCTTTGTTGCTTTCTATTTTATATTGTGATGTTTATACGTGACTAACTTCTCTTTTTGCTCTAAAAGTGCACATCTTAGCATCTTCTGTTTCACTTTCTGTCACCAGCTGAACCTCCAGAGAAAGACTAAACGAGTCTTTACTGACTTCGTTGAAGGGGAAATTAATTTCATCCCAACGTACAAATTTGATGCTAAATCAGATCGATGGGATTCAAGGTACAATCAACTGAGCATCACATGGCAGTAAAGTAACCTTAATGTTAAATAACAGTTTTTCTGTAGCTCAACTGGTAGAGAGCATGCTGTTTGCAACCTCAAGGTCACAGGTTCGAATCTCAGGGCATGCACATACTCATAAAATGTTTATCTTGAATGCACTGCAAATTGCTTTTAGGCTTCTTTCTAAATGTAAATGTTTAAGATTGATATGGTTTTATTATTTGTTGTGCGGGGACAGTGGGAAGTGTCGAGTCCCTGCTTGGTGTGACCGTATTCTGTGGAGGGGGAGTAACGTCCAGCAGCTTCACTACCGCAGTCACATGGACCTGAAGACCAGTGACCACAAACCCGTCAGCGCTCTCTTCAGCATTGGGGTGAGATTCACTTCCTCCCTGAAGCTCCTCTGAAGGAATTGGAGAGGATCTCATCGATTTGTCATGTCTGTGTGTGCTGCAGGTGAAGATGGTGAACGATCAGCGCTACAAGAAGGTGTTTGAGGAGATTGTGCGTGACATGGACAGGATGGAAAATGACTTCCTGCCCTCTTTGTCTCTGACCAATCGGGAAGTGAGTAATGAAGTGGAACCAAACAGAGCAGATAAACTCACCCAGCATTGATCCACTAGCCTGCCTCTTACAGCTTATTAGTGGAGTATCGATTGCATTTATGTGATGTTTTTTGGGCTCTGGATTAGATTCTAATTGCATGTGCTGTAATTGCTTTGTGTTAGTGGGGGCACAAATGAGTCTTATCTTCACTTGTTTACACTGCATGAGCGCGTATTGGAGCCGCAAGTTTGTGTTAGTAGCTTCATTGTTAACTTTTCTCTCCATAGTTCACGTTTGAGAACGTGAAGTTCCGGCAGCTCCAGCGTCAGAGTTTTCTCATCTTTAATGATGGGCAGGTTCCCTGCACCTTCGCCTTCATTCCCAAACTCAATGACTCTCAGTACTGTAAGCCCTGGCTGCGTGCTGATCCCAACGAGGGGGTACTAGACCCTAGTGAGTATATCTATCATTTCAACTTTGAAGTGTGATGTGCCGTTTGAATTTATGATTCATGGATGAACTGGCCACATCCTTCAGATTATCCACTTTCTTGCAGATGAGACGATGGAGATCTCCTTGGAAGTGTATGTCAGTAAAGATTCGGTGACTCTGCTGAACTCTGGTGAGGATCAAATCGAGGACATCCTGGTGCTTCACCTGGACCGAGGGAAAGACTACTTCATCACGGTCTCTGGAAACTACCTGCCCTGTTGCTTCGGAACATCTCTGGAGACTCTGTGTCGGATGAAGAAACCCATTCGCGAGATCCCTGTAACCAAACTCATTGATCTGGTGAGGCTCAGGTCACAGCTGCAGTTAGTGAAGCACAATAGTAACACAATATATGTGGTTATGCTTATCAAAACATTTAGCCTTTAGGACAAATAAGAGAGGTCATTGTTTTTTTTTTTAATTCAGTACTGCTACTGCCTTACATAACCGATGAATAATAACTGAAATTACACTTTTACTAAAAGTACACGTTTAATTGTTTCAATTATTTAAATATCATGTCTTACCTGCTTGAGCATCAATGACTGCTTATGGCCTTTGTAATATTTGTATGTGAGTACAATATGGGGGGTTATGTAAACTTTTCAACAAGATCGCGTGTACTTTCAGTGTACATTTCCTTATTACAAAACGTAAACATGTTGATATATAAAAGCTATATGTGGGCACTAAAAAGTGTCATTTGTGCAAAAGTGCAAATGTTCTCGGATATTACAGAACACTGCTGCTTCTTTCCTGCAGGTGAAAGATTTGACTCGTACTAGCACACTGAATAAAACAATGTCTCCTAGGCACTGATTTTAGATCGGAAAAAAAATTCAGGTTTGGCATGTTTCTGTTTTGATGTTGCAGAAAGAAGGAGGCAGAGTATGAAGTTAATATCTGAATGGCTTCCCTGATGGGCTCAGTCTTGTTTAGTAGCAATTAGTCATCATGCAAACCGCTCTCAGTCAGCCCATGCTGTCGACTCTATTCTTCAGCATATTCCCAAATATGATTAGTTTCTCATTTTGACAGCAGTACCATCTGTAGTTACTTTCTGCTCTTTCTGTTGCTCTACTATTCCCAGATAGTATTAGTTTTTCATTTAGAGACCACTGCCGCCTGTAGTTTCTTACTTCCGTCTATTGCTCTACAATTCCAATTATCACTGTTGAAAGCTGGAAGTCGCTTACTGTGGTTATGCAATACAGGCTCTGTCTTCTCACGGATTATGCAATGTTTCTATATTGTCTCATCTCCCTTCCCCTTTCGGCTCTGTCTACTCCTTTCCAACCAATCACTCTGGTGGTGCATGACTCAGGGAGAGGATAGCTGCATGGAAAAGGTAAAGTCCCTCTTCATCCACAGAGAATCATGGATTAGAACAGGTGCAATAATCAGGCCCTACATGTGTGAGTGAGGATGGCTTGTCTTGCTTTTAACAGACAGAATGTGTGCCCCAGTTCCTTCACGCTCGTGCACTGTGTTGTTCAGAACCATGTGATATATATATATATCGGTCACCCTGGTCTGCTTGCTGCCTTGCTCGGTCACTCTAATGAAAGTCACTGCGGCTTGAATCTCGCAGCTTGAATTGCGTCCCTCCTTTCCCTGCCCCGCTCATTGTTAACAAGTCAGCAATATTAGATTACTAGAGAGAGGAAGCAGCTTACAGCATGGCAAAACCAGCCTCACAAATCGTAGTGTGTGGAATTTAGAGTTGACCGTTCTTCAGAGTTTTTTTTGACTGTGTGGTGCTCTGTGGCTCAGCATGAGGTAATAGTTCCGTTGTATTCCTACTAATTGCATGAGTCCACTCATTGTTCAGAAGTTTTGGGGCTGCCACTGCTCCACTTACCAAGTGTCTGTCGGTGTGTGTGAGAGAGAAAGAGACACGCACTGCTGGGAACATTATGTGGGGCCCGTGTTGAATGATCACAGGGATCAATTGATTATGTCTGTGATTTGCTTTATACAAGATAATAGTCCATGTGATTGCGGAACAATCTTACACTCTGTGGCTATTTATAACTGAGTACAAACTTAAATATCATGAATTAAATATCATAAATACCGTTTTATGACACATTTCAGTGTGTTTAAGACATTGTCAATTCTTCAGGAGAAATCCAGGATGAATTTCCTGTTGGACAGTACTGGTACAGAAGACAAACCTCTGAAGATTCCCAAGGAGGTCTGGTTACTTGTTAATCATCTCTACACTAAGGCCTGTCAGCAGGTAAACTACAAATCGAGGCAAACACACCAGTATTTAACAATAACCTAACATAATTGCTAATTAATTATTTGTATTTTACAGGAGGACCTCTTCCAAACTCCTGGACTTCAAGACGAGCTACAAAGCATTATTGACTGCCTGGACACCAGCATTCCTGACTCCATCCGTATCCTTTCCCAAAAATAAAACATGTAAATATGTTTTTATTTGGAAAAAATAGGAGATTTTCCCAACCATTGGAATCTAGAGTGCCCTTTTAAAGTGATGTTTGTAACAGGATGGTTTTAAAGACTCCCAGAGTGACTTTACATGGGAATTTTAATGGCTGTCAGTTCTGTGAATGTGACCAAGGGCCTCCATTTATAAGTACTCTGACTGGCTGGACTCTCCCACACAATTCATCCCTGTGCTCTGAAACTCCTGACAGTCTGAGAATGTTCTTCAGGTTTACTGTAATGGTGCTGGAGACATCATTAAAGACACAATGTACACACTTTCTCCCTTTTATTCTTGTTCTTTCTGGCTTTCTCTTTCTTTGACTCTAATACACATTCTCACCCTCACTGTGGTTCTCCTTGACCGCTGGTTAGCCGGCTGTAATCACTCGGTTGCTGAAGCTCTTCTGATCTTCTTGGAGGCTCTGCCTGAACCTGTGCTGTGCTACGAGCTCTACCAGCGCTGTCTCGAATGCTCTCATGACAGCCGCCTGTGTAAACAGGTACACACAACTATTAAAGATACAGTTGGGTTCAAAAGGCTGATTCTACTTTCAGTATCTTAGATTTGAAATTTTATGCTGCAATCTGTTACTTTTGTCTCGGTTTGGAACATAAAATTGAACATGCAAATTAAGTCAAATTCCCAGGTAATCAGATCTGACAGCTGAAAGTATAAGTCATTATTAGAAACGTATAATTGGGAATTGGGTTAAGGTAAGGGGATGAATACTGATCTGTCCTGTACTTGCTCAATAAATGATTTTTGTTCATTTTTAACCTATAATAGTTACGGTAAATGCCGCTTCAATTTAAACCTGGTAGTAAACAGAACAAAAACTTTTTAAAAACATTTATGTGTTGATAAAATACAAAAAAGGAATAGATGTGATGATGTACAATGAATTAGAAATATTTAAGATTTCACAATTCAAGGTAAAACTAAGCACATTTAATAACCTCTTTGTACACAAGATCAGATGTCCATTGAAACTCATTCTCAGTGTTGTGGACCTCACTGAATGTTCATCAGGTTAAAAAGGTTGTTTCCTCTGAACAACAGTTAATATCTCAGCTCCCACGAGCCCATCGCAATGTATTCCGCTACCTGATGGCCTTCTTGAGAGAATTGCTCAAGCACTCTATTGACAACAATCTGAACGCTAACCTCCTGGGTGAGTCTCAATGATCTCATTATATCCAGCATATTGCAGATATTTAGTAATGTTGCTAAAGTATCTAATTGACCTTCTCTTGTACCTTCGTGTAGCTACTCTCTTTGCCAGCCTCCTCATTCGGCCGCCACCCAATTTTGCTGGCAAACAGACGCCAAGTGATCGACAGAAAGCCAACGACTTCATCTTAGGGTTTCTGATGGGAGGTGATGACGACTGAGTAAGCTGATTGCACAAACCAGGGGTCAGAGGTTGAGGAGTCACGCCTACTCTCAGAGGTCTTCGGGTGGTTCTAGAATGAATGAGTTGAACTGAATGGCTTAGGAGTGTTTAACTGGTCTTTTGGGAGATATTTGGACCACCTTTGCACTAAGATGGCTTACGTCTACTGCGATGGGAGTTTGGCAGGATTGAAACGTCCCCGGTTTATCACATTGGTTACTTTTATACTGTTCCTCTATTCCTTTAGAAGGACAGTCACTGGTTCCATCTTATCTCTACCCTGGCTGTGTGGCTCTGGCAGTATGAATACCTACACTCTGACCCTGAGGAACCTCATCTTTTTGACTGTAGAATGTAGTGCTTACGTGACCCCCTCCTCATCTGTTGTCGACCACTGGAGTAGAGTGTTGTAATGCCAAATCTGAAATAAGTGTATATGTGTATCTGGACCCATGGACACTTACAGACTGACTTGATACACTAAAGGAAAGCCATGATAAGGAGACTGTATTGACTGCTGCTGCCAGGATAAACACTCCCTCAAAGTTTGTAGCATTATTGCTTTTAGTCCCTATGTCTGTCTTTGCGTTCTCCTTCCTTTCTTTCTCTACAGTGGGTATTAGAAATTTTAGAGAAGACTTTCAGAAAAAGACGTGTCGTATCCTGCAAGGTAATTTAGACAATCGACTACCATAAGAACAGTGGAGAGGTCAGGTCTCCACTCACAGTGGTATCTTAACTTGGTATGTTAGTGGTATGTTAGTGGTATCAGATCTTAACTCTCCTAACTTTAACACTCTTAACAGTGGTATGTGAATCATGATGAATCAGTAAAATCTGTCTGTTGTGGCGTGCACATGTTGTTATTTATGTTTCCAGTCTTGTATGCAGTTGTCCTCATATTGTGCATTCGGATGTGGTCCTTAGATAAATATAAAAGTCATATAATGAACGATTTAACAAAACGTTCTGGTCCAGAAACACATCCTCATTACTTAATAGGCTGTTTTGATGTGTTGACAAAAAAAACCATTTTCCTACCCACAATCCTGTTTGTCTTCAGTAATAGTAAGCGTGCTGGTTACCCTCTTTGGGTCTGAACTGTTTAACCTGCACTGAACCTGATTGTTATATTCCCTTTGAAATCTTCTTAGGTCTGCTCTGAATCCTGTCATGCTACAAAGACTTCAGCCTTTTAACTCATGCCCACTGGGTGATTAACTGTTTTGTCTTGTTTTGTAATGATGATGTAAATGTGGTGCTTCTGTTTTCTATTTAACTGTACGATGTTGTATATTGACCCTTAACCCAGACTGGGGTAGTTTTGTGCGTCCGTTTACAACTTGTGTCGTCTTTATTGGTAATGTTTCGCATTACATTTAAACTTCTATTTCAGTGTAGTGACATACCGGTATATGTTTATTTCTTCTGAAACTATAGCACATATTGGGATTTTAATTTGGGTGAGTGGCAAATGAAATGTAGCCAAAGTTTGTTTTGTTTCAAAAGCTTTTTCTTCAAAGTGAACTTGAATACCACAGAGGCTCTGTACCACCCAGCTAGTGTGGTTGTATGCAGCAGTGTATCAACAGGAAGTCTCCTTTGTTCTGTTACTCATATTTGTCATCACCCCACAGCTAAAATGTTATTGGAAAACAAACCACCAAATCCGTTTCTCTGCATAATGCGTGTGACATCTTGCCCCGGTACATTTACCAATATTTTCTCAAAATCTCACAGGAAATGTTATTTCCCACAACTAATGTTTTGAGATGGAAAAAGTGTCAGCAAATGTTCTGTCTGGTTTGGTGTCCTACTTTTCTTGAATACTCTTAAGCAGTGACATGCTGTGAGCGATCATGGCCATGGCTCAGTGCCCACTGAATCTCTCATCATGTTCTTTCTTGAATGATCTACCTAAATCTATTCACATCATGTTTACAAGCCCCTGTCTGAGCTTTCTGCTTGTTTTTTGGTTAATGTCTGCTATGGAAATGGCCGTCATTAAATTCCTGAGCTGGGCTGTCTTACTCAGACTGAAATCACTCTCTCTTCAGTGCCAGTAGATGATGTTTCTGGAAGGAATGGAGCTCTTTGTAGGAGACTCAATTAGAGGAGCAGAAACTCAGATGGTCATTGTTCTATCTAATATGTTGTAACCACCACCCCGCGTGTCTGTATATTGTTTTTCCTGTCTTTTTATCATTCATTCAGTTTTTGTAATGAACAGTATGAAGTTTGTGGTACTCTGGGTACTTCAGCAAAATTAGTTTTATTCATTGGGTGTGGGGACTTTTAATTTATTCAATGGAATAAAGATATTATGACCATATTATTGTGAGTTCTGGAATTATTTATTATTGGTGCTTGTTTTTAAACTATTTACTATTAAACTACTAATTCCTGTTTTTCACTTACAGGTAGGAGTTTGTTTAAATGTCAAACCACAAGTATTAAACTACGGTGTGTAACATCATGCACAATCTGTGCTACAGACAATACCTCAAATTGTGCACCTTGTTGAAAAGAGGTTAGCTATTAATATTCGGAGCAATCAGATGTTTTTCACCTGGAAAATAACAGTCACAGCGACTAGTATGAGAATAGAAGCCATTCAAAGTGGTCGTCTTTAAAAAAAGTGTTGTGCAGAAACAAAAGATCTTTTACTTGTAAAATAAGACATCACCTATTTAAATTAATATTTGTGCAAATTCTGCCACATGACAGCTTAACAGTACATTACCAGTACATAGTTTGCTCTCTGAAAGACTGGCCTCTAATGCTCTTGCTGTGTAATTGTCTCTGCTCCATGTGAAAGGCTTGTCTTCTGACACCATTACCCTAGTTAGTCAACCTTGTGTTCGGTGAGACATCCCGCAAGCGTGTGTGACATTCTCAGCACCAGCATCTATAAAGACCCCTGGCTTGTGCCGTTGACATCTTTTCTGGCTTTTCCTGCTGTCGCCATGGCCATGCTAAGAGTGTCCTCATACCGTAAGCTGTTTGAGGAGCAGCAGTGGAGACAGGCTGCCGGACGCTGTGGAGTCCAGGCCCGCTCTGCTCTCAGGTCAGTTTCTCTAAATCTGAAAATCGTCACATGTGCTAGTATGTTAAATAGTGAATGAATGTAAAGTAGTAAACGGCATGGAATTGCAATTTGTGTTTTCCCCGGCAATGTTTTAGTAAACTGCTAAGCCAAGACTTTGAATTACATAATGTTCTGTTGCCCATTTTCAGTAACACCAATTTTATAGTTGTCTAGACAACTATAAATCAAGTTCTAGAACATTCTCCTGCTCCATCTTTACTTGCACAGCTCTGGTCTTTTAAGAGTTTCTGTCTTCTCACTGTGTGCTATAGTCACACCTGGAGTTTAGTTGTGTGCAAATGATTTGAATTTTGTAAAACAGCTACCTCACTGCTTATTCCTCAAATTCTAAACATTCTGCACTTGCACACTGGAATGTGCAAATGTGTTAATAGTTAGGCTTCAGTATTTCTCATTTTTCTTCTACGTTGTTTGTTTACGTTTACTTCAAAGTAAACAAAACATTACAGTTGTTGAAAAGCTTTCAGTATGTTTGACAGGGCTGGCTATTCAGTGAGTGAATGTTCCGAGCCGGATTTTGCAGCATTTCGAACCCTAAACAAGGAGGGCGTGGCTCGATTTGTTAGCGAGCGCTCCATCATCACCGCCCTTAACGATCGCCTGGCTGTCCTTATCGATGTGGTGAGACTTCAGATCACTAACATGTGAAGTATTTCACACTCATACACACGCATAGTTCTGCAGGACTACAATCAGTTGTGCTCATACTGAAACTAATGGCCCCCTGTGTGTGGCCCAATTATCATATTTCCATGATGTTTAATGGGGTCAGTCATTTGCCTGAGGGTTTGACGGAAATCATATTAAGGCCATGAAATTGCTGGGACCTCAGTCACAACAGCCTCTACAGCTTAATGTATTACAAAACGACAGTTATAAATTAAAGGAATAGTCCTCCCCAAAATGAAAATGTTTCATTATTTACTCACCCATATATTATTCCAAACCTTTATCACTTTTCTTCTGTGGAACACAAAGTTTGATAGTTTGAGAAATGTATCTGTGGTTTTGTGTCCACATAATGGAAGTCAATAGGTGCAGCTGATGTTTGGTGACCAACATGCTTCAAAATATATTGTCTTGTGTTTTCTCAGAAGCAAAAAAAGTCGTACAGGTTTAGAATGATACGAGGGTGAATAAATGACTGAATAATTGTCCGTTTTTGGTGAACTATCCCTTTAAACATTTCGCAACTACAATTATAAACTATTTCTCTTTACTCCTCTTGTGCCATTTAAATGCATGATGTGTTGAAGGTGCGAGGTCTGGAGGAGGAGAACGAGTCTCTGGAGGCTCAGATCATTGGACTCGAGGAGAGGTTGGATTCAGAGCACATCTCCACCACTGACGGCACCAGCCACCCTGCAGACTACAGCTGGGAGGCTGTGATTGAGAGACTACGCAAAGAGAAGGTACCACACCAATGCCGGGTGATGCTGGTATTGACAGCATCATGAGAACAATTTTTCATCTGTACCGTGGCCTGCTGCTATCTCCTTCTGGTCTGTTGTTTCTCTCAGGAGGTAATTCTGTGCAACACAGACGAGCTGAAGCGTGAGTTGAAGCGTCTACAGATGAAAAATGAAGAAGTGGTTGAGCAAAGGCATCTCAGCCAGTTAGAGCGGGAAGATGTTTCAGTGGTAATGCCATGAAAACTGCTGCTGTGATTTGGTGTGTGTGTGTGTGCTACATGTACATAACATGTTTGAGTGAGTTTTGGGGGTTTTAGCCTGTGTGTTAGCTTTGAAGTCACCTGTATGGTAGTATATTCCTAAATTTGGACAAGATATACTTTCGGCAGATATACACCTTTAAGATATGAATATACACCTTTCTCTTTATGGAAAATGAACCAAAAATATTGATGACTCATTTTGCTCTACACAGATTTTCGCCCAATCAAATTCACTCTACAATGAGCATGCCCCTCATTCTAATACCACTTGCAAACAACAAAAAACGGGTTCATGGCTGTAACATGGCCTTTAGTATTGTCCTGCTCAAACCTCCTGTTTCAATAGATAATACAGCAAGAAAGGAAAAAAAACTGCTTATTTATTAGGTTTTTAATGCTACCTCCTCACTATATGTGTGCATCCAAATCTTTAAATCTGTACGAACAGAATAACGTTTCTGTCCCCACCACTAGATGGCAGTGTTGGCTTGTGCTCTGGGTGGGGTGTTCTGACTCCAGCGGAGGTATCTGAAAGTCCCTAGAGTGGCACTGCACAGCTGCTTTTCCCCAATCAGCTCTGGAGAGTCCAGATTACGGGCCCTGCTGACTCCCATCCAGCGACGCTGAAACCCGAGACGCTTTCTGTATAAACCACTCTGTCACCCCACAGATGTCAGCACACATCTCCAGTAAAGCAACAGATGTGGGAAAGCATTCACCATGCCTAATAATTCTCTCATTCTGACTCTCATATCTCCCAGATGCAATATGGAGAAGGGCTTAACACTCAGTGTGGGCTGAGATGTGAAAGGGCTGAAGTGACAGAGGGAACCATTAAAAGAAAGAAAGAGATTGTTATAATGTAATCAAGGGGGTTAACATGGAAGTGGCACTATAATATATTGTCTAAAAAACTTGATCTGAGCACATTAAGGCCAGTTTGTAAGCATATTCTGTCCTCATTTTGCATAGAACTCAAGAGACTCAAATCAAAGAGCTTTTGTTTATAGGGCTGTTTTGTATTTTGAAGCATTTACGGCATCTGACAGTGGTTTATGGTGGCGTTTTAAAGATGTAATGACAGTGGTTACATGGAACTGATAGCATGAGAAAGTAGGGCTGGAGGCGCCAGTGCTGCATCTAGCTGGAATGCAGTCTTTTCAGAGGAGGGTAGCATGGTAAAGCTCAGCCCTTCGGCGGTGTGGAATAGAAGCAGCAAATCGGCTTCAAAACGGCGTCTAGACTCTCTCCAGTAACGGGCTTGTGTTCACGCTGAGATAAGGCGAGCAGCAGCCTCTGTGCCAGTTCTGGGCTCTGGGGAAGTGTGTGTGTGTGCTCTGTTCTCCCTCTGCTACCCAGACCCACCGTCACACTGCAGCATTGACATGCAAATGCTTTCATTCTGTGTAATTGAATTCATCGCCAATTAATCAGGCACTTAAGATACCCAGACGAACCGAATAAAGCCCTGCTTTGTCTGAATGGGGGAGGACAGGCTGCGTATGTGTGTGTGTGTGGATCTCATCTCCCCTGCATTGCGGTCTTTACCGGGGCACAATCAGGATAACCCGGTGGCACCAGCTACATTGGTGATGGAGGATACGAAGGGCAAGTGCTTAGTGTTTAAATTGACCTTTATATCCGCTGCCCCCCACAGGAGGTGGATGCAATTACCGCTGACTGCCTGGCCCTTCGAGAGCAAGTGGCCATCTATGAAGACCAGCTGTCCGCTATGGAGATGCAGCACCAAATGGTAAGGCTACGCAACAATAACGCTGCTTCTAGTTATCTCTCATCTGAGGTTCATAAATCAGAAAAGACTTTTAGCAAGGCTAAAAAAGGCTAGCAAGGGGCAAACCGTGGCTTTTGCTGTTTAAGATATCTCTTCTGATCGTAAGGAAAAGGGGTTTATGGGAATGGAGGCGAACAGGAAACACAGTTCCTCAAATTACAGAGTGAAAGAATGTAGTAATCTCCCATATGGGGGTTTTTGGGGGTACACAAGTGCTGGAAACAGAAATCTCCCCCAGACTGTGTTTTCTCCTTCCTGATCTCTAATCCATACCGTGTTTAACACACTCCCTCTGGGATGTGCGACATAACTCACAGGCATATGAAACGAAAACAGAAGTTCCTTGTGTTTTATTAACTGCTATTATTATCAGCGTTTTCCACACACCTTTTGCTCCATCAGTATATCCGCCACGCTGTCATTATTCAAGTTGAAAGAAACAAACGGAGACCCAGCCTCAGTTCCTCACCTCCTTTTTTGTGAACACTTCATTGAGGCCAGAATAATGAACATCTGTCCTGTCTAGCAGTGGTCTAGCAGATATTGTTACCTGAGGAGAAAGGAAAAGTCATAATGTTTTTTGTCCACAGAGGGTGGAGAACCTGCAGGAGCCCAGACTTCTGGATGAAAGTTCTCCCACCGTATCTTTACAATTCCCCTCTATTGATATCACTCCTGCCATCATGGACATCAAGGAGTACTACAGTGAGCTGGCTAAGAGCCTGAAGGTACATCACACACACACACACACACACACACTTCATGATACTGCTGTCCACAGATTCCTCACAAGCTGGATATATAGTATACTCGTACCTAAAGTGAGCTCCAAAACACTGAGACCATCAGGGAAAATGTTTCTGTATAACAATTTGAGTAAGTCTGAGTGAAAAATTAAGTTTAAGGTCTTAGACTTGTTTATTATACACCCACATCAACTATCCATTGGTTAATCTGACATAGCCACTAAGATACAAATGCATTGTTTTGTACATATCTCAGTATTAAAGAGTAGGTTCACCCAAATACAGCATTCTGTCGTACCTTTGTCATTCCAAACCAGTCATGCAGTTATTAAGCTGTTAAAATGTTGTCCAAAGGTAGGAAATCAACAGTTGAAAGGAATCAACTACTTAGCACATCTCATTGTGGCTGATATGCATGTCTTTTCTTTCCTTTTTCACACTACACTTGTGAGGTTTTGTGGACCCGAAGGCTCTGTCCACATCCAGCACAGAGCTCTATTGTCCCCTTAGTGTCGTTTGAGGAGAGAGGGCACTCTAAAGGTCATCCTAAAGCACCAATGCCCTCTGACCCAGTTTGCCCCCAGGAGTGGCTCCGGGGTCGAGGCAGTAATCAGAGCACTGGAGCCCTTCCCAGTCTCCTCGGCAAAATGAGTCTGGAGAAGAGAAAAGAGCACTTCTCCACCGAAGACTTCTAGTGTGTGTTGATGCAAGATAAGCAACCCAGGAACAAGAACTGTTAGTGTGTCCATGAAGTCATATGCATATACTAAAACCAATGGACGGACACAGAAGCACGTCCTCTGAAAGTCTTTTGGCTTTTGAAACGCCACGTTTATCTAATTCTATTCTCTATTCATCACTCTATCAGGTGCACCCGAAGCCAAAAACTGGTTCTTTGTTTCATAAGTGTCACACAAGGTCCATTTGTGTTACTCATTGATTGGAATTTGGGGAGGACAGTAATTGGTGGCTGATTTTTGTCTCAGTTGCACCTGTTTACCTGATGGGCCTCCATTAGCTCTTCTTTTCTCTGGAAATAATGAGTGATTCATCCCGCAGCCTGCTCTCTGCTGAACCCCGGTTGGGTTTACTGAGTGTAGAAGTTCTGACTGAGAGATACGAGAAACCTGAAGCTGTGAATCTCCTGCATTTCAGTTTGAATCCAGAGCTTTGAGTGGCACCACCATTGATGCTGTAGGAAAGGGGAAGGAGGAGCAGCTGGCTAAGCTGACTGGAGGAAAAGTAAAGGATGTCTCCAAAGAGACGGATGTGAATGTTCTCAAGGACCTGGTGAGTGAATTGTCCCTCAACAGCACACTTGAGCTCTGACCCACCACTAGACCTCACTCAGAGAAGACGCCATATTTAATTTGAAGCTAAACGAGGGATAGAGGTGAAGCTTGTATGTGTTGTACAGTCTTAAGTCACGAGTTATATCTAGATTTCAAAACCCACATGAAGCCAATCTGACATTACTCATGAAATCCGACAGCTCAAATTTTAAATGTAGTTATTAATTTAATTAATAATAATATAAATTTAGTTATAAATATAATAATTAGAATCTTAACATTGCCACTAGGGTAAGGTAAGGAGAGTGTTTTGAACACATTTATGTGCTTATTCAATAACTGATTTGTGTTCATCTTTAACCAATGAAACATATGGGTTGCAGCTTTAAATTGGTTTGAATTGTGTTTTTTAAATTTCATTAACTAAACAAACAACATCCATGTGACAATTATTAAACGCAGTGATGCTGATCATTTTTAGACTTTGACAGCTCATCTGAAATCTGTCTCTGTTCTTCTGATTTTGGTCCTTGGGGAGCTTAATGTTTAAAAGCAGCAGCTTAATGAGCATAAAATACCATCTCTGATGATGGCTGTTTCCTAAATTGTTACACAAAAACATATATAATATGTTATGATAATATGGTCTTGTTTGAATGTAGCGAACAACAAACTCAATTTTTCGCCATTCATTTTTTCTTATGCATTGCTACAAAATGGCAAAAATCGTTGCTAAGGTGTTTACTACAGTGTCAACCATTGTGGCATCAGAAGTGACTTCTGAATTCCGTTCACACATTGAATGATAATATAGGTGACTCACTCCAGATTTGGATAGTAGTGTACTTTGCAGTGTTTATGTAGTCAGCGCTTAACTCCAATGACTGACATGATCACCCATCACCTCCGCAGTGCATTAGATGTCAGTCCCTGTGGTGGAAATGTTTTAAGTGAAATGGTAAGAGTTGAGGAGCTTTTGGTGGGGGATGGTTTTTCACAATAAAAAGTCCTCAGTCTGACTGACAGCTGAAGAATAAAGTAAGAGAACTCCTGCTGCCCGGAGTGTTTATTCTGAGCAGATAGCACCAGGAGATGTGAGGAGTATATCGTCTCTAACAGTGTTTATCTCTTCGCCGTCTCCTATTATGAACAATACATTTCAGTCTGCCAACGCGCTTTCCCCCCAATCATAAACTTCATAAACTTTGCACATTCCTGCAGTGCCTCAGGAGATGGCGAACCGCACAGAGCTGTACTAATAAAATCTCACCTGTCAGCCTTCCTCTCCGGCAGAAAGACAAAACTTTTCGTTCTGAAGCAAAAAGAAAAGTGGGCAGTAAAGTGATTGTGCTTCGACATAAAGAGGAATCACTCAGGATTTATGTGTAAAAACGATTAGAAACCGCTCGCCGGCCTCAGTTTACATTTTGCAGATTAGAAAAATCATTGGTCAGCCACAACAGACACTTTTTGATTTAAAATAACAAATAGGATGGTTTGGTTCTAATTACCGGGGCTGTGGTCAGAGACCCTTTTTTAAAATAAACCGACAATCTGAAACCGCACTGCCCTCTTTCATAACATTCTGTTCCCCGATCAGTGACGGACAGCCTGCTTTGCATCATGTGTCTTCTATCTCTCAGTATTTTCTCCTTCATCTTGCTCTGACCATGTCTTTCCTCTTAAATGTGTGTTCGCTAATTTGCCTGTCGCTCTCCCTGCTGCCATTTCATGATGGATACTTGTGATTTAACTGCTCACTGAGATGGTTAAGCTAAACAAACTGTTGGTGGTGAAATCAGGTCTAGTTTAGCTCATGCTACACGTGAAGGGACAGATGCGGCTGGTTTTCTCCACAGGGCCGGACCTTTCTAATCTCAACCGACACCCAGAGCAAACTGACAACCAATTTTATCGGTTGACATATCATCAGCATGTTAATAACAGAGCAGCGAGCCTTTTGTGATCTACCTGAAAGGGAAACGGAGCAAGCAATCTCCATCCATCTCTGACAGCTGACTGTTTAACTTACCTGATTACAGTAATTACTCACAGCAGGGCTCCTCGTGCACAGAGGTGTGGCTGACAGTCTTCTGCATTGTGTCTGTTGTTGATGGAATATGCAACATGAAATTTCAACTGTTTTCAGACATGTTTTGCTAGTTAAAGACCAAAATAACCATTAATCACTGCACAGTGTTATGATAAGTTGGCTGTATGTTGCTATATATTGTGTGTCTAACCCATCCAGGTTTTGTGTGTGTACATTACCATTCAAAGGTTTGGAGACACCTACAGGTTTTTTGTTTGTTTGTTTTACTATTTTTCACATTGTAGAATAATAACATTCATCGAAACTGAAGAAACACAAATGGAACTATACAGAGACCACCAAAAGTATCTTCAGTTTTAAGGGTCCTTAAATTTTAAGGTAGGGTAGGTCATTTCAGAGAGGTTAACAATAGGAAGCTAGCTTTGAAAGCATAAGATCACCCTCCCTTCAGAGCGCTCTTCAAAGCTACACTTCCAAAGCACATTAATGCATACACAGTTTGACAGATAAGTAGAACATCCTTTCCTTGCGTTCAAACCAAATACAATGACTGGACTATTTTTTATGGTCCTGCGTCTTCCACAGAAGGTATATATTTATATAAATGCATTTACATATGTATTTATATATCATTTATTTATATATTGCTGGCAGGATGTAAAGAGATTTTTAATAAGAATAACCAAAAATGTTTCCGCATTTTCTTAACCAGCTTTATGAGGTGCTACATGAATGGTGTGTCAAGCTGACTGTGTACATTGTGCGTAAATGTAGATTGCAGCACTGCAGAAAGAGGTGGATGAGCTTGAGATGCACGGAGATGAGCTGGAGGCTGAAATCGAGGCCAAGAGAACCAAATACCTGGAGGAAATAGATGAGTTAGAGGTACAAATGCTAGAAAATCACATTTCATTTCAAGCATATATATATATATATATATATACTATTATACCAGAGTGCTCTTTCTGTCCAGAATTACATTTCCCAGCTGGAGGAAGAGGAGGCTGATCTTCATCTCCAGATGAAGGAGCAGAGTGGGGACTATGAGGAACTTCTGAATCAGAAAATGGCTCTGGACATAGAGATCGCTGCTTACAGGTGATGCTGCTTACATTACTAAATGTTTTGTACTCGTGACTCTGCAGTTTATACTCAGCAGGTATAATTATTTGTTTTATCCCCAGAAATAAAGCAATGATTTTCATTCATAGTGCTTAGTAAAAAGAAGATACACACTAGAATCTTTCTAGTCCTTATTGTAAAGTCATAGTTTATCTCACTCCCTGATTCATTTTCTCAGCCTTTTGTCTATTTTAAATGAGTTTCATATCTGATATATGTGTGGAATTACGCTATAAGAATAGTACCCTCATTCCTGAGGGCAAGCTGTGGCACAGGAAACACATCCCCTTACAGTTGCAGCAGACATGATGTCATTTCCTGTTTCCCTAAACATGTCCTTTTGTGGCACCACCGGATTGAAAAATGGGAAAATACTTTCCATCTCTCTTTGATGTATGTGGCATGACGCATACATTACACCACCTTGAAATGGAGGTTCCTGTCTCTCGAGGTCCATTCAAGGAGTATTGCACAGGAAGTGGCCCTTCACAAACAATGGCTACATGTAGCTTTGCCACCTGTTAAGTCCTTTGCAGTTTCTGCTCCAGCATACATGCAAAAATGGCTAGATTGTCTTAGGATGCTAAATTGTGAATGTGTTAATGCTGTTCATGGTGCTTCAGAGAGCTGTATGCTCTACAAATCCCTAGTGACACCATGCTGCCATCTCCTTTGCCATTTGGCTTGGGAAAAATCCCAAATGTGTTTGCTAAATGACGGTCTGTCTTCTGTATGCTAAGTTTCTCTGAATGTCAGATTTAGCATCGTTATCAGTTTAAAAACGGAATGGCTGCACACGAATCACCCCATCATCTGTGCTAGCATCTCAACAGGTGTTTCACCATGATGCACGATTGCTTAAAGGTAGAATAGACAACTGCAGAGACATCAGCAATAGCAAGAGCGATCTCCAAAGCCACGATGCCTCCAATAGATATGCAAAGATATAGTTTGACAGGAAAGTAGGACATCCTATCATTAAATTCGGGCCGAATGCTGCACCTTCCACAGAAAATATAAAAATGTAAATATACCAATTTACTTAGTGGTTGCTATCAACTTTCAACCAGCATAACAAACAGTGTTTCTGGAAAAGATCACCCACCCTGTCTTTAAGATTATCCTAAGATCAGGCCTACATTAGACCCTGAGACAGTGAGATTCAGTTTTATTTAGTGAGGAACTTTTTGATTAGCTCTAGTTGATACCTTTACCCTTCACCAGTAGTGGAGATCATATTCTGCTTTGTGCCAAAGACAGGATTTGGGATTAAAGTGGGAAACAGCGCTCAGACCAGCATGTAACGTATCCGACGCCCCGGGCAAAGCTTTGGGTGGAATAACAGCAGCTTAAATTGATTTTTTTCCCTCTCCTGCTCCAGGGGTTTGGTGGAAGAAGAGGAAGACAGACTGAGCTGCCTGTAAGATGTAAGAAGAGGTGAAAAAATAAGACACAGATGCTCGCCTTAAGACTGAAGCTGACACAGAGACGCACAAAAAACACAATTCAACCCTTAACCGTGAGTCACACAAATCAGAGAAGAAAACAGCTGTTGGACGCACTTAACCCTCTGAGCAGATGTAAACCTTCACTGACAGATAAACATGTGGAAGTTGGTACGAGCTTATTGATAACGGGTCACTGTCGGGTAACCCAAGGGCTTCGAGTATCAGCCCCATGCTGCAGAACATTGTATTACTGGTGAGACTGTGTGTTACAGAGATTCTGAAAGATGGCGATGAGATTTTTATCACTTCTGCTTGGGGGTTTCATAGTACTTCTAGAGCTGTCATTGATACACATACTTAAACAATGTGTCACATATATAAACATACATTAACAATACCTCTCCATGTGTGGCTGTGTTGAAACATTCAATCTTTGACTATTATCACTCTGCAAATACAGGCTGTTGATACACTATTTACCTCTGCTACAACCTCTGTTTTAGGGCTCTTAGTTACAGATAAGACAGATTTCAAAACAACTGTTTTACTTTACATTTTCCTTCACTGGTTGGGATAGTTTTGCTTGTTGCGTTTCTTCTCCGTTTGTTTTTTTCTTTGCTTTAGAGGTTCTGAGTGAGCTTGCTGACTCTTGTTGTCTCTGTATAACTTCTGTCATTTAAATAAATGTTTGCCCTTTGAAGTCATTTAGTCTTTTTACCTTATCTTTCAGCACACTGTTCACTGCACTGCACTTTCCATGGTAGTGTTTTCTGCTGAGATGGACATGAAAGAGACCAGTCGTCCCTCTGTCAGCCTGGTGTTGTATCGTTTCACCACCTTTGAAGTCTTGTGTTGAGTGCTGTGGAATTTTACCCAGCATGCACTTCAACACTGAACCTCGTGTGTTAGCGCTCTTTGCTAATAACCCTATCAGACGGTTATCAGTCCATTTAAGATGAAACACTGCAGATAATAATAGATTAGAAAAGATTATCTGAGACCAGTGAATTACTACTGAAGCTCATCCATAAGGTCCATGGTGTGGCTGTATTGACCTGTGCAGCCAAACTGACTCCTTTAATTCTGTGGATATGAAACATGGGCAGCACAAGAGGAAGTCACTCTGTCTTTGGGGCCCTTATTTTCACTACTGGGGTACTTAGTCATTGTTGTTGCCCAAGGGCACCTAAACCTCCCCCTCTTTAAACACTCACACACATACGCTAACCCACACCACCCAAAGCCTTCTCGGTTCCTCTGATGAAGTATGGGACCCTGGGCCTGGCCTGCTGGCCTGTGGGGCTTTTGGTTTGCTTCTGGCCCTTCCTGAAGTTTGACAATAGAAGAGTGGAGGGAGGAAGGGACATCAGC
Organism: Botia almorhae; assembly: GCA_036877575.1. Lineage (NCBI taxonomy): Eukaryota > Metazoa > Chordata > Actinopteri > Cypriniformes > Botiidae > Botia > Botia almorhae. The sequence continues at coordinate 144,691 of JAZGTJ010000161.1, forward strand.
AAAATGGGATGAAAAGGTCAGGCGGAATGCTTTGGAATTGCTTTCTTCCCTGTTTTAATGATTCTCATTGTTTTTTGTTTGTCTCGCCAGTTTTTCCAGTCTCTAATGTGATGAATATTGTGTTCTCATTATTCGCTAAATTGTTCGCTGCACGATGATGTACCACAAATTAAATTAGTTCAATTAAACCGTTTCTTAAACACGGATAATGCATTTTTAAATTAATTTGCACTGCATTATGTTAATGTCCTAGGGACGGTTTGTGTGTTATTTACAATTTTATAATTTCCATTTTCCTCATTTGAAAAACATGAACTTACCCAGGCTGAAAAGAACTGATTAAATTAAGAACAACTGTTCTTTAAAACATTATTTGAATGATTTAGTTGATGATGGCAGTGTTGGACATGATGTATTGGCATGGGGCTTTCAGCCTGTGCGTTTGCCCCCCAGTGGACCCTGATTCAAGGTTTAAGGGCTGTTAACCCCTCGTAGGCCAGCAGTGACATTGAGAAGTCAGAGGTCAGTCGGTCTTTAAGCTTTCAGACCTTGACAACTTGGCAGTGGGGTCAGTCATCAAAGCTGAGATTTGGGTCAAAGGTCAGCAACACCCCTGGCCTTTTAATCCTGATGTCCTTGATGAGTAGTGAAAAATCTATCGAAAAACAGATTTAAAAGCTCTCTTTATCTTTACTAACTTTCAAAGCTTATGAAAGTTTACACACCTGACTCTGGCTTAATTGTGTTTTTTCTACACAGCGTGGAATGTCGAAGTCACCCCAACCTGAAAAATATTAAATACTATTTTGCAAAAACTAAAGCCTATTTGCTGAAAAGGCAATTGTCCACATATTACAGAGGCATTTAACTTGAGGAATGGGCATCTAACCCTAAATAAGGCTGCAGTTCTTGCCAACGCAGAACAGAACAGTCTGTCAGGCTAAAAAATTGGATTAAGAATTGAGTTAACGTTAACTAGAGAGCAGCTTGTATGATTCAGGTTAGCTATCACCTCCTCATAGGCACAAGCAGCTGTTTCATCCCAGCCTAGCCGACTGAACCAATAAACAAAGAGAAAACTCATTTTTAAGGTTCTCGTATGTTGCGTCTGGAAACGACTGAGCGTGTTGTTACAGCAAATAAACAAGAGCGGAGGGGGGGGTGTAAAGAAAGGAAAATACCCACTGTGCAAATATACAAAAATGAGACTCAATTGAGATAGTATTTCCATTATAAAAAATGACCGAATAATAAATGACAGAGGCCTCCTTCAGCACCAGGGGCTCAGCAAGATGTTGCCGGCTGCAGAAAGAAGCTGTCACTCTGTTACTCTCTCTACACGATTCATCAAGTGCCCTATATGTTAACAGCAAGAGTCTGCGGTGACAAACATCATTTATAATCATTTACATTTAGGTGTTTTATCTAAAGTGACTTACAGTGAAGCTATGATAAACAATATATTACTTGTGTTCCCTGGACATGAAACCAATGGCCTTGGTGGTGACCATGTTCTACCAGATGAGCTACAGACATTAAGCTAGACTCTCTTATGTTCACTCGTCTATTGATGATGACAGTTATTCAAAAGTGCAAACTATATGTTCCATATGGGTGTTCCTGTAGCTCTTTAGCAGTGAAAAGGTTGTGGGTTCGATTCCCAGGGAACATGTACAGATAAAATGTAGAATGAATACACTGTCGCTTTGAATAAAAGCATCTGCCAATTGAATAAATGTAAATATAGGTAGAGAAGCATTTCCAGATATGAATTGCATTTTATATGAAACCATCATAAACTTAAGCATGTGTTAATAAATGATCTTTTTGGGGGAGGGGTCATGGCCAAAAAGCTTGACTTAATTATATTTAATCAAGCATCCAATAGATAACCTTGATCTGGATCTGTGTGCTTTGTTTTCATTGTCTTTGTGACATTTAGAATTAGGATGTCTCTGAGTAATGATTTTGCAATTTGAAACTAAATGCGTTCAAAGTTTAAAAAGGTGCTTATTTCTGGTGTGGCTAATAAATCAACCTCAGCGGATGGATTTAGTAAAGACAGAGACTTGGCAGGTTTTCAAGTATAAATTGGCAGTAGTTTCATTTTGTTGCAACTTTGTTTGGTCAGTTAGCTCATAACAAGGAAGGTTTAGAGCATATAGAATATATATCAGACTCAATGATATTGAATAAATATTGAGCAGCAGGCAAAGAGATGTCCAGAATAAAGATCCCACGCATTTTTACCCATGTGTTAAAGCATAGCACAAAATATCAAATCATCTGCAAACAAATGACATTTCTAACTCTGAGGGGTCAACTGGTCATTTTAGTGGCTGTGTTAAGTTTCCTTTGAGTTAATGTATCCTAGCTGAGTAATCATTAAGGTCATCACATTGTTACAAAAAATAAAAAAATATTATATTTCGATATAATATTGTATATAATATAATTGATATATATATATTTTTTTTGCCTGAGAAGTGGGTCAGCTATATTTCATTAAATATGTTTTTTTGGGGCCCGTGTATACGTAACTCATGCCTTACTCTGTTAAAAATTAGCATTTGTTGTGTAAAAATAAAAATATTTATGCCTTGACAACATCTGCTTGTTACATCATACCAATTATTAGTATTTATATAGAGTCATCCAAAGATGATAGAGAAGGATACAAATTCTCTAAATCCACGAAAATTATTTCAAATGCTTCTTCATTTTTCAAACTCATTTCCTTTCATGTCTCGCTGAGTTTGATACAGCATTAGCCTGAAGGTATGGCTGGCACTGGATTATAAACAGACTCTGAAATGATTTTCCACTAGTTACTCATTTATCTTGCTCCATATACTTGTCTGTTTCTTCTCAGAGCTGACAGGTCAGCCAGGTAACCAGGAGGCAGTTTTAGTTTGTTCTGACTAGACTATTGGTATTCAGTTTGGCTGTTGTGGCTGGCATAAGTTGGCACCCCTCTGCTCTTTTAGTAGATAACATTATCTGACATAAAACCCATCATGTATAAAGAGATTATCCCAGACACTATATCTCCCATTATCTGGATTAAGATCCAGGATAATGTAATAAGGAACCTCAACAACATATGGTGCTTAAAGTGATTACCAACAGATGAAGAGATGCTTACCCCCGGACCGAGGGTTTGTACAAGAACCATATGGTTTGGAGAAATTTGCTGAAAGGTTTTGTTTATGCTTGCCTCACCGCATGATAAGTTAAAGTCATCTGTAACCGTTAAATTCTTGGTTATGTATCGGCGAGCTTCATCTCAGAGAGAATCGTCATGGTAACTCGTGGAAATTCGGTAAATCTTTAGTAGTAACTGTAAAGTGTTGTAAACTGGCAATATCTTTTTAAACTCCATTTGCAGAAAAAACAATCTCACCTCTCCTTCAAACAACATCTGCGGCCCGTTTGGCAACCATTCCTGCGCTCACCGCTGTTCAATATTCACACGTTGCTGGAATCTGGCTGGTGCGAGAAAACGATGGAGAACATGAGAAAGACCTGAAGTACAACCCGATGCGGGTTCCAGACGCTCCGATGAATGAGTGGGTTAAACAGGCATTTTTGAACTCTGGTAATTTTGAGGGATGGTGAGTGCAATAGTGCTCGGCCCTCTGGGGGGCCCACGGGCGAGGCCAGACCTTAGGGTTAGCCACACAGGAAGTTTACACAGCAGCATGCCAAATCAAAATCTATTTAATCATCAATTCCAACGAATAGGAGCTGTCCGCCAGACGCAGTTCAGCAGCTGCTGCAGAATAAGATGAATGTGGTGCAGAACTGCTGGAGCAAAAGCCAAATACTCAACAGAAAGCATTCATAACAGAGACGACGCAGGGCAAACAGCAGAGCTCCTTGCAAGTTTCACTGCAAACTTGCCAAACCTTTGCCAAAGCAAAATGCTTGAATGTGCTTAATTGTTTTCATGTGAGCATGCGAAAACAGATATTATTGTGCCATTGTTAAAGTCATGGAGTTAATTCATAGCATGTTTCAGGGAATTACTCGCATGTGGGGTTGTGACAAACAATGTTAATTGCAGTTTTTGAACGGTGCAAACACTTCCCACATGTTTTACTGTAAGTTGCGAGCCAAAGACGTTAACCTTGTTAAACCTAGTTGAGTATTACAGTGCGATACGATTTGCAAACAATCGGATCATAAGAGAATATCTAACGAATGATGGTCACAATGATGAAATTTAAAATTCTAAGCAATAAAAGCTCATCGTTTCATTTCCATGCAGGATGAAGTTAATTTGTTTACGCATGCGGCTGTTTCTCATGAGAGCTTGTTTTCCTTGCATGCAATGTTTGGTTTTCTCATGAATCTGATATCTGCGTTTAAGAATGCATGTCCCTCAAAAGAAAGCAAATAAAGGAAGGTAGACCTAAATAAGTAACCGGTCTGATATGTATAGAAGGCAGGTAATTTCATATGCATGAGAAGATCTCTCTGTCAACAGCCTCAGCAGTTATCATCAGGATGGTATTAGGCTTCTGGGTGGCAGTGTAATTTACTGAAAAATCCCTCTTTGGTCTTCATCCAACACTGTCATTGCTTAACCCACCATACTGTAGAGAAGAGAGAAGCGCTGGTGTGTGGTTGAGACGGAGTACGAACCTGAAGGTGGTGAAGACCGTTACACCTCGTCATGGCAACCACTTAAACGTGTTTGTTCCTGTAGCTCAGTTGGTAGAGCGTTGTGCTAGCAACGCAAAGGTTGTGGGTCGATTCCCAGGGAGTGCATGCATTGACAAAAATGTATAACTTGAATAACCTGTAAGTTGCTTTGGATAAAAGCGTCTGCCAAATGCATAAATGTAAACATCAGACACTTTCTCTCAGAGAATATGAGAAGATGCTTCCTAATGCTTTGTGGTGCATTCAGAGAAATATGAATATGAGATTTTTACAGTAAGCCTGTCTATGTGATTGTAAGATGTTATACCATGATGTAACTTTCTAGCTGTAATAGAAAAGTGATCCAGATTAATAGCAACTTTAATTATCTTTGTTAAGACTGTGACAGAGCATATAAAGACCATTTAAATTCCTTGGATTCATACTTACGGTATCTAGAAGATGGACAACCCTGACACCCAAGGTGAATTTAAGACCTGCTGAAAAGATGGCTTTCTTAAAGTTCTCAACCATCTGTTGGAAACGTGCTTCAAAACTCCAATTATAACAGGTATGGTAAACAAAGTCCTTTGTTTTCAGAGTTTTGATTTTCCTCACTAATCCACAGTTCCATACAATGTAGCAGTGATTCAGTGTTTTGGCAATAGTGAGGGGGTATGGGGTGGCTGCCCAGAAGTGGAACTTGACTGTTTGTCTGATGTTATCGCTGTGTCGCATTTGTACTCGCATTAAGCTTTATCGTGTTGACTGGAGAAGAAATGGACTGTGTCGAATGGGTCACATTAATGTGTTGAAAATATCCAGCCAAGCAAAGCCACTAATTGTTTTGCAGCAGATGTCGTCTGGTTACTTACAACTGACTTGTTTGTTTGTTTGTGCAAGACTTCTGAATCGCTCTGTCAGTTCACATTCAGGGCTACGACTAGCAGCCGGGAAAGCTGGGGTCACTGCATCACTCAGCTAAACTGTAGTCATGGCAACTACCACAGTGGTAATCATGGCTGATTGTGCTCTTAAAATCTCAGCTGCCTATTGATGCTGTATTGAATGCCAGCTGTTTATCGTCATAACTAAATAAGTAACCGGTTTAACATACTCAATCATGTGGTAATGATTTGAAGATTTACTTGCCTTCTGTGAAGCCTGGCTGAGATTAAGCACAAACAGCTATGACACAAACAACACATTAAACTCTTTACAGAGAGCAATTTTGTTGTTGTTGTTGTTTACCACAGTCTAGCCAAGACTCTCCCAGGCAAGCAACACAACTTTACTGCATTTATATGCCTCAATGCATATCAAAGTTGTGGCCTACTGGTTAGAGATTCAAACTTATAAGCAGGAGGTTGCTGGTTTGATTCCCAATGCCGGCAGGATACAACTGGGGTGCCCTTGAGCAAGGCACCTTACCTCCAATTGCCCCATGCGCCGCAGTGCTGATGCATTGTGTGCAAACCATGAACACACAAGATGACAAATTTATAGTATGGGTCACCATACTCGGCCAGCACATCACTTCACTTAAATTATTAGAAGATATGAGTATCGCTTTTTCATTTATAGCATTCCACAATTTATGCACCTGTGTACACTATGCAAAACGTCCCTGTTTTGCCAGGGATGTGACTGAATGAATCAGTGTCGTGTGCAGCACCTTGCCCGTCCAGGGTACTTGGCTGTAATCCACACAGCAGACTTCCCAGACCAGGAAGTGTGCTGGAGGTCCATTAGCACCACACTGCCAGGCTCTTCTTTAAATATCTCTGTTTACATGCTGTCTCAAACAGATCCAGGCACTGTTGTCACCACACACACTCAAGGAGCTAAAAGAAAGATTTTAGGGTCTGTTTTATAAACACTCCATGCAAATAATTAGCTGATATGGTGCATGTTTTGATTCGATGTGAAGGTTACGTTTTACATATCGTCTTCAAGCTCAGCTGCATTTTTAATATATATGCTGAATTTTTAATATATTTACAACCTAAAGGAAATGCAGATGAAATGCAGATTTATTCCTCCGGGAGAGCTGAAGGAAGGACGGTGTGTGTGAATTTGCATATCTGTCAGTATTCTCGTATGTCTTGGCTTCCTCTTAGCGCACGGCGAGGCACAGGTACCTGTGATGGTCAAAACAACAGGTTTGTTCCAAATGTGGCAAGATTTAGTCTCTGGTTCACACTCTGGTGGGGCTGTGTTTCTCTGCCTGGCTGCTTCTCTCCTCGCTACAAACTGTGCCAAGAAAACCTGGCTGCTTTTCGAGCTGATGTGTCTGAGAGGGGCTCAGCTGGCTGTGCTGAGAGATAAGAAAGAATGATGGGAGACCTGTTTTTCTATTCCTCTTCTTCCAAAACCCAGAGGAGGTGACCTGCATGAAGACATCAGGAAAAGTGTGCTGGATAATAGGTTGGATAAAGGCAAACATCCTCAGAAGCTTGTTAAAGAGTGAAGCGTTGGCAGTGGTTTAGAAAATCGCCTATTATAGTTTAATGGGGTTCATTAAATCCAAGTTGGCAAATGATAGCAGCCTGGCCACCTCCCAAAAATCATCTCTTTATTTCCCTCTGTGACATCTCCATCTCCGTATACTAATGCATTTATAAGCCGTGTAGTATTCACAGAGGCAGTCAGTGTGCTCCTTATCACATGAATGAAGCATCCCCAGCCAAGATTTTCCAGCCATTACATCAGAACCTCCTCCAGCTCTGAGAGCCACATTAAAAGATGATATAGCAGTGCACAGAGCGTGTAAGAGTATAGCCAGTGCATAGCTGTGCTTGAATGTACCTCTTCTCCAAACCTGCATCTGGTTCTTGTTGAGCTCAGTTTGTTGTAATGTTTCATTATGTTGACATCTGTCTAATCTGCTACAGCAAATCTGCAGTCTAAGTTTAGCTCTGCGTTCCATGCTTTTGCAGGTACTCCTTAATGCTGTTTTTAAAAATGGGATCTTTATGTTTGACACGGGGCTCTCTGACAGACATTTCCTCATCTTGTGTATTTTTGTAGTACGCATGAGAAAGATTCTCTAAAACTGGGCCATCATGCAGCCTTTAATTGTTTGAGATTAGATTATGACCTTACATGTCATTTTTATTTTATTTTAAACCCATATATACTTGTATAATATATAAAGATAATTGAAGTTATTTCTTTGTGGCAATAAATGTACATTTTCTTTTGGCATGAAACTACATTCACTCATTTTTAATCCAATTTTATTTAAATTTGTATTTAACTTTTGTCTAGGTTACAATGTTACAATATTAAAAATCTAGACAATAAATACCATACAAGTAAGAGAGGAGCTCATTGTGTTGTCAAATTCCTACAGCACAACTTAAGTTTTCTAACTTTTGTTAAGCTTCACTGTTTGTTGTAAACTTCACTAGGTTCAAACAAAGAAACCCTTTTTCTCTGAGAACAGGAGGAAGATTAATTTCCCACTTGAAAAGATTAGTAGAATACCTTGAGGGTAGCGACTCGTGCTGCTGTCTGTCACTGGCTATGTCGTTAACGTTTGCTTGTTTGTGCTACAGCCCGCAAACCACAACCCTCCCACCAGACCCGAGACTCCCTTCAGGATGTGATGTCCCCCTAGAGATAATTACTACCTTTAGCAGATAATAACTTTGCACTTCTTTAGCGATAAGCTGGCAAAAGGGTCTCTGCGCTTTTTGAGGGGCCGCGCCATGGTGTCGCTCAATGAGTGGTTCTTCCTGGATCAGGATGTTTTATTGTTAGCTATCTGGAAATCTCTGGTGCGCTGCGACGATAACTTTCTCACTTGGGTGACTCCCTCCTAATCTGTTTCCTTTAGGTCCTTGTGTGACTTTGTGTATTCTTTGTGTAATATTGCATTGTCGGTTGGTTAACATTTAACAAAGGAATCAAGAAAACACATTTACATTTATGCATTTGGCAGACGCTTTTATCCAAAGCGACTTTACAGTTATTCAAAGTATACATTTTGTCAGTGCCTGTGCTGCCTGGGAATCGAACCCATGACCTTTGCGTTGCTAGCGCAATGCTCTATCAACTGAGCTACAGAAACCGCAACACAACTAAAACACATACTGATATAACTGCTATGATGCCGCGTTAAGTTTGTGTGTTGGTTGTGGACACAAATAAGGAAAAAGGATTACAAGGAAACAGGAAGTAACTCGATGAAAGTTTGAATGCCTTTAAAGAAACATTTTTTGTGAAGTGACTGCCCAGCACGAGCCCTTGCTCCATTTTCCAATGTCACTAGATCCCCGTGGGGGAGACTTGTTTACTGCTGGAAATGCAATCATAAAAACTGCAGCAGTGTTTCCAATCTCCTCCACTCCCAAAACAATCCCCAGCCTCCCCCTGTACCACGGCTCTTCAGATACTGTCTTTCCAGAGCTACATCATACAAATTGAGTTTTGAAGGGTGCCAAACTTCTTTTAAAGTATCATCTTTCATTTAAAGTGTAACATGAAAACAATGAAACTAAACCATCTCAATATTGTTCAACGTATAGTGTTTGAGCATTGCGTGAACATTGGGAGTCCTGTATTCTTGACAATATCAACCCACAAAAGAAGGACCGTGTAATGCAGAATGTCGTAGTGAAATGGAGCCAGTGTAATTTTCAGTAATTGGTGTACATGGTCACTTTTAAATGCTTTTTAAATTGGATTTACTATACATGTCTTTTATTTATTTGAAGTTTCTTCAGCTTTTACAACATGGCACTGTGTCATCAGCTGACATATATCATTTATGTATGTATGTATGTATGTATAGCTTAAAATTGATTTATTTACTTTCATACAGAAATATTATATACATAAATAATAAGATATCCGATTGGGTAAGAAACTATAGGGAAACTACCTGACCCCCTTAAATGCAAAAACTAAAAAACTACCTTAAATGCATTTATCAATCTGAGGGCCACATAAAAATCATTGACACACTGAATTTGGCCCACTTGTTGCTAGCTGATGGACCGTGTTCTATATCTCTGTGATGTGAAAAAAACGTGAATGTTCTAATCCCCTAGCTGTGATATTCATCATAACAGTGTCACAGAAAGTCTTCCACTGACCACCTGTACAGTAAACTTATGTTCAAAGTTGCAATGATGGGAAAGGTGCGACCTTGAATACGTTTAGCTATGCATGGGTGCACTGGCTTTGCTCTGCGTTCTGCGAATGAAGGCTTATGTGACCGAGCTGCTGTTCTGTGCATTTAATCCTGGGCAGTTTTTGGCTCATTGGTGAGGGAAATGAGTTCCAGGATACTCTCGGAACAACGACACCCCTCTTCACTCCTGGAGGGGTCCATCAGAGCAGGTCCGCAGGTCCTTCCCTGGGGACTTTTTGAACAAATCACAAGAAATCAGAACCCTGATTAGAGCAGTAACCAGAGAGAAAGTCAAGCCACAGACCACCTTCTCAAGACGGCACAGACGCTCCAGCGTCAGTCCCCGGTGGTTCACCACAAACCCCTCACCCACAACCCTTTTGTTTTTATGACCACATCAGTGATCCGTTTCTTCTGCCAGGCAGCCACTGTTAACACAGCTGAGGTGCATTAGGTCTGTGTTGTTCTTGCGCCTTACCTGGCTCCGGGCTCTGTTTGCAGTCCCCTGTGTTTTCCTTCCACTTCACTGCGGCCGCAGTCTCCTCGCAGGGGTCCAAGTGGCAACTCTCGGAGGCTGTAATGCGCTTAATTGCCCGTGATGTTGTTCTTTCTGCAGTTTTGACATTTGGAATTGCAGTGATTTGACAGTGAGCTGTCAGATCTCCTATGTATCAGTGTGGCTGATTAATCAGAAGTGACTGCGCTGAAGAAGAAAAACAACCAGTATGAGCCCATGAGTTAGTGCCGTTGGCTCTGCTGGTACACTGAGACAGTCGACGGTAATAAAGGCTTTATATGTTGTAGCAGCCAAGAGGCAGTCCAGATGTTACTCTTGTGTCTTGGCTTGAAGTTAAGCTTGTAACATCATACAGTTTATTTCTCCTTTTTTAATTATTCATCTTATGAGAAACCCCCTAATTATAATTTATTAATCATTGTCTCCTACAGGCATTGGATCACTCAGCAGTTACTCATCTCTTTATGAGTCCAGGGTTGTAAACTTAATCCTTAAGTGAGGTTTAAAGGGAACTGGTGACACTTTATATTACATTGAGTGTGAACAGACTTTTTACTGACCCTTGAGCCATTAAAGAAGCAGTCTGGACTCCCCATCCAGATCTGCACTGTAACTCTAGATCTTCATTGTCATGGTCCACATCACTTCACTGACCCACAACCCAATTATACAGCTGACCCGGGTTTGATGACATAACCTTTCTGGATCAGGGTGCGAACACCCCATGGGGGACCCTGCTGCCTGTCAGGCCATGTCGGCTCACCATGCTAAGCAGACACTTCCCAGAGCACTCCTAATGGACAGAGCAATAGTGAGTGGCCTGCAGACAGACCATATAGACCTTTTCTGTTGTATGTCAACTATCAATCAAAGAAAGAGGCAATTGCAATTATCCCAACTCTTGTAGTATGTAATTGATGTAGTATCTAATAAATTATGTAGTTAGTTTTCTGGTGTTCTTTGGGTTCTGGGATTTGCCTGCTGACCTCATATGGGTAAACAGCAACTGGTCTTAATCACATAACTCTCTTACTTTAGGTCATAAGTATAAATTTAACCGAAAGACTATCCAGACCAGTGAACTCTGTAAACTGTTGTTTTCAAACTGTCAATAATAGCGAACAGTCAGACTGTTATAGTATCATATGATGGTAGCAAAAACATTTATTTCTTTGTGTACATTTATTTGTTTATTCAGATTATGACCAAAACTACATGTGTATGTAATGTATGTTAAGTAGCTTTCTTGTACTGGTTTAATTTAGTGGAGATCGTCACAGGGCATCGGTAAGAATGCACAAAGTCCATGAATCCAATCACTGTTTTAATAAGGTTTCAAGCCAGCTGCATACACATAGCAGTTTTGATTGTGTATAGGTTTACAAAGGTGTGTGGTTTTTTTGAAGTTACGCACGCTCACCTATGGCTTGAACACACACGAGCCCTTCATCCCCATTTTGCCGAACATGAGCAGATGCGTCAAACTCAGGGGGCGGGTCTAAACTACGCTGTCAATATAATTCCGATACACCAATAAGAACAGAAATAATAAACTCTGGTAAACTTACTAAGCCTTTTCAACAATGTATATGAATTGTGTATAAATGTATCTGTATCAATATGTTGTGTATTATTAGCAACAACTAATATGTTTTCACAGGACGTTGTTAAAGAAAAGGACAAACTCACATTTCTTTCTTAAAATAAGATTTTTTTAATATTACTTATTATCATAAAGATATATTTACACACTTTACAGAAATAGAAAATAAAAACACAAAGCTACGCATGAAAGGAACAAAAAATAAGTACTCCAGGAGCTAAAGCTTATCTTTTATAAATTAGAAACCAAAAGTTCAAATATGTACACGGTATTTCAACCATTTCTGATACACTTGTTTAATTCATTTATTTATTCATTTGTTTTTGCCCAGTTCAACATCAAAACAGAGACGGGGACTGTACATTTGGCCGGGTGAGTTTGAGGAGCACACACCTCCGACAGAAATAAAGAGGAGGAGTTATACCTTGCCGTTATGCTGCTTCAAATGTGGCCCTCTAATACTGATGTAAAGCCAGGCCTGACTAAAGATCTACGTGGAGTTCTTCTTAGACCACTCAAAATGGATGGGTGTGCTGAACACACAGGCCTTGTGTATGGGTGCATGTTTTTGGATAGAGGTTAGAATCACAGAGCTCTTTTATACTGTAGGTGTGAAGGCAAAGCAACAGAATAATCAGATCTTTCCCAGCGTCTCCCTCATGGGAGATCAGCTGTAGTTATTGTACTGATTGCTCAGACATTTGTTGGGATTGGATTTCCTGGTTGCCACATTTTACATGCGCTGTGTACTGCTGATCAAAAACAAGCCATCAAATATGCGATGAAAACAGAGCAGTGCGCCCTTATGTAAAACCAATGCAGTGGATTACAAGGGTCAAGCTGAGTTTTGTATTGTATATCTGTTGCTTCAATGCATTCTCTCTATATCAATAAAACCCAAGGAATCCTTAAGACCTTCCACATCTTCCACATCAACATACAAACACCTTCTGGATCTCTTCCCCCATGCTCTCCCCAGACAAACTCACATTTTGTTTGCACTCAAAGACCTTGGAACAATCCATCTGAACATGTATACAAGTGCATAGGACTTATGATGTAGCAATGGAGCCGAATTGAAACACGTGAGCTCTTTATTCCTAAAATATAATATATAGAAAATGATTTGTGCTCTGTAAGTATAATATATCTGTTTGCGTTTTCAGTTTGGAGTCTGGACATGCTCGTACTCTAGACCACAAGCTTCGTTAACCTGACGCGCTGACGGCGACAACACACTGAGTCAGACAGCAGGAGAAGGTGTGAAAACTCTTTTGTGTCCACGACATATTGTGCAGCAGACTATTTTTTTCTACATCTTTATACGACCACACACGCGAAAATAAAATACAGCTTTCCACACCGTATCGAAAAGTACGCTTTGGACAACCAGCTAGACAAGAATCAGTCAATTTAATTGTCACAAGACACTGGAAAACCATTACATGCCAAAAGACGTTTTCAGGATTTATTTTTCCAGCAGCATAATGGAATTGCAAAAGTGCAGCCTTGCATGTCTGTACGGCGGAGGTGTTGGAGATAGGCCAAATGATTGATGGGGGCTGTGTCATAGCAAGCTTTGGATTTCGTTGTGTTTGTCTTTGGATGTTTGATGAAATGGATAACCATCACCATCAGTGGGGGGGGCTCTGGGGTTGGTTGTTGTGTGTAGCAGTGATGGGGTAGATTTCAAGATTCAAGGCTTGAACTGAACTAAAACACTGCCTGAGGGCAGCTCAGCTCTGGTGAAGATGATAGAGATACATTCATGAACAATAGTGGATACAGGCATTACTCTGCACCTCTGACAGTACTCCGCTGACTGTTTTGAAATGTACTATAATTTAACTGCCTCAGTCTTACCGATGCTACCTCATCTAGATCTTGTCTGCATTGTGACCTACTGATCCATGAAGCAGAGCTTTCTGGAGCGCTGCTGTTCTGAGAAAGCGCTAATGAAATGCACAACTCCGTCTGAGAGCATGTAAAATAAGAAAGGTGTGACTGGAATTATTAGTATTCACAGTGCCCCAAGATTTGATACATTTTTAATCAAGGTGAGCTCGGCTCAGTGTCTTACTGCTGTGTGTTTGTAGGCACTCTCTTACAAAGAGCCGATTCTTTGCAGAGAGGCAATGTTTTTGTGAAGGATACACGGCAGACCCACCAAATCCACAGAGTAAATGGTAAACAGGAAGTGGGGGAGGGGCTGAAATGCTAATTTACAAAATCTTTAGCTGTGTTGTCTAATTAGGTATTGGAATTGTGTGTGGTTAACAGTCTCGTAAAAGCCTCTTATCTCTGCCTTATAATTGGTATCTTATTAAAAGCTACACGTAAAGTCAAAACAGACCTCTAAGAGCCACTGGCTCTTAACGATTACGATTATCACATCATAAAGGTAAATCAGTCGAAAGCTAGCGGTAGGTGTGACGGCGCTATTTGAGACTTGAGAGAAATCTTTGAGACTTGAGAAAAAATGTTATCAATACCAATAAAAACAGATTAGCAATGAAATTTAATGACCATCACAGCTACCTGTGCTAACAAGGCTTGAACCCAAAAGGCAACTGCTCCCAGTGGGGAGAGAACAATAATGGCTTGTATATAAACATAATCTGGATATGTAGCTACGGTAATGGATACGTTAACATGAAGCTAAATGGTGCAGATACAAATAAGGTGTGTGTCTTAAATAAATGCATGTAGTATAGGGCACGCAGGCTTCTGTCAAAGCACCCTGAGAAAATAAAAAAACTGAAACATAACAAAAATGGCAGCAAAAGAATGAGAACCAGTAAGAAATCAATTCCAGTATAATGTAAAATAAAGACATGGGAGTTCTGTCACTCAAGGGGCCGTACAGCCTCAGGCTCAATAATCAGGATGGACAGCACAAATAATTCTGAGCTGTAAGGAGAAATAGATTTTTTTTGGTCTGATGTCTTTAAACTGCGTCCTTTGCTACCATTGCCTTTCATTGAATGTTTAAAGGAATGCAGCACATGCGTATATGGAGTTAGATGTTATGGTTCCCCAAAATAAGAGGTAACATATTCACTTCCTTTCTTCTCCTGGCAGCACTGTGGAGTTGATTTGCTTTTTGGCACTTTATTAAAAGGAAAGATGGTCTGCCGTGTTAGGCAGCTCATCCTGGCCAGTTAACAGTCATGTATCTCTGCTATAAAGCAGCATGTGTCATGGGGCAGGAGAGGAGGGCTCGGGACTGATTATAGTGGACTGTGGGGTTATAATGAGACAATGTGGCTTTATCTTTAGGCCTCTGAGTGCTGACAACTCGTAGGTTCATTGGTAGGGTGATGTGTAATGCCCATTGGACTGCAAGATGGTATGAAGATGAAGGATATAATGTAACGGAGCTGTGTAGCGGGGACGTGTCGTTTACTGGAAACCTGATTATATCCTTTCAACAAAGCAATCATTTTCAGAAGTAATTACATAATCAGCCGTCGTAACTAAATCACGTTGCTCTGATGCAGTTAAGAGACTCTCTCGGAGAACACGGCCTGGTTTTTGTAGTAGCTAAGATGATGAAAAGTCGCTGACCTGGCCATATACTGGGCCCCAAAACCCTGATGAGGAAGTTTTAAACAGTGCCTTTACTTTTAAATCCCTGACACTTCTCTCCACCATAAACATCATTTACAAGCCTTAAGATGCCACTTCGTAGCAATGGAACAAAGCGCTGTGGTCACCTTTACGCTGGAGAGAAAAGGACTAGCACACCTCGGAGAAGAAACTGACGCTTTCAGACTACAACTGTTTGGACCAGGCTCCCCACCGCTCACACATCATGCAAAGTGTGGCCATGAAAGGGCTCTACAAAGCAAATGAGGAAAACCACAGGAGGAGAGAGACAGACAGAGAGAGAGAGAGACAGAATCTGATAGCTCGGGCTCAATACCCCCCACCCCTTTTTCCGGCCCACAATTCTTCGTAGAGCTGAGGGTGAGTGGCTTGTCCTGGTTTTTTTGTGGACAGAAGAAGAGTTGCTTGAAGAACCAGCAGGTGCTATGGACATCACTCTTCAGGCTGGGCAAGCAAAGGCCCCTTGTTGCAAGGCCCCCCAAGGCAAAGGAAGAGCATAGAAATCAGAACCAAGGGGGAGGGCACTTTAAGCTGTGCCTGTGGACAAAAGAACAGACACAAGAATAAGGTACAATGCAGAGAACCATCAGTGTGTATTTGCTTGGGCAAATTTTGAAGTATACTTCAAGTTTGTCTTAGTGAGCAGCAAAGTTCAAGCATATTTTAGGTATACTTTAAGTTGTAAGTACTAGTACTAGTATACACACATATATGTATATGTGTGAGTGTGGGTGTGTGTGTGTACTACTTTTTACTTTAAGTTTGTTGTATGTATACTTTAAGTGTGAAAGTAGTAACATTTGAATACACAACTAGTTCACAACTACGTTTTTTCTAAAAAGTACATAAGACTGAAAGTCTACATTCTTGTTTTGTTTAAAAACAGTCCTTTTAAAACACAGATAGGCTCATCATTGTTGATCATACAGACAGTTTATATTTTTGAATGATCTGTAACACTGTATTTTTGTTTTGGCACTTCACTTTGAGCAGTGTATCCGTATAAATCAATGAGGTCATCGTTTGTGTGTTTTGTTCATGACATCACAATGATTTCAGACGGCTGTAGCTGTCACAGCGTTTCTATCATGACAACAGTGTCCATTGAGTGATAAGAGTTATCTTTAACTTTCCTACACCTGCATGTTTCTGCGCTTGAGTCATGTGCAGCACAGTATCAAAGATTTTAATCGCAATTGTTTTTTTCTTTTGTGACTCATCACGCATCATGTGCATTCACACTGTATGACATCAGAGGATATTTAAAAATAGGAACTTTTGTTAAAGTGAGTTGCTTTCTAATCAACCAATGTGCCTGTTGATACTGAATGAGTCAAAGTTCCGACTTCTGGCTCTCTTCACTGCCTTTGTAGCCTTTGAACAGGGAGTCAATGTGTTCTGCTCCCCTCATATGTTGTGGCATCTGGATCTTGTAATGGGTTTGTTCAATTTTGTGTTGCTTGTGTTTCATTACCGCAACCTTCAGTTCTCATAATATCAGCTGAGCTTTTAACCTCTGTTCACTGCACCTCCCAGAGAAGCCAAAGTGAAGATGTTGAACACGACATGTTGTTTAATTAGACCGGTTGGTCTTAAGGAGAGTGTCAAGATAAGATTCTTTTTATCAGCACTTATTCATACAAGTCTGTCTAATTTCAGCTAACAATTGTAGGTTTCCCTAACATTTCCACTAAGTAACAAAGATTTAATTTTTGATGTTATAGAAATGTTTAAATTTAAATAAATTTATTAAAACAAGTTTTTAGACATTGTATTAATGTCATTGCCTGGTTATAAGAACATTATATAAGAAACCTAAAAAATAATCTAAACCTAAAAAATATTCTAAAAGAAACTACAAACTTTTTGTTTATTTTTGTTTTTGTTTATAAAACATTCCACCTACAACTCAAGAATAATGTTTTTGATATATATGATATATAACGTAAAAATGCATTGTTACTATAGTAACTGCAAAAGCATTTTTAATAACTTTGAGAGAACTTTCAGTGAACATCATCCAACATTTTGAGACCATTCCCTGTTAGTTGGGATTGCAGCTCGTCCGCAGTGTAACCTGGCGTTAACTTGAAGTTCACTGTTGAACTGGGGAATTATCATATGGAGCGATGCGTTTGCGTAATCTAATAATGAAGCATGCTTCTCATCCGCTGGCACGGCGAGCACAGTAAAAAAAGAGGAAAGCTTTTTAAGTCTCTCCGCTGTGGCCTTGTGCTGGGTTCTCTGGCTGTTATCAGCTCTTGAGGGGAGTTAATTGCCCTGGTCATTCTGTGGCCCATTTTAGCTGTAGATGATGAAGTGTGAGGCTACGTTTCTCACACTGCAGAAAATGTGACATGTTGTACACAAGCCAGATGCAGGTCAAACACTTCACTATGAGTCCCATTAGGGGAACCGACTGATTTACTGTATAGTGTCATACAGTAATTATCAAAACACGCTGTATATGCTCAAGTGAGTCTCTTTGGTAATAAAATGTCTGCCAGGAAAATGAATATATATGTCATGCTCTCTGAAATGGTATATCGCCATGACTAATCCTTTTAATATCACATTAAGGAAAAAATGTACAGTGAAGTTGTTTTGTTTAGTGTTTTTACATTTAATCCTAGTTAACAGGGAACGCTTTTAGAACATTGGCAAGCAATCTCTAAAAGGATTGAATGATTTAAAATGGTTAGAGGCAAAAATAAGCTTGATTATAACCAAGCAATAATGTTAATGCAATAATGACATAAAAAATAATGTTTTTAACATTCCTAGAACATTCAAATGAACATTTTTAATGTGTTTGTTACTTAATGGAAATGGTAGGGAAACGTTCTTAAAATCTAAAATTGTTGGGATGTTGGTGTTTGGTACTGCAGCCTTGATTGGCATGCTAGTCTCTGTAAATGGGCCCATAGGAATGTAGGTGAATGTGCTTAAAGACATGAACTTTGAACCCTCACAGAGCAGGCAGGAGCGGAATGAAAGGGAAGTCTTCATCCTGTTTGGGGTTGAAGTGCTGTTTGTGGAGTCTACATTGGAAGCCACTGAGGCGTTCCTTTTCATGGTGCTACACAACTTCATGCCTTACTCTTACTCTTATTGTGCTGCCAGTTTTCTGGGGATCAAAACAAGCACTGACTGCCCAACTCTCCCCAAAGAATCTGGGCTGTTTATTGGACGGACTGGCCATTGAACATCGGGAGTTGTTTGTTGTTGCCTTAGTTCTGTGTTCACATCACACATCATAATTGTATTTTCCCATATGAAAATTAAATATAATTTTACTATATATATATATATATATATATATTGGTATAGTCACCAAAAAATATTATATTGTTATTATATATTATATAGGTTATATAGTTAAACCATGGTAACCAAAAATTAACCATGGTGTTCCCACAGCAATCATAGTTTACCCATGGTATTTGTAGTAAAACTGTGGTTTATATACTGTATATATATATATGTATATATATATATATATATATGTGTGTGCCAAATGTGCCAAAATACCATGGTTACTTTACTTTTACTATAATAAAACCATGGTTCATTTTTGTAAGAGTTCCCATGGAATGATAAAGGGAAATGAATAGGAAGTGCCCACCAAAAGAGATTCCCAAGCCAAGCACTGAGCAAAACGTGATTTGCCATAGATTGTAAAACGGTGTTGAATTATAGTGCTTTATCTCACTCTCACTTTAAAAACGATTAACTATGCAGTAAAGAGCTGACTTGTCTTTCTCCATGGACTCTGGTTTTATATGGAGTTAATTTATAGTGAGACTCAGCAGGCTAGTGTTGTGGACTCCTGCAGGGATATTGTACCATCTCAAGTCATCCTGGTCTGTGGGGACACAGCTAACAATTTTAGGTTGTAAGAACGTTTCAGAATGTTACAAAATGGTAAAAAAATTGTTATTTAAATGTTCTAGGAATATTCTGTTAGACACTGTATTAACTTCAATTGCTTGGTTATGAGAATGTTATTTAATTCGATATTTAATTTTTAATTTGGTCAAGTTTTTAAAGCATTACACTAACAACTTAAGTTTAATGTCTTTTACATGTATGATATATAACGTTAAAAAAATGTTACTGCAAGAACTTTTTTGTTCTGTTAGAGAATGTTAGCCAGCATTCTGAGAACATTCTGTTAGCTGGGGATAGTTATCGCTCTACAATCTAGAGGTCTTTCAAAATCCTGCAGATTCTGCAAAACTGTGGGTCTCCGTTCAGTACAAAGACCGTAAATAATTAAAGGTAAATATTCTGATAAGATCTGTCAGATAGGTTTGTCTTTTATTTGTTGACTTTGTAAATACTATTCTTTCTTCATAGGAGCTGCTTTGAAATCTAGACTTTGGTGCTACATTATTGGAAATTTCATGGAGACAGTGTTTGTTAGAAGTAAAAACATTGTTTTCTTGGATGTAAAGATTAAAGTATTTGCCTGAGGAAATGTTGATCTAGACGTTAAATTAAATATACTTCAGATGAGATTCTAATGAATATTATCTTTAGATCATGAACATAATAGGTCTATTCAGGATAACAGAAAAATATTGACTTGGATTACTGGAATGTCTGTATAATACAACAATTACAATGTATTAAATTACTCTAAATGGGGTTTTGTAGATCTGCAGGAAGAAATTGGGACCATGGAAGCTGGCAGTCTAAAGTCCAGTAATCTCAAAGACAAGCAGTTCTCCTGTGCCAACAGTGATCTATAATTCATGGACGAAGTGAATAAACGAGCTTGTTTTTGTCAATCACAGTCACTTTTCCTTGTATTATTCTCCAGCTTCCCTCAGTATGTACTACTCTCTTCCAGCTCCCTTCAGTATGTACTATACTTCAGCTTCCCTCAGTATGTACTATACTACATCTTCCCTCAGTATGTACTATATTACATCTTCCCTCAGTATGTACTATACTACATCTTTCCTCAGTATGTACTACTCTCTTCCAGCTCCCTTCAGTATGTACTATACTACATCTTCCCTTCAGTATGTACTATACTACATCTTCCCTCAGTATGTACTACTCTCTTCCAGCTTCCCTCAGTATGTACTATACTACATCTTCCCTCAGTATGTACTATATTACATCTTCCCTCAGTATGTACTATACTTCAGCTTCCCTCAGTATGTACTATACTACATCTTCCCTCAGTATGTACTATATCTCAGCTTCCCTCAGTATGTACTATACTACATCTTTCCTCAGTATGTACTATATTACATCTTCCCTCAGTATGTACTATACTACATCTTCCCTCAGTATGTACTATATTACATTTTCCCTCAGTATGTACTATACTACATCTTCCCTCAGTATGTACTATACTACATTTTCCCTCAGTATGTACTATAATACATCTTCCCTCAGTATGTACTATAACACATTTTCCCTCAGTATGTACTATACTCCAACTTCCCTCAGTATATCCTCAATATGTAGTATACTTTAGAAAGACAACTTAATTTTTTATCATGTCCTCTGATGATAATTATTTTTTTCGTGTGGTTAGCTATTACACACTATATTGCATTGCATTGGTAACATCAAACTGACCTTGCTCTAAAATGGCATGGGCCCCTTATGGGAGAGGCGGGGTCGAGGGCGTCTCCTCCTCCAGCCAGAAGGTCTTTGGTTCCGGCCGGCTCGAGCGGAGTTCCGCAAAGGAGTCCTCATGCTGCCCACCTCCTCCAGTTCTTTGCTATGCTCGGTGGAGGCCACTGGACCTGCAGACAGAAATAGGGCATGTGTTTATGTCTGTGAATCCCAACATAATGTTATATGATGCACTTGTAAGTTTTCGACACACATGAGTCACTTTGGCTTAAAGGGTGAAGTATATATTGTCTGTCACTAAATGGAATTTGTAAGAACAGACTGATAAACAGATTGTCCTGCCACAAACCCACGCTACTGTTTCAACTAATGTTGCCACAAAGCCATAGTGCTTATCACTTTCTAGGGGAATCACACTATGACTATTACTGTTATGACTATTATGACTATGACTCTTAAAGCTGCAATCTGTAACTTTTTTTTTGGTTTAAAACAAACAAAAATCAGTTATTGAGGAATATGTGACTCCACTTCGCAACAGTATTTGAGCACTCAAATCTGATTTTGTGAGAAATAAAACAGAATAAAAATAAACAGAACGAGAAACATCCGACTGCTATATCACATATCTATATGCTATATCACATATCTATATGCTATATCACATATCTATATGCTATATCACATACCTATATGCTATATCACATATCTATATGCTATATCACCAGGTACCGTAGCTGGCGCAGTGGTTGTGGCTTGTTCTTACAGCAGTTTTTAAACTTTTAAACTTTTTCTTACAGCTAATTAAACTTGTCACGTATGTGAATAAATATATTCGAATAATATATCATATAATAATATACTATAATAATATATAATATATTTGAATAACTCCAAAGTTACCTGCAATTTTTCTGTTTCAAACAGACATGGCGGTAGAGAGGCAACAGTTACAGATTGCAGCTTTCATTTTTAAAAATTTGATACCTATAATTTCAGCAAAATACTACCGAATAAAATGCAGCGAATCTCTCATGTCCCCTGCGAGGGTCACAGAGGCTTTTGTTTACCTACAAAACTTCTCACATCACCAAGTGTTCGTCTCAAGCACACTGTGAAGAGGCCTGTCCTAAGCGCATACTTGTCCGTGCATCTGTATGCCTGCACACACTCTCTTGTGAGTGTGCCCAGATGTTTCCAGTCATCTCCCAATAAGTGTGAGTAGATCCTTTAAGCCTGTCTCATATCCACAGCTTGATCCACATCAATGAGTCTCTACCCTCTCACCTCTTTAGAAAAATCAAACAAGTCCTCTGGAGAGAACAGGCGTTCTGGGAGGTTTTGGGCAGCCCTTGATCTGTGCAGCATCTGATGTCACTGATCTCCCATTTAAGTTCTGTATTGGCATACTGAGGGTGTTTTCTTTTTGTCTTCCTAGCTAACGATTTGAATAAAAACGTTTCCCCAACATTTCTATTGGTAACAAAAATGTTTACAATGTTATTTTGAAAGGTATATGAACGTTTAGAGTGTTGTATAAACGTTATTGTTTGGTTTTTAGACTGTTCTTAATGTGACACTAACTGCTTCAGAATAATGTTTTATATAACATTAAAAATATTCTATTAATGTTACTGCACGAATGTTTTAATAACTTTGAGAGAACTTTTACAGAACGTAAGCCAGCATTCTGAGAATGTTCCCTGTTAAATGAATTTCCACAGAACGTTCCCAGTGTTTCTAATGACAGGAAGGAGATTTCCAAGCTTGTCTGGTCAATCATCCGTTATTAGTTCTTCCCAATTTTATAATTTTTTAGTAGTATCTGCAACCTTAACCTTTCTGTCTATATTTGTCTTGAACTCCAACACATGCAAACATGCAGCCGGAAAAACTCCGGCTTCTTAAAACAGGAATCTTTCAGTAAGAGCTCAATAAATGCCTATCCTTGAGAGTAAACAGAGAATCCCATTAACCTTTTCCCTGCAAGAACTTGAATGAGATTGTTCTCATTGGGTCTAAACATTCCTTACATCTCCCTAGGGAGTGACAGCCAGCCTATATTAAGAAGACTTCAGGGAGCAACTTTTCTGAGAATATCTTACCAAAAACAATTGTTCTGAATTAAACAAAAGTTACATCTTCTAGATATCTAGTTTGTACAAAGTAGCAGAGTTTGACATGTTTAGGACATAGATGTAGGCACAACAGCATATTTTGAACTGCAGTGTAAACTATTTACTTTTTTGTCAATGGCAGTCATGTAATGCTTATTTTCATGCAAAAATTATTATTATTATTATTTTATTAAAAACGTTTGTATGTGTTTAAACAATGTATGGGTGGTAACGAGGCTAAACATGTCGTTTTTAGTCTGTTTTAAATGTCCTCAAACTATATTTTTAAATTTCCTGACAATTCAAGTACAAGCTTTGTGAGCTAATCGCTTTTAGCTGACATATTACACATTCACAGCAGACTAATTCTGTGAACAGTGGACTAATTCTTTTGCCCCACAAAAAAAACTCCATTGCATATTTCGACATCTCGTGAAAGAAGCAAACCACACTAAAACCCATCTTTCCAACAGACATGCTAATCCGAGCATTATCCTCCTGCTATTGCTCCACATGCAAAATTAATAAAGCAAGTTTACACATTCTGTCTGCATTTAATTCATTTCTTTCTAATCTGTATGGTTTAACATGTAAAAAGGCTCTATATCTGAGCTAATCCAATGGACTGATGGGAGATGTCCCCCACCCCATTGGTTCTTTAAAAGCTCCAGGATCATCTATGAGAACCAGGCCAGAGGTCTTAGCCATTCTTAGCTTTTCAGTACCATAATCACTCTCAGCCCAACATATTGTCCCCATGGCAAGTGGAATAGGCTTGAAATGTCTTTGAGGGAGCAAACATACAATGTTCAGCTTGGCAGGCAGCAGAGGCTGTAATTACACCTGGATAGACTGAGCTGAACACATTTCATCAGCACAGCTCGTCTGTCTGCATCTGTCATAACCTCGTCTAAAATGACATGATTTAGATGTTTCCTGCCATCATGAGCTGACAGGCAGCACTTGCTGGATGCTTAGCTTTTGAGGAAAGAACATCTCTCAGAAAATTCTCCTCTTCAGCTGCAACAAGGAGAACCATGTCATGAAATCTTTATAGGGATAAATACTGTGTATTTATAAATTAACATTTGAGGAAACTTTTAAGCACTATTTTATAAGATCTATTTTAAGCACTTGCCCAGTTAACAGGGAATGTTCCCAGAACGTTTGCTAACATACTCTGAAAGTTATCAAAAATGTACTTGCAGTTATGCTAGTAGAATGTTTTTTTTAAAAGTTACATATCATATGCCAAAAACACTATTCTTAAGTAGCTAGTGGAATGTTTTAAAACATTACAGAATTAAAAATGTTCCCCTAATGTTCTTATAACCAAGCAATAACGTTATTACAACAAAAAACTGTCTGTTTCAACGTTACTTAAACTTTTTGTTACTTCAGGAAATGTTAGTGAAACGTTCCTACAACCTAAAAATTGTTAGCTGGGCACCATCACTCTTTATTGTTTCTTTTACAACTGTTGGCATCTTCAGTCTGCTCAGCTCTTTGAATTACTCTGCGGGTAGCCGTGTCTTCCCGCACTCTGTGGTGAATACAAAGTGACAAGAGCAATAAGCGTGAATATGCTGTAATAGAGGGCATATGATGATGTGATCTTCCACTAACATGCTGCTTGTTTACCAGACCCTCAGAGGAATAAAAAATGCTCTAGCACCCGTATTGCATTAGATCTGAAGGTGCTGATAGAGGGCCTCCAAATGCTTAAATACCTTCCAGGTTCACCAACTAATGACAAGCAAGTCAGGAAGTTATATTCCAATAGATGCTTCTCACGATACCGACAGTCTTATCTAAATACCTCCCACCCTTAAGCATGATTTTGGGTTTATCTCATGTAAAAAATGTTTGGTCCTCATGCTGCAAAACCCTTCAATTAAAGTTTAACAAGGTGAGAATTTCAGCAGCACCAAAATTTGCAGGCCACCTCAGCTTTGAGTTTTAGCAGAGACGATGCTGTGTCCGAAAGTATAAGTGGTAACTAGCTTCTAATGTCATCGTTTCTCCTCCAGGTTAATGAATTATAGTGAGACTGCTGCCGTCCAATCCTCGCGTCCCATCTCACCACACTCTATAGGTGCTATCCATTATGTTGACTTTACCACGACTGCCTCGCCTCTGCTGGACACCTTGCGTCTGATAGCGTGTCCCTGTAAATCCCAATGCTGCCTCTTAGCTGAAAGAGTTATCCATCACTCTGCACTTTCCTGACAGAGAGAGAGAGAGAGAGGCCCAGGGTAGAGGCCCTGACAGAGAGAGAGGCCCAGAGTAGGCCTCTTTTTTAAAGGGTGACCAATATCTGATGAATGGTTTACTGAATATCTCTGAGCGTCCTAAATGTACAATACACTCCCTATACAAACACACAACACAAAAATAAAAAAGCATGACTTTCAATACCTATAAAGTTTAGGCTAGTCAGAGGACCTTTAGGCTGAGGGCAACAGATGGATCTAATCTTTTACTCACCACTCCAGGAAGTGAGAGATTAGATCTACTTACACGCAAAGCAGAACCAGGTGAGGAGAGGGCAGCTTTTATTTATGGCTGGGTGTTATACATGCATTATCTTTGCTTATGTGCTTCCCCTCTGACACCCCCAGCACCTCGACACATTCAACTGAACGCGACAACCAATCAATGTGTAATATAATCGCACTATGCGAATCAAAATTGGTCTTGCTTGCTTAATTTGTTTGCAGAACATTATACAGGAGTATTGATTTCTTGTCATCGTTCACTGAATATTTTGTTTGCCATACTCCATCTTTTGGGAAATACTACAGGGCACAGAGATGGATGCAGCAGTTGTGGTAACAGTGTGTCTGGCTATTTGTCAGACATCCAGTCTCTCACTCCCTCCACAGCTTGAGACTGCAGTCATAACAGCTCTGTTTAGGGCGTCTCCACCAACATGCATAATGGATACTGGCAACAGAGCCACATCATATGTCAAAGGTGATACAAAGTGTTTGTGAGCTTTGTTTATTTTCTTGTCATTTGTAATAACGTTTCCCTAATGTTTCCATTAAGTAACAACGTTTTTTAGGCATTGTTTTAACATTATTGCTTGGTTGTAGAAATGTTTCGAAACATTTTTAAAAATTCTGTAACGTTTTTAAAACATTTCACTAACAACTTAAGAATAATCGTTTTGATATATATAATGCTAAAAAAGCTCTACTAACATTACTGCAAGAATGTTTTCTGTTAACTTTAAAAGAACCTTTAGAGGAAATTTGCCAATGTTCTGAGAACGTTTCCTGTTAGCTGTGACCTGAATGAACTCGTGTTACTGGGTATTATTGAGCATTATCAATAATATTATTAAATAACTTTAACAATGATTAATTCTCCAATTAAGTCAACAATTAAATATAATTAATATTATAGGTACAATTGGCGCATTATAAAGTGTGGCATTTCTGCTCAGTGTGACTAAATAAATACATCGTTTAATATGGCCATTTCCAAATCCACACGTGTGTTTTATGAATGAACCCGTGTGCGTGCAAGCTATGCATGTTATCTGAAGATTGTTTATGTTTTGAGTGTTGCTTTGCATGTGTGCTAGGAGAGACATGGAGCCTCATGGGGGTGTAACCATAGCTGGCGGGCTGTGACGTCAGAGGCGTACTTCCCTGTGTCTCAGGGGACATTCATTCAATAAAACAAGAGCAAGAGTTCCACACTTAGCTGCTTTTTTTCTTCGCCACACACTCAGGCGTGCCAGTTTGATGCCCGCTAAAACTATCCTTTAGCTGGTCACACTTGATCATAAGCATTATGCCTACAATGAGACAGACTAATTAGCATGAAACTGCGGCATGAATCGCTTGCCTAGCTCATAAATGAGACCTTGTTATAATGTGCCTCACGAAATTTCTTAACAGTGTGCTATTATGTCCCTAAATATACTGCTTCTGATATGGAAATGAAGTCAAAGAAGACAGTAAGGCACCTTAAATGGCATCCGAATTCAGCAGCATTGTGTTTTTCAGGCCTTTTGAAGCCGGGATTCGCTGCGCTGCTTATCGCATGCCCACCAGTAGTGCAGGTTCTTGGCATAAACTGGTACCAATCTCTAGCATGCTCTCAAACCACGTTTCCATGGCAGCTGCCGTGAAAGGCACTTACTAGAACAAGCGATTGACATTGTCAGTTGGAACGGATCGGGTTTCCTAGTTTACAAATTTCAGTGCAGGTCGATTCCTGGGTTGAGAGAGGCAGAAATATTGCTTAACCCTGTGTGTCAGCCCTGCAGCCAGTAGTTATGGCTGTTTCTGCTGTATTTCATTGCAGCAGGGCCTGTTTGTTATTCAGCATTGTGCATCTGTGATAGCACAAGACCTGCATGAAGGCTTGTATTGTGCTTTGTGACTCTTTGACTTGGACTGGTGAAGCGCGGTTCTAGGAAAACCAAGGTTATGGGTTTGATTCCTAATCTGAACCGTCATTATGTATTTGGCACACTTATAGTGTATGTACTTTTGATCAGTATATGTATGTTCTCTGGGAATCAAACCAACGACCTTTGCTCTTCTAACCAGTTGAGCTACAGGAACACCTGATCAAAAACACTTTTTTGGGTACAAGCGCCTAAATGTAACTGTAAACGAAACATGAAAAATTCTCTTCTTAGTTCAATGACTTCACCACCCCCCATCTCCCAAACCTGCTTCACTTTCAGCTCTGTCACTGAGCCATACTGCGAATAAAAGTGGCTGTACCTTCTTGTCACCGTTCTGTTCTCTGATCGCTCCTGACAGCCTCAGATGCTGCGCAGCTCTGCGAGCAAACTACACATGACCCAAATTAGTGCTAAGCTATAATAATGTGGTTAGAAATGGCCCGGTTCCGAATGATCAGAGAGCTGCAGGTTCAAAGCACCACGGCTGCCGCCTTGACTGCTAATGATGTGTTGAGAGAACGAGAGAAACAGGAAAGAGAGAGAGAGAGAAGGCTGATTAAGACTTGTTCTAGCTTTTGCAGCATTTCTTCAGTCTGGCAGGGGTGAATCATTGGGTAGAGGTTACTGCAGGTTGGATCTGTAAGTAGAAGAAAATCAGAGAGCCAATCATGCAAAGCATCTTAAGTGAGATTTCGTCTGAATTGGCTTCCAGGGCAAACAGCATGCTGTCTCAAAGAGGATTTGCCTGCAAGGCAAGTCAGCAGCAGCGACTGAGACCTGAAAATTCTGGTCAGCAGTGGTGGGCTCAAACTCAGCATGCCATTAATCGTCAATAAGGTACCAGTTTCCATCTTTAGCCTTAATCTCCAGAAACAGCAATGGGATCCATCAGCATTAGCCATGAGCTCTCTAATCAGCCATAAACCACAACCACCCCTAACAATTGTTCTGTAACCCTGCTAGCAATTTTAAGTTGTAAGAACATTTCCTTAATGTTTTCATTTAGTAAACAAAAACATTAAAAATGTTCTAGGAATGTTCGAAGCATCCAGTTTTATACTGCCATCGTATTAGCGTTATAGCTCGGTTAACAGAATGCTATTTGAACATTTTTAATTCCGTAACGTTTTTAAAACGTGCCCCTAACTGCGAAAGAATAACATTTTGATACACGTATATGCTTTGTATTTAAACACTTGTTAAAAACGTTCTCTTAACGTTAATGTTTTTTGAGAACTTTAAGAGAACTTCTAGAGAATGTTAGCCAAGTTTCGATTCTCTTGAGGGACCTCTGAAAAAGGGTGTTAACCAGTGCATGCTGGGATATTTCCAGCTGAGATCACACATTTTTATCTCCAAACAATCCGTCATGAAAAGACACATATGTATCGAAACAACGTGAATGGACATTGCTTGGTGCGTAATTAACCGCTCAGATGTGAATGGCTGGTCTGTTGTATTGGCTTTAGCAGGGAGATAAGACAAAGACACGATGAATGTTTTTGTTTTAGAAAATTTGCCCTGGTTCTCACAGTAACTTTGTGGGTCACTGTGGGTGAAGCAGCAGACAATATTCAATTCGAGTATGTTCATGTACCACATGTGTTTATGTGTGTTGGTATATTTACAAGAGTGTTTAACCTAAAAAAGATTAAATGTAAAGCTTCAGAATCCTGGAGTAAACTGTTTGTCTGAAATGTATATATATATATACAGAACCCATTTCAAGTTCTGCATGCTGATGTTATAAGCAGACTTATACTTTCAACCTGAGGCCTGCGAGTTATGTTTTCTCCCAGAATCTCTTGTGTTTTCTTATGGAATATTAGGCAATATCAACATATGTGCGTATTTTCATGCATTTGGTTTGATACATAATATATTTGTATTTCATCGTTCTCTTTAGACGTTTAAAAAACAATGCCCGGTTAGCTGTGCAGATGTCTTTCAACTAACTGAGGGATATTTAATATTTAACAAAAATTCTTTGAAGTTTATATTGAAGCAGGCTCATAAGTGATTTAAATACTAGTCCTTCATTAAAACAGATCAACAAAGACAGGCAGGCAGGGGCTTGGGTTTATATTGGTCGTATATTATTTAGAGCAATAAAATTGAAGGCATAAAATAGATATTCTGCACCTCGAGGCTTGGAATTATGGGTACTCCCAATGGAGGCATTAGTAAAGTGTTCCAAAAACTCTCCAACACTTTTTATAAACAATCCATTTAGTTTCTCACATCAAACCCCCCCACAGCAATCAGTACTCAGCTGTGTGTTTCCGAACAGACTTTATGAAATACCCTAAGCACAGTCCTTAAATCTCGTTAATGGTTTTTCCACGATATACCTTTGAAATATTTTGGCAAAAGACACGATAAGAGTATAAAACACAACGGGGTATTTTTCTGCTGTTAACAGAAAAAGCAAGCCTGTGTTCTCCTCTTGCGTTTTTCATTCCATACTTTTCAAATTGAGCACGAAAGTTATTAAGCGCTTTTACTCCCCGACTTGAAATATTTATTCAGCCTTTTGCCACGCTGTTCATAAAAACGTCCACTCCGATCGTATCTGATCAGTCCACAGTAAATGTAATGTTTGATATTTGAAAAGAGAGCCATAAATCAGGTTAAAATCAGTTCCCAAAGGACGCAGCGAGGCGTTCAGTATAGCTGGCTTTAATTAGGAAGTCGGAGAGTGAGCGGGAAATTTTAGTGGTGTTATGTTCTGGGGATATGTCCTGTGATGTTTGGTAGAAGGGGACCAGTTAATGGTTTGTCAGCTTTTTGCGGCCCGGGGGATTGTGGGTACAGGGAGGCATGTAGCTAAGCCAGATGCATGAGTGTTGCTCTGAAGGAGAGCAGAGTGCAAGCATCCATTTGAAGCAATTTTGGTACCAGACCCTTTATGATCTTTGTGTTTCCCGCATTTGTCCACCTGCAAATTTGGGGAGGCAAGCAGGACCACCAGCTGTGTAGTTTTAAAGGCCTTTTAATATTTTAGTGCCTGTGTTCTTTACCACATCAGAAGGTCGCAGGAGACTCTTCTCTATCGCGTTGTCTCAATCACACTCTTTATTGTTTTCCTCTCTCCTCCACCTCTACCCTTCAGGATATTTCTCCTCTGCATCTGTTTAAGGGTGGAGGTGATTTGATTTATTCAAGTGCTCTGAACTGCATTATGCTGGTCTATAGCAGTCACACAAGTCACGATATTCGCCATACCGTAGCCACTGGGGAGCGTTTGTCAAAGGTTACTCTTATAGCTTTACTGCTTGAGTTATGAGCGAGCTCTGGAAATGTTCTCTGTTTTGTAAAGGGCAAACTTTTATTGCTTCTGTTCTGAAGTTTCAAGTTGTTTAGCTTGCAAATATCCGCTTCCACAAGTTCAAGAAACAGCAGATATTTGTGAAGTATTCATAAACGATATGGCATAATAGGGCATAATAGAGGGCACTAATGACCGTCTCATCTGTTAGAATGGGGAATATATACAGTATATACAATAATATTTGTAAATCACAGGCTTATATGTTCTTCCAAACCTGTTGGTCTTGTCATAATATTAGAGTTCATGGTAACCAGTGGCTATCAAGCTGGAAAAAAACACCAAAATCACCATAAAAGCATGTTAAAAATAACTTAATAATTAATTAATTAATAATTAAAAGTTACTTCAAGAGTTGCTTATTATATGCATTTAGAACACTTGAAATATAACACAAGTCATACTGACTACTTTTAAAGTACTGTTATGGTGCTTTTTGGTGTTTTGTGGATCTTCAGTGTATTTTTTTGTTCGTTTTTATACCCCGTGGTCACTGTGAATTGTTTTTTGTCCAAAATTATACAACATACAGGCTTGGAATAATATGAGGGAAACTATTTTTTGCCATGATTTTCATTTTTGGATAAACTATTCCTTATTAATCAGTAATTGTTCGCGCATATTAGCACATTCCTAGCTAATAATTTTGTGTTGTAAGAATATTTCCCGAATGTTTCCATTAGCTAACAAAAATGTTAACAATGTAATTTTGACCGTTTTAGGACTGTTTAAAACGTCCAGTTTGGTAATAGGAATGTTATTTTTTTAAAACATTCCACAAACTACTATATATATATATGCTCTATAACATTAAAAAAATCCTACAAGTTACTGCAAGAACATTTTTTGATAACTTTGAGATGTTTCCTGTTAGATGGGTTACACCAATCACATCCCACCAACTTGCGTTTCGTTTACACATCCCTCTGCTTTTCCAATGACAAATCACTCTGCAAGTTCCTACAGTGAGCAAGTCATCATTCCAGAAACATCATAGAGGATATCCAGGTTACTCATAAAACACATCTAAGTCATTGACCTTCTTTATGTACTGAATCTGTTAGCGTGTGCACGTCATTGTATGCTTGTGAAACAGAGGAACATGGCCAAAACTCCATCACGCCTCAAAGCACCGCTGAATGATTCTACATAATCCTGTAATGACCTTTCTGTAGGGCTCATCTCCGTCATGCTGTTAAAACACTATTGCCGTGGCATCGCTAGACATCTGGAAATATTTGCCTGTTTGTGTTCTCTGCATGGCCCCTATAATCAAACACCTTCTTCACATTAGGTGAGTGAGCGAGAAAACTGAGTTATGATCGAATGTTTCCTGCATGCTGTTAGCACAGGCCACTGATGTTGTTTCTCAAAATATCCTGCCCTTTTCCTTCTTTCTTCTAAAAAGAAACATTGTCTGGCTGAAGATTTCCTAATGAGCCCCGTATTTGCTTTGCAAGGGTCTCGCTGACTCAGGACGCGCGGCTTCGCAGATGAGCGAGGCATGTCCGCGCAGGATCTCCAGCTCCACATGAAAGGTTAACGCCACATAATAGCGTTGTTGACAGTTTGCGTGAAATCGCCTGTTCGCACAGCGCTGATTTCAAACAGATAACGCCAGAGATCTGATCTCCACGCTCTCACCTGCTCGTCTGTGACTGGACAAAGGACAAACCAGACGGCTAAAATTACACCATCTCAGTGCTCCTGTGCGTGCGTGTTTGCTTCCACGGTCATTTTAAAGGGGTTTATCTCACGCTTCCGTGACTCCGAGAGATGATGCTGTGATATCAAACACAGACTGACAAACCAGAGTGTTCCACAATATAAAGTGTTTACATACCAGGCTTAAGAGCAATGTGAGTGGAAGACAGATTGCTTTCAGGATGAATTATGAATGGCTCAATGTGGGAAGATTTGCCTATTCTTAAGGGGAAGCCCATTACAAGGCGAGCAGATTGAGGTATGCGGAGATGAGATTAGCTGGACTACAGACGTTCTGCTGGATGACACTAAATGCCTGCCTGGGGTCTGCGGTAATGAAGCTCCTGTCGCCTGTTGCACCATCACTTCTACTCCACATCCCCACCCTCCTCCAACCTCACGCCTCACCCCCATCGTAACCCGCACACTCATCCGCAGGACTGAAATGGATGGCAATTTCCAGAAAACTCCCAGTGTACTGAAAAAACGTTTGTCTGGAGATGAAAGGCTTCACACCCGCTGCCTACACACTGAGCTTCTTCCAACACCTTCCCGCGACAGCGCACAGCTTCGGCTCCCCGCAGCTCCCTCTTCCCCAGCTCTTGATGCTTGACGCTCTCAATAAAGATAATGCTACTAATAATGGAAGGCTGGGGAGAAACAGGCCATCTGACCCAGAGTATGTCTCACGGATCGGGCTGTAGCTACAGCCTGCCCTTCCCAGGATGAGAATCAAGCCCAAGGAATTCAAGCTGGACACGCGCCACACACGCATGCACACGCAGCGGGAGTGAAAAATGACACTGACCGTAGCGAAAGCTAATTGCTTTCCATTTGCTTGCTCGAAGATAAAAATAGCAGCATCTCTGTATTGAACGCATGTGGAAACGCAGGGCGTAAGGTGCCCTGCGCGATTGCCGTTTGACACGCTGAGTAGCCGCTAGCCAGCACCCTTTACACACACACACTTCGACACACACACACTTCAGATCTCCTCCTCTCAAACACACATGCCTCCCAGCAGTTGCACATGAATTGGTGTTAAGCATTTGCACAAAGGTTGTTTTTTTTAACACAAGACTGTTACCTGCACCACATCTGCAGGGTGGCCAGCAGTCACCTGACTCAAGCGCACAGCTTGACTTGTGTGACGGATCTTTGATTAAAGCTCTCTCTTTCTCACTTTGTTGTGCTATGCTGGAGGTAAATCAAAAATAACATGACAAAACACAATTACATAACATAATAGCGGGTTGTTTTGGGGATGAATCAGAAAGAGGTTAAGCGTAAGATCAAACTCAGTCCAAGCTCTCGTGCATGCTCATCTGTGTACCTATATCCATGATGTGGCACAGCCCATGGAAATAGATCAGATCCACCTTCAAACATCTACAGTATCTGTAAGTGTCAAGAGTCCAGGCTTTTTCATATGAAATCCAAACCGGCTGAACGAATTATACAACCATCTGCTGTTTTTGACACCACATTACATGCAATATAATATTGTGTAAGCGTACACCTTACATATACAATATCCTGGAGTACACAATCCTAGAAAGCCAAGCTTTACATGAAACCAGCTAGAATGATCATTGCTGTCATTATTAAGTCAGGCTCTATTCTGCTAAATCAGCAAGTAATCCTCCAATGACACAATAAACTTCATTAAATAAGCACAATAACAAGCCAAACCTCTGCAGTGCAGTACAGCACGCAGCCAGGTGCTGCTTGCCTCCTCTCCCCAACCCCAGAAGGCTAACCATGCTGGGTAACTGATCAACTACAGCTGCCCATTCCCAAGCCCAAGGCTAACAGCAGAGGAAAAGATAAACAAGGGGAGGCTCCGGGCAACAGCCGTCACGCTCCAGACTTACCAGCACTGGCTGAACACAGCAGAGAAACCACCAGCACAATCACCAGCGTCAAGATCTTCACATTCATTTCTGCTCTCCCCTCCTTTTCTCTGCGAGTCGCTAGCTGATATACTGTAGTGGCGTGTGTGTGTGGATGGGAGGGAGAGGAGAGTGGGTGAGCGAGAGAGAGAGAGACAGAGAGACTGTTTGCTCCTTGGTGCGTGCGTTTGTCTGTGTGTGCGTGCGCGCGCGTGTGAGAAAGAGAGAGACAGTGGGTTTGTATATCTGTGTGCAAATGTGTGACAGCGCCGCTTTGAGATTGAGGGCAGGTTTCTGTTGGAGTTCTCCCGCTGAGATGTGCGGTTTTCCCTTTGTAAATTGGTAGCTCCTGCCAAGTCCAGTTGAGCTGTTGGTGTGCAGAGAGTCAGCTTCAATGGTACTCTGTGTAAGAAGACTGTTTGTCTCAGATTAGGAGCCCAATCCCTTATGTTGCTTATGTATCCCTGACTCTAGAGGTCACGGAAAAGGGGCCTCCTCCCCTCCACCACTTTTGGTATTAACCCTCCCACTGTGGGGAGAGAGAGGAAGAGGGTGGCTTTATGATAATAACCACACAGATACCCTTTTCAGAATGGTTTAGGTGGCGCCTGTTGGAAAGCACCGAAAACAGCATCACATCAGGGCAAAGAGACCAAGGAGGACACGAGATAAGTGGAGATATGAGAGCTGGGGTTTTTTTCATGTCTTTCACAGATGCAACAAGGTGCAAAAGTCTGAGACCACATTGAAAATATGATTTTCAAAATGTAATTTAAACTAATTTAAAGTTTTGAACTTTATTAAAACAAAGAAATGTTATAACGAATAACTAATACAAAATATTTGAGATTCTGTACTATTTTTTAGTCACTAGGTAAAAAAAACAAAAACACATTTGTGACCATGTGAACTTCTGTGAACAAAAGGTCAGTTTTCTAGCTTCCACACAAGGTGCTCCTTGAAACATTCCCAAATAACAGGAATAACATGGATGATAAGGTTTTACACAGACTTGGGGAGTGTCATACTGTCATTAAAGCAAATGTGGGGCATTCAGTAACCAATACTAGTAAATTATGAAAGTCATGATAACAGATGAACATGATTTCAGTTAAACTTTTCATTTGATTTGTTATGCTGAAGAAAAACCAATAACCAAGATTAATCAATGCTGTAAAACCATTTGAACACACTGTACATTGATAACATGTATGCAGTTTGTTTCTATCATCTTCTATGGCTGGCACATTTTGAAGCATTTCTATGCAGTATGTGTGTGTGTGTGTGTCACACAGGGAGGTGCCTGAGTAAAACTTATCCAGAGGCTTGTCTGCATCTCTTGTTTTGTTTGATTTTCTGATTCTGAGTCATTTGTTTTGCTCTCTGTATAGATTTCCATTCTCTACTAGAACAAAAGGACTGATGAGAATCAGCAAGCTATACTGAACTGAGGTAAACTGGGTTCTGCTCAGATTCTCTTTCGTCCAATAAACACGCCGAGTTTGGTTTCGCATTCTGAATGGTGAGTGATATGTTAAGCCTTCGAGCAATATGAAGTTTTCTTTATGTTCAGTAATTGATTTAGATGCAACTGGAAGCCAGAATTGCTTGTTGCGATTTTGTTCCATTTGTTCTATTGTTGTTTGTTTATATTTGTATGTGTGTTTACAAACTGAAGTAACAGTAACAATTGTGTATGCCCCCCAAAGTCCCCCAAAGTTTCAATTCCTAAATGAAGTCACATCACTAAAAAGACAATGAAATACAAATGTGTAACAAGAGCCCAAGAGCCTAGCGCGGTTAAGGACATATATATGGTGTGCTGCAGAGCTGTCAGCCTAGTTTCAGTAGATCGAGGTACTTTATTTACGAGGTCCTTAATATTTTTTCCTTTTTAAAATGAAAGAGTTTGTCAAGCCTTACAGTTTTTTACAAAATAATTTCCTAGGACTTCAAATCTTAAAATGCATTGAGTGTTAAAAATCAAATCCAGTTTAAATGAATGAATCTGAAATGAAATGCATGAATCTGTGTTGAAGGGTCTTTTCATCTTCAAGAGGCTTGGGTTGCAATAGTTTATTTTTACTGGCATCTATATGATATAAAATACATATTTAACAAATTTAGTGGCTGTTCAAGACAATTCAATTCAATATGCTGAATGGACGTACTTGTCACAGCCTTTAAAATTATGCATTATGCCCACTTAACTCACATTTCCTTGGAGCATGACTCCGTGTTTTTTGTGTTTTTTGTTTTTTGTGGTCAACTGGCCCAGGGAAGCATGGCCGTAACACTCTTATTAAACCAAACAACAGTATCACCTTCCATTTTAGAACAGTCTGTCAGATGAAATCCTCTCGTCTGCTGCTGTCTGAAGGTGCTTATCCACCACAGACCTAATTTTAGTCAGGAGATAATTTAGCTGGAGAACACTGACAAGGTTCTACGTGTGGCTGGTATTTAAAATGCTTTGAGCTCCACAAACACTCTTGATTCGTTTTACATGCTTTCATGATAGAATTATTCAAAAATTATTTAACAAATCATTCAACTTAACAACAACAAAAAACTAAAATTCACATCGATACAAAAATTGTAAATCATAAATTGAAAGCAAAACAAAATGATCAAAAACAAAAGAACTTTTAGTTTCAAAAGAAGAAATTAAACTTTTTAGTGAAAATAGATACAATCAGTAATTGTAAACTGTAATGATGTTTCAAGTGTAGTATTAACTCTCTGACCAAAGACCAGAGAGTGTGTGACTTATAAAGCACTTTGCAAAGTCTTGACATTTGAACTAAATTACTTTTAATCCTCTTTTGGTGGTTTTTAAGCACCTTCCATATGGGCAAGTATCTCTTCTTGTACTATTTTCTCCCTATTTTAATTTGAAGCCTGACAATTTTCAATGTGATCTTTCTTGATTATTTTTAATTTGTTTATTTAATGTTTTAGATATGTTCCTAACAGATGCATCTGACACATCCGACTTCTGACCCAACACAGGAAGTGTTTAGATGTTTACAGGAAGTGCTTTCAGTAGGAAAGGAATGCCATACATGCTGCCACTCAGCTACCACCGACAACATTTCACATGCCTGTACGTTCATTCATCTGTTTAAACGTTTTAGTAATAGTGAGGAATGTCTGTCCGTTTATTTGCCACCATCAGTTAAACGTATTGTAACGTGAGTCACAGGAAACAAAGATGAAGGCCGGTGATGTTTATAAGCGATATCCATCAATACGGAAAAATCAGCAGGTGTTTTTTTAAGCAAAGCTATATAAAGCAACTTATCACACAGAATGTTTACCTTATTATTTGTCTCCATTTGTGATTAATGCCCTTCCTGTTTATTATCCGCCACTGTATCTGTGTTTAGTCCAGGCATCAAACACAGTACCTGGAATAAATGCAAGCGGATGTTTTGTAGTTCTGTTGAGAGATCTGCTAGTTTAAAATAGCTGAGCTACTGGAGAATGACACCACAGTGTATTGTGTTCCAGATCTAAGATGTTGTTAAAGCTACAATCTGTAACTTTCGTCGGTTAAAAGTAAACAAAAACAGTTATTGAGCAAGAACATGACAGATCAGTGTTTAAAACAGTCTGCTAACCTCACCCGCATTTGCAACGGTAAGTTTATAATAATGATTTATAATCAGTTTGACTTCATTTGACTTCAACATAAAGTACGTAAAGTAACCTGCAATTCTTTGTTTTGAACAGAGATGGCAGTAGAGAGGGGAAATTATAGATTGTAGCTTTACAGCCTTTAACTGTTGAAGCAGTATGGTACATTTTTTGTCATTTAAAATGTCTCCTGTAATGTTAAGCTTGTTTTGGCAGAAGAAATGAAGCTTAATAAGTGAAATATTTAAAAATATGAATACAAAGAAATAGCATTTTTCTTCCCATATCTCATATGTTGGAGGTCATTGGATTTATCATCTCCCCTTTCTACTCAACTGAGAAAAATAATTTTGGTAACAAGAATGGGGAACACATATTCACCATTAACTACGAATTTTGTCTCAATAATTTACTAATTTACTTTTTATTAATACAGAGTAAGGTTAGTGTTTAAGTGTGGGTATGGGGTGGGATTAAGGGATGTACAATATGGTCGTGCAGAATAAAGCACTAATATGTGCTTTATAAATACTAATAAACAGCTAGTATGCAAGCCAATAGGCAACTTATTCAAAGTGTGAATTAGTCCCCATACTAACATGTTACCACAATTTCTACCACTCACCCAGATAAGAGCAGAATTGCCTTGCCATTTGTCTTTCTCTTCAGCCTTGAGTTACCTTATTTCATTTCATGAAAATGTATTGCAGAGACTATATAGGCAATTGTTAATTTCTAGCTCATTATTTACCCTGGGTCAGCCAATTATCCCCAGACTCCAGTGTTGCGTGACTCGGCAGCTGCCTTCTCCATAATCCAGGTTATCCAGCCCATCAGTGTGAGAGCACTAACTAAAACTAACATGGGATGACAGTTTAGGGTCACTGTCATTTCAATAGAGCAGGTTCAAATGCTTCTCAGTGCACAGACGATACAAGGAATCCAAAATCAAACTCAGGTATTTTCACTATATTGCATAGACATTAATTTACAATTAAATTTTGTTGGTCTGTGCTTTTTTTATTTTGTTGTATTAAGGTCTCATACAGCCAGTGCAAACAGCACTTAGGGTCATGTTTCAGAAATGTAAACCCAGTGCATAATCAATGAGCTATTTCTGATTTCAAACAAAAGGGTGTTTTTATACAGTGGGATGCCCACATAATCCTTGTCATGGATTTACTAGATATCTTAACAAACAAAACAAACACAGCACAGCTTTGACTGTACAGCCACCATCTAATCAGAGATGTAGGTCTCCAGCATAGTTTGCAGGTGCCAGGTAAAACAAGCACTGATCTGGTAACACAAATCACCTGGCTGTCTGTGTCTCAAAGGCTGTGATGAATACATGCAGAGAATCCATCATAGCTGGACTTTTGTACGAGCTGAAGGAGCGTGCCAGCTTTTCTCATGGTCCTTTACATTTCTAATGGTGCTGTTGTTCCTCTGTATGTGCACTCTGATCCTTCCTTCTTTAACAGTGTTTTTTTCTCTTTGCTTTCTCTTCCTCTCTGTCCGTCTCTATCATGTAAAGAAGCACATCTAAACGATGAGATATGCTGTCCATCCAGATCCAGAGTTCATTTTGTAGCAGTGACATGAAAAGAAGTCAAAACAAATTGAAAGGTCGAAGAGAAAGCCGCAGCATACAGTGCTGCTTTCCCTCCCGGATGTTGTTGTGCTTATCGGAATTTCGATCGGTTCGCTCAGTCGCGCACAGTTTAGAAACGGCCTGCTTGGTTTGTATGGATGCCGGTTGTAAGTTCTCAGGGCTGGAAAGTTGAGTGTTAAGTTTGGCTGTGGATCAGAGTCTGGAGAAACGTAAGAGGAACCGATGCAAGTTGATGGGTGGAAGATAAGAGTTCATTCAGGATGAGCAGGATAGGCACATGGGCCTTAGGTGTTGCTAAATGATACTTTGAAGTCGGACAATGCTGTTGCCTCCATCAGCACCAGAACTTCAATGATCTTCTTGAATGATCTACAAATGACCATTGAATCCTTTTCAATAAAGTTTCTCCTGTTTACAGTGTCTTGTGCCAAGATTATCTTAGTTCTTTGTTGAAGATCATCTTAGTGTTAATGTGTGCTTACTGATATTCCAGGTGCTTTACGCTTTGTGTTTAGTCTGGAACGTGGCCGAAAATGAGAGGAACCTTAACATTAAACTTATAACAACTGTTGCACCAGAGCCGTGAAGCGGCAGTGAAAAGCGCTAATTACACAAAACAGAACAATATAGCATGTTGAAGGTTCTGGTCTCCAAACAATCCTTTTCCTGTCCTCATTAGTGGTCGCCGTTCTTAATTTCATCATTAACTGTTAAGTGCCTGCCGCATTCCCCTCTGCCTATTGGCACGGCAGTCTGCCAACACACGGGACTTTTGCAGGAAAATTGGAGTCATTTTCATGAAGAGGTCATTATTTGCTCTGATGCAATTAGGCCAAGGTGAACAAAAGACGAGGCAGAGAGGAGTCAATAAAGGAGCGGATGTATCCAGCGCAGTCACAGGGTCAGCGGTGGCATGTTTTTACTCTACATTCACCACGGACGCACTGATGGATTGCTGCTTCACTTTCTTGACTGCCTTCAAAGTCATTGTTAGAAGCTCAGCCTGTTTTTTCTGGCGGTTGCACACGGTCGTAGAAATGAAGGGAAGAAATTGAGGTGTGGAAATGTGGTTCCTTCTTTTTTGCTTTGAATGAATAGGAAATAAGACGCCTCCATAAAAGCTATAGTGGAGTGGCAGTGTTTTGAACCCAGACTTCTTTGTGTCTTGTCTTTGTGAAATTCGCCTTTGATGCGTTGACACCTTCCCTGTTATGAATTCTCTTTTCTCTGTCTGTGAAGAATAACATAACAATTCACACTTTGCAGTGTATCGTGGCTGTGGTGTGCGGAGCCATAAATATAATTTATTTTGTGTCACAAATAAAGTCTAAAGCAATAGTTCTTTTACTCCAGCTGTGTATTGTTATCAAATGAACTGGGCCAGAAAAGGCCTGCAGTAGTTAATGACCAGTTCAGAGGCCATGAAATCCATATCATAAATCGTTCCTGGGGTTCATGCCAAAACTCAGTTCCCACCTGTAAAGTGGGGGATTTATACCGTTTGGGTCATTTTTCAGCATGCAGTCTGACTCATTAGTGGTTTTGTTGATATGAAATGATTTTTTCTGTTGTACTTGTTGAGCTTCTACCGCATTATTACTGAAATCATTTTAAAATTGTTTTAATGTAATAAAACCTGGAAATATAAACAATCCTGAATATTATTTTATCCCAGCACCACGTGTCTGTCATGCAAAGCCATGCAACCAATCATACAATTGCATATATGTATTTAATATTGCCCAGATGAAGGTATTCAGCAAAACATAATATTTATATATATTGTATAAGACATTACAATATTCCAGTTTGCATCCATTTTGTTTTTAATATTGTGTGTTAGCTCGTCAAGTATCAGTGATAGTTTGCTGTCTTGTTGTGCAGTTCCTGATTAGTTCTGGGCGCCGAATTGTAAATACTAAAATTTTAGATTAAAATTTTGTCAGGAAAATTGAGAAACTCAAGTAACTATTTCATGGCATTTAAATTTTTGAACAGGATCATTTGTGGAATTTCAGTAATTGTCATGTGAAATGAAACAAGCCATTTGTTATAAAGAATACTAAACATCTTACAGATTCGTATGGGGTATGTGAACTCATAAGCACAACTGGAACATCCCATTGGAAGCATCTTCTTTCCTGTGAATTGATTTCAGATTTATAGGAACACAGATAGAGGTTAAAATTAAACAGAAGAAAGAGTTACTGAAGGAAACTCCAGCAGTGGTTGGTTTGTCCTTTGTGTGTTTGGCATGTTGGCAGCTCTTGATAAATGGAGTGTTCTGGAGGAATCTATTCACCCCTCACAGTTCCAGTGACCCTTCTCTGTTACATAGCAACTAGACCTTCAGTGGTTGAACACTATAGTCCACACATACAGACCTTTAATACTATTATGACTCCTGATATTCACAGGATATGGTGTGTTTGTGTTCCCAGCTAACAATTTTAGGTTGTAAAAAGTTTTTCTAGCATTTCCATTAAGTAACAAAACATTAAAATTTATATTATTTTGAAAGTTCTAGAAACGTTCTAGAAACGTTCAAAACATAAATTTTTAGACGTTGTATGAGCATTGTTGCTTGATTATTAATGTTATTCAAACTTTTCTTTAT
The DNA here is from genome assembly GCA_036877575.1 of Botia almorhae. Classification (NCBI taxonomy): domain Eukaryota; kingdom Metazoa; phylum Chordata; class Actinopteri; order Cypriniformes; family Botiidae; genus Botia; species Botia almorhae. The sequence continues at coordinate 187,146 of JAZGTJ010000161.1, forward strand.
TCTGTAACATTTTTAAAACTTTCCACTAATTACTTAAAAATACCGGTTTTGATTTTATATATATATATTTATATATATATATAATGTTCCTTGTGGTGGTTTATTTTCACTAAACTTTTATCTAACTTATATGTACTTTTTTCTTTATTTCATGTTCAAGTTGAACTCCTGAAGTAGCCTAAAGAATACTGTATCTTGTTATATTTTAAGTGTCTCAGTGATGCCTGTAATCTGAAGGCTGAGACCAAAATTATTTTGCTCCGTGTTTGTGCAGGTTTTTCAATTTCACACACCTCAGCACACAACTCAAGGCTACTGCCTTCATATACATCAAAAAATATCAAAATAGAAATGTTTATATCTGTCCCGTGTGGTGATTTATCTTTTTCAAAGTTTTACTAGAGTCTCTCTAGACCTACATTACACTATAACATACTATAAAATTAGACGGCTACTAACGAACACATCTATATTTGGACGTTTTAGAGAAAGGGAAGATTACTTTAATTATGTTTTTCTCTTTAGAATAACATTTGCAAAGCACATTAGGACCAGTGGCATTTATTAGAAATGAAAATAGGATCATTTTGTTTTATCAATACATTAGTCTGGAGGAGCATTGGTATTAAAGTAGATGTTTTCTCTTTTACTTTTTAAGCAAAAGACTAGACAGGAATACTTTGATACTTCACCTATTTAAATCTGTTCACATTGCACAAGATTACATTCAGATCCCCACACCCATTCAACATCCTGGACAGTGACTGTTTAGTACTGCAATGTGAACGCCTAAGATCTTCCTAATGACAAACACATTGGCACTCATCTACACTGGGTGTGACTGACAGATTAGGGTAATGTTGTTTATAATATGTGTTTATTTTAATGTGGTGTTCACGCCTTCCTCAGGCTTTAGACATGAGGGTGATGTCTTATTCCACCCGGGCCAAGGTCACACACGTCTCTGAGTTAGCATATTACAGAAGTGGCTCTCTGCCATTGGCCCACTACATGTGGCCCACAGTTATAGCATATGATTTGCTCATAGTCTCATTGATCATCAGCGTTTGGTTCAGTCTTATCACCTTTTATGGAGTGTCCCAAATTGGCTAAACCGCTGTAGAGGATTTGTGCATGGGGACAGAAGACAGTGGCACTAGTGGGGATTTTTGGTAAAAAGGGCAAAAATGGGCGTCTTGTGACATAAGTACATGAAAGCTGAGCTCATGAACATTAATTATTTTATACTCACCTAGTTCATCTTCCACACTGATTTTGGAGATAATGGCAAGCCAGTTTTATGTTTGCTTTTATGTTTTTAGATTATATGTATAAGAGGCTCAAATCTGCCTTAATGGGTCACAAAGGGCATTTTTAAAACAAAAAAGGAGCTGAAATTATAGCTTGTATCAGAAATGTTTTTAATGCGAGTCAGCAGAGGAACAGTAGAGGTACAGTAATATCAGCTGAGTGGGCTAAAAGTGTGTGTGTGGGGGGGGGGGGGCTCACTGATGTCAGCCAATCACGGTCAGGCTTGTGTGTGACCAGTAGTCTCTGTCATCGGCCAACACTCTCTAACCCCACTGAGCTTTGGTTCTGTCTCTAGGGTGTCCTGAGGCATTATATGGGTCTGGATGGCTGCCCTGGACTCCAGCCTACTGACAGTCAAGCTTAACCCAGAAGCGCCTGCCCGAGGATGCTGGGAATGACAGTTTCACCTTCTACATTGATCGCAGCAGGACCACATTCTCTACACTGATCATTACATTAAGATCTGCCAGACAAGTTTGAAACAATAAGGTACTAACACACACTGTTCTCCTGTCTGAGATTTCATGAGATTCCCACTGATTGAACTGATTGAACTGAAGACTGATACAGCCTTGTAACATGGGAGGTTCATTTCCCAACTGAATGAAAGAGTCTATCTGAGATATTACAGCGGTATTAGATGCAGGAGATCTTCTCAGTTACAGAGGAAATAAACAACAAGAGTCCATTTAAAGTCCCTTTAAACTACATTTTATCAGCATGTGTGTTTAATCTGGGAATCAAACCCACAATGTTTTGTACCGCAAACACAATGCTCTACCAGTTGAGCTACAGGAAGAAAAGTACCTCAAGTTTTGGACTTGTTTTGTTCTTGATGAGTGTTTTTAGTTATCCTGTCAAAAGATGAATTTTATTCTAATTTATTTGAGATGGATTTGTTTATTGTAGATGTGAAAATGGCCTTGGAAACTGTCAGCTGATGCTGATTAGATACGGCACAAATATATGAAATACTCTGATGATCTCTTCCGCTCCCACTATCAAACTGTTTTTAAACAGAATTACTTCAGAGAAAATGCTCTTCTTGATTACTGAAGTAAACTGTATATCCAACTGTAATATCTTAGATTTACCACAGTAATTTATTATAATGACAGCTTACATCACAAGCTGAAGGCAGGGTCATTAAAAAAACAATATTGATCTAAACCTGTTCTGTATATTGTTCTGCTCTGTGTTGGTTATGGCCCTGTTATTGATTTCTGTTATATTGTTTTAATAACTGATACAAAATTGATTGATACGGAATAGTGTTTCTTTTCTTGTGTTGTTACTATCTTTTTATATGATTTTTTTAGCAGCATTTGTTTGTACACTCAGATATCAGGTCAGTTTGGTATCTACTGCAGGCAGTAAGGATGGCTGTTGTTTGTTGCCATGGTTCCTGACAAAGTTAAACTGTGTCATTTAGCCTTTATGAGAGGGCAAAATGGATCCATTGTTCTCTTTTGTTGTTCTGGGTGAATTTTCTGGGCGGTATGAGTTATACAACTTTGTTTTTCCTACGTCATGTTTACATTTTTTAAACATGTTATAGTTTATGGATATCAAAGGGCAATTTTGTCTAGCATTGTTTTTATATCTTTTAGTCCCACATCCTTTTTGCTATTTTTTTCCAAGTATTTGCAAATAATAAAACTGAAGCAAGTATAATGAAGATGGAAACCTACGGTGCTGTCATTTAGAAATATCAATTAATAATTAATAATAACCAATAAATTAAATGGCCAAAAAAGCCGAACAAGATAGGCAAAGGGCACTATATCATGAACAGCTTTTTAGAAAGCAATGGTTCCTCAGATAGTTCATTAAATACCATGTGCAAGTGCTTAAGGGTAGAAAAGGAGAGAAAAATAGTGCTGGCCATCTGTGTGCTATTTAGATTGATCCCAGCAGCCATGACTGTTTAATTCAAAAACTGTCAGGGAGCGTCATTAGGTGCGGCCATTTTCAGGCTTCGGGTTTCATTAGCCACAGGAAGGTCCACATTACCCTCAGGATTAATGTCAAGCCTCTTGATACAGCTCTGGAGCTGTGACATCACTGACACTTTTCTGTAAATACACTCTGATTCATTAAAGATCATGTAGACCGTAGCAAAATCCCAAACAGCTGAGGAATTATAAGTGGCCTCTGAAGACTGCACACAGAAGTGGATGTTCAAACTGTGCTGAAGGAACACAAAACATTTTATGAAGTTTCATTGTATGATATCAGTTTAAATGTGTGAAATGAAGGCTGACTTAGTCCATTTGCATTAAGACTGCATGAATAATGTTAATAATTTTTCATTTTAAAAAGTTAATGGCCCAACGCAACGCAAATATTAAAATCAAGATCTAAAACTAAAACTAAAACTGATTGGATCTAAACATTATCAGTCTATGCAGTTTCTTCCTAGCAAACAAAGAACGTTCCTATATGGTTCGCATCTGATTATTTTTGAGGACCAAATAAGAACATTCTGAGAATGTTCCCTGTAGGTTCCCTTTTTATAACCAAAAGCTAATGTTCCTAGAACGTTCTGGTACCAACAAATCTTCAACTGAGAAAAAAAAAATTTTTAGTTTTTTCATGTGCTCTGAGGTATTTCAAAACATCAGATATACTTATTTTTCTACATTCAGTGTTCTTGTTGTTTCCTGCATTGTATGCTTGATTTAAAATGACATCATGAGCTAAAACCGCAACAACAGAGGTGATGGTGTCTGGCCTTCCTTCCTGTCTTCTTCTTCAGCTCCTTCTTACTGTTATCAGGAGGAAGAAGCAGGGAGCTAAACGTCATAGGCCAAAGCCAGGAGCATGATAACTCCATGTGGTTGAGAGAGTCATCACTTTTCCTGTTTTAATTAGTAACATCAGCTCTTCAACAGGCACTCATGTCATCAGCTTCCTTCCAGGCGTTGATTATAGACACCGAGTCTTGCGTCACTGAGGCCACACTCTGAAAACACGTGCTGTGTTTTTTGGGGCTAAATGCAGTATTTTGTTCCCAGTGTAAAAGAGACTCTGCAGTTCCCCGAAATATGATAAATTCATACATTCAATATTCTGACAGCTGCAATAATGGAATACAATTTTCACACAGGGCCAATTGAGACATAATTAAGCCCATGCTCTTTAACCCAGGCTCAACAAGTTGATGTTTTTAAAGGCTTGCAGAATTACGAACCTGCTTCCACTCATGGGGTTTTGATTTTACCTGATTCAGGAGGTTGTTAAATGTGCACGATCGTCGAGTCATTTATCACACGCTCACTGTGTGCCGGTCGCATTCCCAGCCCGCACTTCCAGGTTTGCCAGAGCTGCACACAAATCAGGAAATATCAACTGCACGTGATTCCGAGCGGCTTGGATGTCATGAAAAATAAGCATCACACTTGCGTTTTAAGGTCAAACGTACTCAAGATCTAAATAGATCTGTTTTACCTCCACTGTAGACGCATTACTATCACCCTGAATCTGAGCACCTTCAAAAGTATGACGGACACATTCAGAATGCTTTTAAAGAGGGCAAGACCTTTCAAACTGTAAAGTTATATATTTTTTGGTCATTAACAACAGGAGACTGTTTGACAGGCTACTTTTAAACTGGCCAGCAGAAACTTTATTCCTCAGCCTGTTTAGGACATTCGTTTGCGTAATCTTAATATAGTCATCTTAAAACATTTGCGTTACCAAAATATGTTTTTATTTTTAAAGGTTCAAAAACGTTCTCCTATTCTAACCTATACAACTGATATTTCAGCCCTGGCTGTTTATTGGTTAAGAGCCAATAGGCTGCTTTCTTCAAAACGTGTAAACACAAGAAAAGCAGAAGAAAGCAGAGAAAGCAGTCAAGAAAGCAGCCATTTTAAAGCTGCAATCTGTAACTTTTTTGGTTAAAAATGAACAACAGCTGTTGAGCAAATACATGACAGGTCCGTGTCCAACAGTTTCATTACCTAACCCAGATTCCCAACAGTAAGATTGTAATAATGATTTATAATTTGAGCTGCTGGGTCCAATTTTGCAGGAAATGTCCATCTATAAACAGAAAGGAGTTTCTGCTACTATTACCGCATGTCTGGGTACAGCAGATGGTGCAGCGTATGTAGTTTGTTCTTACAGTGGAATTTAAACTGGTTATCCACACTTAGAAAGTAACTCTGCAAGTGCCCTGCAACTTTGTTTCAAACAGAGTTGGTGGGAGGCAAAAGTTACAGATCGCAGCTTTGAACAATCATCTTTTGTGACTAAAAGTGCAGAAATTACACTTCAGCTTTGTGGGTAAGACAGCATCATTCATTTGTATCTGGCGTTAAACAGAACGATGAACAAAATAGAACAAAATACTCATTAGTATTAAGGGTTTATCATGGGTCACGCTTCCGATGCTATTTTGAGATGCTGTCAACAAGTGTTGTTCTACATCCTGTGATGGAAAAAGTCTGATGATGACTATACTTATCTGTGAGCAGATTATTGAGTTTCCCCCAGGAAACCTCCCCGATGAATCACTGAAAGCTGTGCTGTAGGCAGTCGCCGTGGAGACTTCAATTACTGATGGGTCCCAGTTGGCTGATTTCTAACTGTGGCCAGCAAATTAGAAAAAGGAGGAGGGGAGGCACAGAGAGAGCAAGAAAAACTGAAAAATCATTTAGTGATGCTCAAATCTGGGTACAGCAAAAGAAAGAATACTAGGAAACTAAAGGGGACAAGGCATGAGAGTTACCAATACAAATGCATCTGGGTGTATTTAAAGAGGAAGGCTTTTGTTCACATGTTGGATTCAGGCCAGCTGTTTGTAGCATAGGATTCAGTTCCATAATCCTGCGAACCACTGATTTATGGTTCACATAAAGTTGACTAAACACCCTCAACTGAGTCTTTTTTGTCTTCTGTAGAGACAGATCTGTCAAAATACAAACAAAAATGGCTCACGTATCCTCTAATTTAGGGCAGTACACTTGTGGAACTTTAAGCCAAAATAGAAAGAGTTTATTGTCGCTGTATGTTCTTAGCAGCCACACATGGAATCCCCAGACTTTCCTGCATATTTAGGGGTTAAATGTGCAGAATCCTGCATAGTAGCTTTATATACGGTAAAATGGATTAAACAGAGCTGAGACAGAACATTGTGAAGCTTAATCTGGTTATTAGACCTCCATGGTAGAACTGTACGTGCAGCAGACTCCACTGAATGGTATTTAAGTAACAGTAAAAGCTTATTAAGCTTTTCAGCAACGACTTTTTACACACGTATGAGCCAGCTGTGTAAACCAAAGTGTGGGTATTTAGAAGCCGTTTGTGTGTTTTGTCCTTGTTGATTATGACCGTGACATACTGTAGTACGATACAGCATGAAAAAAGCCATTTTGATATTACGTTATTCGTGTATTAAGTAATAAACCATATGTCTTCTGGCTGCTGGAGGCCCTGTTTTTGCCTATTCCAACATTAAGGTAAAAGTAAAATTTTACAAATTCATTCTTTACAGAGAAAAGCAGCACCAAATTTCTTCCTAACATCTCATTTTGTGTTGCACAGAAGAAAGTTAGACGGTTCGAAATGACATGAGGGTGAGTGAATGATGATGAATTTGTCATTTTTGGTGAGCTGTTTCTTTAAGAGTAGAGCGCTGAGGGCATGTGAAGGACAACTGTTGGAGTCATCACAGCTTACTGAAGATCTTCTTCACTGTTCCACATTAAGCCAATCCTCTGATTCTATGTTTAAATTAAGCCTAAAGCTTAAACCAACAGTCTTGCCAATTTTCTATCTATTATCCAGTTAAAATAGTGTAATTGATGGTTTATATCTTTTAAATTTGTTCAGTATGCCACGTGCAAACCCTTTGTGATTTAATTGTGACTGAGTGGCTCTTAATAGAGGCATTTATGGCTGATTCACTTTAAAATGACACTTCAAAAAATGTTATCTTAACCAAAACAGCAACTCAATAGCTATTAATAGTGAACGTGTCATAGTGTGTGCTGTTCAGGTCAGAATCTGCAACGTTGATCTATTTTTAACACCTTTTAACACCTCACCAGATTTTCTGCAGTACCCACGCTGAGATACGAAAGCATCTTTTAATGACTATAGAAAATAAAATGCTTTTCTTAAGCATCCCCTTATAACAGTTCGTCCTAGCACAATAAAACATTGTTTTTAGTGCACCTTTTTACATGTCAGTTGTGAAAACATGTAGAAGGCAGCTAAACTAACAGGGAACATTCTCAATGTTTGCTATTGTTCTATAAAAGTTCTCTCAAAGTTATCAAAAACGTTCTTGCAGTAACATTAGTGGAGCTTGTTTTAACATTAGAAATCATATACATCAAAAACATTATTTTTAAGTTGTTTGTGGAAAATGTTTAAATAAAAAATAAAAAATAAGAAATGTTTAAATAATGTTCTTATAACCAAGCAATAATGTTAATACAACGGTAATGATGGAATTGGAAAATGGAATGACGGTCATTTCCTAATGGAAATGTTAGGGAAATGTTATTACAACCTAAAACTGTTAGCTGACTTCATCTGTGAACCAATAGCATTTTTTGTCGGGCTGGAAGAATTTGACGTAAGACATTGCAGTGACTAGCGTTGACACGTCAGCCCAATGATGCCCAAATGTTACTTACCTGCTATAGGAAAATGTGAGAGAGCAACAAAAAGTAATCAAGACTTCCACCATCTTCAAAGCACTTGTCAGTCTGGCCCTAACGATCAGCCCAGTGCAGTCATACATCTGCTGCAGCTGCAACTGGTCCAGATGTTGCATTCTTTCTCTCTGGATCTGGAAAGCTGCCAAGCTTGCTTCTTGGTGTCTTTGGCTGGTAGTCAAAGTAAACACACAGGTAGTAAAACTTGAGCCAGGAGCCATCAGCACCTCAACCGCACACACCTTTGTGGGTGATCACTTCAAACACAATTCAAAGAAAGTGTAAAACACATGGCACACACTCACAGACGACTGTGGCCAGGTGCAGAGAGGTGTGCAATATTCCAGCCCAGTGCCGAAACACTGATTAAGCCTGTGCAACATGTCAGAGACCCCAAGCGTAATGTATAAGACAGATTTGAAAATCAAAGTCAACCGAGGTCAAGCGAAAGTCACCTTTGAAATATTTTTTCCCCTTTTCTTGGAAGACATTAGTTACATGTGGTGAGGTATTTCTCATGCATCACTCAGGTGTACTGCATTTAATGGAATCACGTATCATGTAATGTAGAAATGTGTCTGTGTTATTAACTCTTGTTATGGGTAAGAATATTTCAGCTGACTGATTTTTCCCTGAGGATATGGCTACCTAATTCATCGTTTTTCTAATGTTTGTGCAGTGTTTTAAGAGGTCCTTTGAGTGAAAACTGACTCTGTCCAATTTACCTCTGACACATTTTAATAATCATCAGTCTCCATGAATAATCATAACTGTGATTCATATGACCATTTTTACCATTATTTTAAGTGAAATGTTTGCCTTCGTTTTGATTTAGTTTTGTCATACCCCTCCATTTTTTTCAGGAAATTGCCTAAAACGACAGGAAGATTTGCAACTAGTAACATTTTCGTCCAGGCGTTACAAAGGAGACGGATGTGATAGCTGTTTCAGAAGATCAATAGAGTCAGAAGCTCAAACCACTGCTCCACAAGCTCCCCGTCTCAGTGGGTAGCTCCTCAAATGTCTGCATGAAAACCCGGGGTTAATCGGTGAGTGTGGGTCTTTGTGATTCAGTGTGTTAGATTCTGATATGCCCCATGCCTGCAAAAGATCAAATAATTTCCTCCCAACCAGATTAGACATGGTAGCAGGGAGTATGAAGCATGCTCACAAGCTTAGATTGAAATACTTTTTGGCAAATCTCTTTGAACATGACAACACTGACAAGCATGGTTCCAGCAACACCAAGATCATGGGTTTGATTCCTAGGGAACACTCATAAAATGTATACGTCAAATGCACTGTAGGTTGATTTGGATATAGGCATCAGTCAAATGCTTAAATACAGTGTAAATGCAATAGACTTCTAGAGGACTAATCAAGGCTGTAACATCACAGAAGATGTAATGACGTTTAAAAAATGTCACCAAAAGCAAATATTTCTATTTTTGAGCACAGTTTTGTATGATGTAAGGCCAGATCCTCTCGGGTGTTCTAGGATAAGTTAACAGGTCCTCAGCATTGTATTAGTTTGAAATAGGATTGCTGCCTAAATCTGTTTGATCATGTGCCTCCATTTAACCAAGCTCAGCAAAGCAAATATGGTCCCGCTGAAGACATCCAGACGTTGATCCCTCTTAGATGACTAATTACCTAAATCTGATTGTGTGAACATCCCAGCTAACAATTTTAGGTTGTAAGATCATTTCCAGTAGGTAAAAAAAAACATTTAAAACATCCAGCTTTTTAAACGTTGTATTAACGTTGTTGCTTGGTTACGAAACCATTATTCAATCTTTTTTTTTAAATTCTTCAAACCCTGTAACTATTTTAAAACGTTCCACTTACAACATAAGAACAACATTTTTGATATATGATATATAAAGTTAAAAAATGTTCTACTAACATTACTGCAAGAACATTTTTGACAACTTCAAGAGAACTTTTGGAGAACATTAGTCAATGTTCTGAGAATGTTCCCTGTTAGCTGGAATGTTAAGTGGCATTTATCTGAACCAACCCCTCTGGTTTGAGAGTTGGGACCTTCTTCAACCCTCCTCAGCTCCATGTCTTTACATTTCTACGTAGCATGCCGTAGTTTAGATAACCAGTTACAAGCCAAAGCCTTGGAGAAACATCACAACATATGTTGGATAATGAGGCTCAGCTGTGCTGTCGGTTTCTCTGACATACCCCTCTTAATCTCTTGGTAGCTCTGAGGATAATGGGGGTTTTTCACTGGAGATACGTGCAGACTGATAGCACTGTCGCAGGCTAGGACTAGCCAGCAAAGTTAGCGCTCGGGTTGGTTTCTTCTGCATTTGCCTGCCATCTGTCGCTCAGGCACAAGGCCAGCAGTACGACAGGACCCCCACCTGGGAAGGTAGTTGCTTGCACCATCATGCTTTATACGTTTGTAGCTACTACCCACTGCTTCCTAGTTTGACCCTAATGCATTTGGACTAGAGATGCAAATCCACCTATTTTCATAATTAACTAGCTGGTAGGTTGTATGAGCAACTAGTCTGCTACTTATTAATTCCAAGATGTATATTTACTGATGTGGCCTCCACTCCAATCAAATATGTTCTTATAGGGTGTTCAACTGGAAGGACACAAAATGATTAAACAGTACAGTCTTAAAAGCACAGCACTAATGGTGTGAGACTGTGGAAACAGGGTGAGACGCGACACAACAATCGTCTGCGTAGGTACAAAGACCAGTGTTTAAAAATATAACTTTCTATTGCACGAAATGCCTCACATATAACAGAAACCTGCAGAGTACCTATAATAACAGGGATGCTGCTCACAGCAGGCAATTTGTCTGGAAGTTTACTGTTAAAGGCAGTGAATTTGTTACACAAGCGCTGCTTTGATGGCTTTAGGGCTGTCGCTTTAAAAGGGACGAATTTATAGACTATAGACTTCTTGAAGGGACCTTAGCATGCTGACAGTGTAACTGCTAAAGCACAGCATGCGGTCAGCACGCTAAAATCTTCATCTCTACATTCACCCTCTTTAAACATGACCCATCCGTAATATTCCCCTCACTCTGCTGAAGAACAGCCTTGTAAAGAAGATTAGACAACATTTATTTTATATATATTTATATATTTTTTTCACTCGCACCCCAGCTAACAGGAAACATCATTAGAACATTGGCTAACATTCTCTCAAAGTTCTCTCAAACTTTTCTCAAACTTGTAGAATGTTTTTTAATTTGTATATATCAGATGTTATTCATTAGTTGTTAAGTTGCTTTAAAAACGTTTCAGAATTAATCTAAAAAACTGAATGCTGTGAATGTTTTCCGAACTTTTCAAATAATACTTTCATAATTTTTGTTACTAAATGAAAATGTTAGGAAACAACCTAAAATGTTACCATTCCATGAATAATATTGGAATAATATTGCCATAGACCATAAATGCCTTATCATGCTTTTGGAAGCCAAGCATTAGAAGATTTTAATGAAAGCAATGCCATGAGGTCCCCTAACTTACTCAGCCTCATAATGCAAGTTCCTCTTGCGTCTGTCACCTCGAGGAGACTTGAGGGCATCATAAATCACTTTGTCAGGCACAGGGGTTTTTAGCCTGAGGTCTCCCCACAGACACCATCAGTTTGTACATTGCTGTTTTCCTCCATGTGGCCGTCAGTGTGTTCCTGAAAGCGTGGCATGTTCCCTACAGATGATCTTGCGTGGGTAGCTGACTCAGGCCTGGGCACAAAGAACGCTGTCAAAAACCCTTCGTGAACCGGATCTTAATGTCTTCATGCTGGAGCGAGTGTTCGGGTATTAGATCTGCTTAACGGGTTAAGGAGCATTTTGCACACGTTATAATGTTACTGTAGAATTGATTTTAAATAAACCACAGAAGTGCAAAAGTGGTGTTTTAAATCATGCCCTGACAAATTCAGTTTGTTTTACAGTGGCTGGGGTTACATTACTGTTTAGCCTGTACAATGTCTGAAGGTGGAGTATTTGTAGGTGTGTGAGTGTGTATAATTGTGATCGGGTTGCAGGTCTTGTAATTAGTTCGCAAGAAGGTTTTGAGGCATTTTTTTGGCATAATTTGTTAATTTTTAGAATAAAATTCCAATATCATATTTTTGTCATACATTTTGGTTAACAATTAAACCACACTGGAAAGAATTGATCTACATTGACAAGAACAATGAAACTAAAAGATTAACTAAAAGATTATATTGTGTTCCGATAAAGGGGAATTTTCTTTGTGTTTTATAAATGTCACTCTAAAGTTGTCACGTGTTGAATGTTAAAAAATGTTAAGTAAACATTAAAAAATTAAGAAATAAAAATTATAAAACAATATTATAAATCTATACATCTATGTTAAAATGTTATAAATCTATACATTTAATGTTAAAAAGTATATAATATAATGTTTATATAATGTTATATAATTTAATTAATTAATTACACAATTAGTTATTTTTTTATATTCACAAAAAAATTTAAAAAAAAGTTCGATGTCTTTTTACAGTACGTTACCTTGTACATTTTCTCCCAATATGTGTGACTTTTCACCAACCGATTTGTCTTACAGACTTTGGTTGTTGGTGAGAAAGTCCAGCTGGGCAGTTGTCTGGACCTTCTGGATCATTTTCCCTACATACGTTTTTTCAGGCAGTTGGTGTTGATTGACAGGCAAGCGTTCTGGCCCTGTTCAGACAGGGTTCAATGCGGATGTCTGGTTGATGAGGTTGACTTGAAGGATTATAATCAGAGAGGGGATATTACTGACCATATGTGTCAGTGCAGATGAACGAACCTCCCAGGCTCGTGGTATCAAAAGAATATTTTCTGCAGGTCTTATTTACCATAGTGCCGCACAGCTCCCAGGGGTGACTTAACACAGCTAACATCTATGACAGAGAAGCTATGTTAAACAGATTACTCATGTTTGCAAGACCTTAGAGGCACAGCTTGGCCTCATAAAAAACTGGATCTTCACATCTTGGCTTTTAGCATCTTTGGCGAGGCCTAAAATTTAACACAACACAAATTAAACACAATTTTAAGTTGTAGGAACATTGCAGAAGCATTTCCATTCATTTACAAAAACTTTTTTTCTTGAAAGTTCTAGAAACATTCAAATGTCCAGTTTTTATCAATTTAAACGTTATGCTTGGTTATAAAAATGGAATTCAAATATTTTTTTAATTCTGTAACAAGTTTTAAACAAAAAGCGTTTCACTAGCAACACAATAATACAATTTTTTATATAATGTTGATGTTGATAACGTAAAAAATTAGGTGAAATAACATTTTTGATAACTTTGAGGGAACTTTTAGAGAATGTAAGCCAATATTATGTGAGTGTTCACCATTAGCCTTGGATTCACAATGTACAGCCCAGTATTAAAGCAATGGTCATTTACTTTACTGTTCCTGGGTGTATCTACCTATTTTTCAGGGGAACAAAACATAGAATGAGAAAAACAGAATGAAGGGATATGGGGTACAAACAAAAATGAAAAAGAATAAAAACTCGCCCTCGGAAGCGCTCTGTGACATATGGAAGCTATCACAGAGCTAGGCTCCCATCTGCGAGCACAGCCGCGGCCCGCTGGCACCCAAAAGCCACTGCGCAGGATGGGAATAATCCGTGGAAGAGGATCCATGGGATTGTGATGGGACTCAGAATTCCTTGGGGACAAAGATTTGACCAGGCAGAGGGAATGGAATGGATGGATTGTAATGGTATTGGGTGAAGTGTAGATGTTTGATGGTGTTTACAGAAAACAGGTGCTCAGGCATTGAGGAAAGTTCAGCAAGGTTACCGGCTCTTTCATTTGGGCGCTCATGAATAGCCCTCAGCAGGAAAGAGTGCTGCTTCCTCCTCTCCTGTGATGTTAATGCCAAGTCTTATGTTTGGAAATGTTGCAGCAAAAATGCTATTGGCATCGTGTCTGTTCTTGTGTTCTGAACTGTGTGATTGTATTGACCTTCCGTGCCAAAAAAGTCCGATTTTCTCTCTGTTCAGTTTTTCCACTGTGCGTCCGTGAGAGATTGTTCAGTAGATGTAAGCTGATGTGAAAGTTTAAGCCACCATCAAAACTAAATGGGCCTCAGATTTCAACCATGTTTATTTAAGTAAATTATACCAAATGCATGTATTGAAACTACAGCACATAAATAAGACCAGAGTGTGTCATTTAATATTTTCATAACTAAAACCACAATGAAGGAACGCAGCTTTATCCCTCCAGATTTAATCACATTTCACCTCTCTGACGTCTTTTCTTTCTTCTTAAGAAATGAAAAATGACCAGCGTTACATAAAATTTCAGGATTAATTCATATACTGTGAACATTTTGTAATGTGAATGCTTTAGAAGGCTGCAGTCGACTGGTGCTTTGTTAGTCACCAGGATTTCAAATGGCCCATATCAAACTCTTTTCCTGCCCTGTTCCCCACTCATTCAACCACTTCAACTTTTCTCGGAATGAAAAATTTATTGCAGGTTGGTAAATTTTTTATGGTCCCATTTCAGTGGACCTCTGATGGCATGCTGTGTTCTGTATCAATCCAGCAGCGACCAGCCCTTAAAATCTCACAACCAGTCCCATGAGCCTGTCTGACACACACACACACACACACACACAACTGGAAAGTTACACAGAGTTGGCTCTGTCCGGTCTGATAAATCCCCCAGGACTAGACCTCTTTGATTTACTGCCCTGGAGGAGCTGGGTTTTTCTGGAACCAATGGTCCTACCAGACAAGCCCAAGTTCCATTCACTCCACACGCAATAAAGAAATTTAACAGCAGCTTTGTTCTGAAATATAATTCCATTTTAATTTAACAATTTAAGTGTCATTTCAGTTTTATTAACCCATTGAGTGAAATGTGGATCAATGGATGACCCTCAGCCTGAACCTCCCTCACTCTCAACAGCAGCACATCTGACTGTGTCTGGTAGGTTTGTGTTTGTGTGCTTGTGTATGCATGTGAACATGGATTTACTTAACCATATATTGGGACAAATTTGCACTCCAAAGTGAGTATAACCTGACGAATCTGACGTTGTCATTTGTAAAAACACTATAAAAACAGTTGACTTTGGAATATATATATATATATATATATATATATTTTTTTTTTTGAATATATGAAATATACATATAAATAATGAGTTAGGGTTAGAGGTTAGAGTGTGAGTTAGAGTTAGGTTATATTGTTTATAACTATACACCTATATATTGTTACACCTATATATACACCTATATATTGTTTATAACACACACCTACTGTTAATAACAGTAGGTGTGTGTGTATGTGTGTGTGTGTGTGTGACCTCAGCTCACAGACCTCCCCTAAAGCTACACTGCTTGGGGCCCCAAGTTAACACCTCACAGTACTGGACACACCTGTGATTGATTAGCTTGCAAGTGTGTAACCAATGAGACAAGCCTTTCCTCATAAAACAATACACCCAATGAATAGAGTTATTTTTGCCATAAGTTCCAGCTTGTAATGTTCCTTCCTGAAGCGCTAAAAGTTCTATTGCCTGTAATGCAGTTGGTTGGTTTTAACTTTTACTGTATGTGTGTGTGTGTGTGTGTGTGTGTCTGTGTGTATGCTGTATAAAGGCCCCACTAATGTGGCTTACATAGCATGTAGCGTGATGATGTGGTAAACCTTGATTTTTACAGACCGTACTAGTTGTTGCGCTCTTCGCAAGTGGTGCGTGTTAAAGTAGAAACAGCTGGTCAGAAGCTTTTTCCTCTTTGCACCGCGCAAAGCGAATCCCCGGGACAAAATCTCAGGAAGACAACAATCCCAAAGGAACTGGGCTGACCACCATCATCTGCATTTGACGAGCTTGTCGGCCACATGCGGTAAGCCCGCTTTTGTCTTATCATCAGGAAGTTGTCAGGTGGGGGATATTTCTGTTTGTTTGTTTTGCAAATGTATTTGTTTCCGCCAATGCAAACAATTAGGTGACATCCTATGACAGAACAAGCGCTGATCTGGCTGCAGCTGGACATGCGTGAGTGCTACAATAATAATAATGTTACCCCACGCTGAGGGTTGCCATGTTGGTTACAAACAATAAGCTGAGTTAAGTAAATACTTGAAAAATGACAGTTACAGTAAGGATAACTGATTAACTAATTTTTTCATTCTTCAGATAAGCATGATAAACCTTAAAGAAATCCTGTAGTCTGCTAAAAATTGACTATATTCTTGCTTTAAAACATGCTCTAAACACCAATGTCTATTTAACATGTTAACATTTAACATTTTGAAACAACCTAGTCAAATATCTAAATAAAATGTCATGCACGTTACTTTTGTAAGCCTAAACTGTCTGTATTGGATTGTAGTGCATCAAAGAGAATAAACTCCCAAAAGTGTCATTCTTTTTGCTCTTGGTGAAAGTCTTGACTAGCACTACATTGTTTGTTATTGTTAATCAGCACCTTGCCGTCCGAAGTCCAATATTTAAATCATGCTGTGTATTTTAGGACTTTGTCTGGCAGCATGACTTTAAAACTCCTGGCCAAATCACACAAACATGCCCCATTAATCATTATTTTCCTGATTAACATTAGAGAGGACGGTACACTCGTGGTCATTATCTCCTGTGGCATAAGTCTTTGTTTTGAATGAGTTAGCTGTTTCCCACTCAGCATCAACCTATTCGAAACATTTACAGAAGTATGTAGTCATTCTGAAATGACTTTTTTTGCTGTCATCACAGCCATTAATACATGCTGTGGGCTTATTTGTTTGGCCCAGTGTCATGTGCCTCCTCAGAAAGCATTCATGTGTGGAAAGAACCCATTATGTGTAATTTTTGCTTTTAAGCCCATCTCCCATAATCGCCATGGTGATATTTAAAATGTGATTAAACTCACAGGAGTACTTCCATGTGCTCAAATGTTGCTTCATTTCAACAGAACTGGAGTGACTGGATTGGCTGTATTATGTAGAGCAGAGAATGGGGCAAGTTGTCACACAGGAGTTTTTACAGTTTTCAGTAAGTATATGCTTTTGTCAACAGTCCCCATAAAAAAAACATTGTTTTCTCCAGCACTGCTTTTATATGTTGTTTTCAAACATCTAGTTAAAGTAAACTCAACTTTAATTCACTCAATTCAGCAAGTGCCAACTATGTATCGAATTTTTCCTAGCCGGGGATAGTTTTAAATGTCCCTTGTGTTTTAAATGTTATAAATGTATACAATTTATAAACTATATTATTTTGTTTACCAAAACAATGGTTTCATATTTTTGCATGGACCTTTTGCCTGTGGTTTATAAATATTTTACTGTTTTGATTTTACTGAAAAAGTTCAAACTAATAGGATATTTAATGGCAGGTGACAACTAACCCATAGTATGACAATGTGTGTCCTGTTGTTAAACAAACAAATGGTCAATAGGTTTGCAATGAACTATGTATTCCTGGCCAAAACAAGGTCAGTAAACTCTTTGTAACCAAATCTTGGTTACAAATAGTATGTGCCTATACCAAAACTGACTTTCAAAAATAAACCAAGCCAGAGAAATATTCATTGGAGTCTAAAGTGTGACAACTATCTCCGGTCTTACCTGTGATGTGTAACATGTAAATCAATTTATTTGCCCTTGTTTATCCGCTGTTCTGTCTCTGTTTTTAGCCATCCTCTCAAGGACACTGTTACAAGAGTCCTCTTAGACTAATACAGTGTTTATCTCAAACAGATGAAAAACTTCCCCTAAATAAACATACACAATATCTTGGCACAGCAGTCAGGAATCCAGAGCGGAGGAATCTATCTTTAAAATCGGAGGCATGTAAGTATGCATTCTTCTGAATTCCAGTCTCTTTGTTTTCAGATGCACGGGAAGAGCAGTAATGACTCTTCTGTTGACTTGACATCCTTGGAAAGTCCGGCAGGGCAGCACACCTGCTGTCCATCCAGAGCTGTGGAATCCCTGCGCATGAACACTGAGGATGCGAGATCTGGAAAGTATGCAAGCGGCCGAGGACCCTTAAGGCAACACGGCATACGTCGAGGAAATGGTGAGGAATGTCAACGCGATCACAACTTCCATATCCTCCATTGCAGCCAAGAATTTTAGCATTGTTTAAATGGCTGTGCCGTTAATCATTGATAATAAACACCTGTAAACTTAATATAATTCATCTGATCTTATGTTGATGGTTTTCCCCTTGTTTTGACGGCGGTCAAAGCGGGAGATAAGGTCCTTCTCTTCCATGATCCCAGCTAACAATTTTAGGTTTTACGAACGCTTCCCCAACTTTTCTATCACGTAACAAACACATTAGAAATGTTCTTTTCTTAAAAGTTTTTTTCTTAAACTTTGTATTAATGTTATTGCTTTGATATTTGAAGATGATCGAAATTATGTTTTAATTCTGTTACGTTATTAAACGTTCCACTCATAACTTAAGAATAACGTTTTTTACATACGACATTAAAAGACGTTAAAAGAGATTCTCCTAACAAACTTTTAGAGAATGTTAGCCAATCTTCTGAGAACGTTCCCTGCTAGCTAAGCTAACCTGATTGTAATGGCCGTGGCTGGTCTTGGTTTATGTATTAATTCATCGCAGTCAGGCATGGAGACAGCTGACAGTGGGCTGTGAAGGCTAGTGTCATCGAGTGCACGGGCAGCTTGACAAGTGCCCCATCTGACAGAGGCCAGACTGAATGTCCTTGATGGTTGTGTCGCACTGCCAGGAGTGCTTCAGTGGCAGCAGAATGCATAATTGGTGACACGATGAGCAAAGAGGACTCTTGACAGAAGTCCTATGCACACTGGCTGCCTTCACAAAGTCAGCACACGGTTGATTGAAACGCAATGCTTGGTTCAAAATATAGTTTTACTGGTAGGCCGTTAAAGGGACAGTCCACCCAAAAACAAACATTCTGCCATGAGTTACCCTCATGTGAATTTAGCTATGAGAACCGGTGATGACTAGCAGTTACTATAAAAAATAATATTTACTGTTATGCTACAATGTGAAAAATAGCAATGATAAAAAATGAGTAGAGTAGGCGTGTCGTGTTGCGGATAGCTCACACATTTTTATCTCTTTATCTTTTCAGTCTCGAGAGCTTCTCATTTAGAGTATTTAATAAACCGCGCTTGTACGCATTAAGAAAAGAACTGCATATTTCTCTCATGAATTCCTGTCAGCATTTCATTATATGACTTTCTCTGTTCATTTATTTTTTGCATCTGATGCAATTATGAGAAAGAGGCTGAGCACAGCTCTCATGAGAAGAGATAAAACATGGATCAATTGGGTGACAGTTTCAAACTCATCTTTGTGATGAAGGGCTCCATTACCCTTCATGAGTCCAGCTGTAGGGTTTTTATGTCATAAACACAGCAGGGTCATTGCCTTACCAAAAGCCGCAGGCAGCTTCATCGTGTGGCCCTTGAAGAACTCAGGCTGTTCAGGAATAACTGGGTTGATTTTTTTCAGACTTTTACATGATGAACTCATGACTGTTTGGCTGTCTGTGACGTATATCCTTTGTAATACATGGATGTCAGTGAAATAAGTTAATGAATGTCTTTTCTAATCTAAGTACCAGACATCTCTCCCAGGCGTTTATGCCTTGAAGTTTTAGCCAAAAGATTAAAGGGCACTTTAAAAGTTTTTTTTTCCCTCCGTTGTTTTGTTCCAGACTGTATCTCAGAAAATGTGGCCAGAATTAGACCTACAGAAATGGACATGCATTTGGTATGACCATCTTTTGCTTTAATGGCAGCAGACAGAATTTAAAATGTTTCTTATTTTACGTCAAAGTGATTATTTGTTTAAAATATTTCAAAGTCTGTAATGCTCTTTTTTTATTCCCTTTAAATTAGGTTTTTGGATCCCATATTTTTAATGTGGTCTTTGACTTTTTAAACCCCACTGTATATTGTGATCTGAATGGTGTGTGTTTTTCACAGAATGCATTGCAGCTGCTGGATTTACGATTAATTTAGTTTTTAATTTATTTCATTGTGTGTGTACTGTTAATAAAACGATTATTAGGGGTTTAGTCATGTACCTGCATTTGTTTTTTATACATTTATTAAGCAGGAGCTTGTCTCGATTGACTTCATTTCACTAACATCGGCTAGGACGTTCTGGTTCTATAATCAGGGCAGTTGTGGCATACTGGATAGAGAGCCAGACTTGTAACCAGTAGGTTGCAAGTTCGAAGTTCGATAACTGCACAATAAACATTGTAAACTTTATTCCGAGCATATCTAGTCATTAAGGAGCCACAGTTAATCAGAATCTGTCGTGCTCTAATAATATTCTGATACCAAAAGTATCGACTCACCATTTTCTTTATTCTTTTCTGTTCTCAGAACAGAAGCAGAGGCCTTTGTTTGTTAGCATTGCAGGTCAATGTTCTCGTGCCGTGCGTGGTCCTAACTTTAGTCATGGTCACTGTGGTGAGATGCATCTTTGTACTCAACAAGCAGAAGGAATGTCTCACACCACAGGGGAAAGTGCTGAAAGTTTAGATGTTCAATCAGGAAATTCTCTGTGATTCCTAGTGGGTGTCTGTATTCCTGTGATGGAGCTTTCCTTGCCTCCTACAGTAACACAGCACCCAGCTGCGTCGTCTTGTCCAGAATCTCTGTGGCTTTGCTTCAGATTAATGAAAGCTCGGCTTTGTTTTGCTTTGATTTTCTTATGTTTTGCTTGTCTTTTAGAGACTGCAGGTTTACATAATGAATCAACAAGTAGAGAGGAGGTCAGGCATCAGAGAGACACTTGTGGAGAGACACTCCTTTAAAAGAAGGAAACATGCAGAGAACTTCTCCCTGCTGATTAACAACAAGGCCATGAGGATGATGCAGCTGGTCAAAACCCTGTTGATAAAGCTGCTCAAACTTATGTCTTAAGCTTATATCTTAAGCTTATGTCTTAGCTGGTCTCCCAGCCTGGTCGTTTTTGCTGGTTATAGGGGTTTTGGGCGCTTGTATTCTGGCCAAGCTGGTTGACAAGCTGAACAGCCAGCTAATCATGATAAATACCAGCCTGGCAAAGCTGAAGCACCAGCTAGACCAGCTTGGCCAGGCCGGGAGAACAGCTAGACCAGCTAGAAAGTTTCACTACTAAGTATTAAAAACTAAGCATTCACTAAGTTTTAAAAATGTGCTTGAATAAAGTTCTTATTACATTTAAAAAATGGATGTCTTGAACATTCCTAGAACTTTCAAACTAATATTTTTTACATTTTTGTAACTGTGAATTAAAACATTAGGGAAAACCCATAATTGTTATCCGTGTAAGACCAGCAAATCAGCTACAGTTGGTTTAACATATTTTTCAGCATGGAATGTAATCCAGCTTCATGCAAACTAACAAAGCTACTTGTTCTAATTCAAACATGATGTAATGGACGCAGCTAAAGTGTCTGTGTGCTTAGTTTGAAGGGGTTCAATCAGCTGTAATCAGCAGGCCGCAGCCTCTCAAAGAACCACAGTTGAAGCAGCGCAGCCATCTCGCCATGGCCCATTTGCACCACAGTTTACTTTAGCCTAGCAAGTTCAGAGGAGCCTCAAGGCCACAAAGCAAATGTTACACTTAAAAGTAAACACACTGCACACGGAATGTGTTTGCCAATCTGCCAATGACCTTTTCCTACGTGCCTCAAAAAAAACTTATTTCAGGGTTTCAGGGTTCAGCTTTCCTGTAGCTCAGTGGTTAGAGCATGGCGTTAGCAACGGCAAGGTCATGGGTTCGATCCCAGGGATTGCACACTCAATGTATAGTGATCAATGTGTAGTATAATGCAATGTAAGTCGCTTTGGATAAAAGCGTCTGCCAAATACCTAAATGTAAATGTTTTAATCTCAAATAAACATCACATGTGAACGTCAGAGGAAGGTGTGTGCACATTTAATGTCTTTAAATGTTAAATTAGGGCATAAAAACTGATGATGTATCGGAGCGCCAGGAATATAATGGGCTAATAACAGAGTTTGTCACCATACTAGTGGAACGGCAGTGTGAGAAGGGTCAGAAGTAACACTCTGACTGTGTGTTTGAAGTGAAGAGGCCATCAGTGTCAGTGGTTGTGTTTCTTGACTTCAGGGTCAGCCGGGATCCACACTCAGTGTTTGACTGGATGTGTCAGGCAGGTCCTTCTGCTTTTGTGTCAATCTGTCTATTAAATTCTCTCTCTGACCCTTTATCCATCTATTACTCTCTTTCATTCTCTCTTTCCCAGTGGAGAGCAAAATCAATGTGTTACCGTCAGTGTGATATTGCCTTGCATGCCTCAGTTTTTCAGCGAAATGAGTGTTGAGATACTGTATGTTCTATTATCCATGTACCACCAAAAATAACCAAAAAGGAAAATCTATGTTTCTCTTGAATATAAAGAAACTTTATCACTTTATTCTCAGGAATTTTGCGCCATTTGCTTCATATAAAGTGATTTTTTTTCTTTATGTTTCAAAATATTCCTTCTTCCCAGCAGTGTGAGTAAAATCCAAAACCACAGATTACAAAAAAGTGGAAATAACTCAGATGTTTCAATAATATATGAATTCTTTACACCTGGTGCTGTGAGGTTTACACACACACACACACTCTCACACACACTCACACAGAAAATTCTTTGACCTGTTCTCATCCAATCTCACAGTCTAGTCTTGACTGGGCGTCCTGGAGTTTTGTACCTCTGTTATATCTGTTCTGTGGCCTGCTGGGAGAGTCTTGCGAAAGTCCCGTTCGTTGGAATTTGGAGGATTAAAAAAAACTTTGTCTTTCAATGGTGCACATTTTTTTCTGCATGTGCCATCTGTTAGTAGAAATCTCAGATCATTAATCCCAAATCTTACAAAGGTCGGGTCGGACTGCAGGCAAATCCCTCTTCAAGCTAATTATTGTTCTGTGAATACATGGATCAAGATCTGCAGTGTCGCCGTGCTGGGGTTCAATGCAGACCATTGATTTAAATGATTTCTCTAGGAGATATATTTCACAGTGAAAACTACCATGCAGAGTGTCTTGTGTCTCTCAATAGAACCCAGTTAATTGTATATCACCTTCACCTTCACTTTATTGTTAGTCATGCTAACATGCTTGGTCCTTTAGATATGCAATCACTTATCCAAGATTAGGCTTGGTGGAATGTAGGAGGAATTTAAAAATATCCTGCCTTAATCAAGCTGTAGGGTCCATTTGGCAAACTGAGTAACTCCATACGGTTCAGTTCAGAGAGACGTGTGTGTGTGTGTGTGTGTGTGTGTGTTTGAGCAGTTGGTCTGATTAGGGTCACCATAAAACAGCAGAATTCCCCAGCAGAGACTCCAGTAACATCCTCTATGATTAAAGTGGAAAATGTCCAATGGCAAATTAAGAGCCAATTAATTACAGTATCATTTAACAAACAGAGACGCAAACATACACAAACACTCACTCAATGAGCCAAGAGACAGGATGCTGGAGAGAGCGGGGAAGCTCAAGCAGGCCGATAGGAAATTAGGACAGAAGCTGCTGCGCTGCAGCCCCGGCCCTGAAACCAGCATGCACTCAAGATCTCCCTTCCTCCCTGTGTTTTCCTGTTTACCAACCTGCTTGCTCGCTTGTTTGCATGTTTTTCTGTGGTCCCCTGAGTCGATATCTTCCCGCGGCGCACAGGCACTCACCTGACTTAATCGCTCCTGTCTCGCTTGCCGGATGTCATTAAAAGGCTCAGAATATCGACTGGGGGAAGTCTGATGGAGTCTGGTGTGCACTGCATTGTTTTGAAAACGCATCTGATTTTGTCTTTGACTATTTCTAGAGTCACATCTTGCTGCATCTATTCCTACACTTTGATTCTATGTAATCTCTCTTAATCAGTGCCATTTAAAGGTGCTGCAGGAATTCAATTATGTCCTGTTGCAAAGGTTGTAAAAACGTTTCCCTAACATTTTTATAAAGTAACAAAAATGGTATTTTGAAAGTTCTAGGAACGTCCAAAAAGTCAAGTTTTGAAACATTGTGTTAACGTTATTGCTTGGTTATAAGAACGTTATTGAAACCTTTTTAATACTATAACTTTTAAAATCATCCCACTAACAACTAGGGTAAAAAAAGGATAGCACTGTTGATACATATATCACATTAAAATGTTTAACTAATGTTACTGCAAGAACTTTTTGAGAACTTTGAGAGAACATTAGCCAGCATTCTAAGAACGTTCCCTGTTAACTGGGTGACCTGTTTTTTACACAGTGCTTTACACTTTGTTTCAAATAAATGTTTAATTGTCAGGAATAAGCACAAACCAGTTATTAGGAAACATTTAATTTTCCCAACAGTAATTGAATCTGACAGAGCAAAGGCCAAACTTGCTGCGGTCCAGCTGGAAGCAACATTCCACCTCTTGAAACGATGGCATGTCCGTTCTTTGTCTGTCTACAGTCTGAGTATCGTTCAGATTTGTCTTTTCTGGCTGTCTTCCATCTTATCACCGATGACCCCATGATCTCTACGTCTGGACTTTTCTAATGCAGTGTGATTTGAACTAGGTTGCACAGGTCTGGCCCGTTAAGCTGCCTCTCTTCTTCTCTGGTTATGGACACTGCAGTCTTTTGATGCAGAATGCATCACACAGCCAGGTATGTAGCCTGGTCTCCAGTTCAGTGTTTTCTGTCCATGCTTGTCCTCACATTGGCATCAGTAAGGCTCAAGGACTCAACATGTACTTTATAGTCATTATTACAATGATTCTAAAATGAACTACAAGGAACTTAAAGCAATTTAGGAATGTTTAAAACACCCAGTTTTTTAGACATTGTACTGAACATTATAGTAGTAACGTTATTGCTTGGTTTTAAGAACAATGTTCCAACATTTTTTAATTCTGCAACATATCTAAAACATTCTACTAACAACTTAAGAATAACATTTTTAATATATGATATATAACTTGAAAAAAGCTCATGTAATGTACTACAAGAATGCTTATGATAACTGTGATAACTTTCAGAGAACATTAACCAATGTTCTCAGAGCGTTTCCTGTTAGCTGGGTTTAAACTTTCAAACCACACGCTGTCCGTGTGGGCAGTACACTAGGTTTTGAAACAGCCATTGAGAAGCTCATTTGTTGTTTTAAACTGTGCCCCTTTTGGCCTGTGGGAAAGTGACATCGGATAACTCTCATACCAGGCAGAATACATGACTGCAATAAAGAGAGTTTTTCCTCATTCTGTGATCAAATAGCTATTTCTGTTCATCAATGGACAGACTACTGTCTCTGTTCTGTTCTCACATCACACGCTGTAATAACGAAATTGTCCAGCTGTTTTTCATTCTCTCTGTATATCGCGAGGAACTCCGGAGAGAAGTTCTGCGTTTCAGCATAACAAAGCTTTCGGGCTGCTTTGTTTTCTTGACACACTTGTTTTAGTCTCTCTGTGAGTCTGGAAGGTTATTCAGAGTATGTGTCATTGTGTTCTCTGGTGTCACCAAAAGCAACTCTTGACCCATAAATATTTAACAGAGCTGACTTTAATAGAAACTTCACTTTCACCTCTCCCTCTGCGAAAGACCCTCGACTGGACTTTGTTTTCATCACCCCTTACCCTCTCTCTCACATAAATATTTATAAGGGAATGTAAGGAGGGAAGTTTTATTGGGGTAGCTGTGATTTAATGTGAAGGACCAATCACAGCAAGTGAATAAATTGCACTTCCACTATAAGTTAAGGGGAGTGGGGTAAGATGTGTCAGAACCATATATAAAATTATTATATATATAAAAATAAAAGGGCAACTTTGTCAAAGTATTATATATATATATATATATATATATATAATGGCAGACCATGTAAAAAGTATATCATTATATATTTCA
>JAZGTJ010000162.1:0-212235 GCA_036877575.1 Botia almorhae
TAATATAATATAATATAATATAATATAATATAATATAATATAATATAATATAATATATAATATAATATAATATAATATAATATAATATAATATAATATAATATAATATAATATAATATAATATGAAGAGACATATTAATGGTTTCACCTCTGGCCGAACATGAGAGTGGATTTGGTCTCGGCCTCATTAAACACAGAGGGAGAGCAGCAGATGACAATGGTGGTTCTGCAGTTCCCACCCAAAGAGTCCTGAAGGATTCTGGTCATTTTACTGTCTCTGTACGGCACATGGGTTTTCTGTATTGACAAATGCAATAATGCTAGTCAATAGATGAAGTATAAAGCTTTTTTGTCTTGTTTTTAGTTTATACTGTAAGAGATGCAAATGCGGTTTGTGTACACTAGATGAGATGCATTTAAGTGGAAAGAGAGGATGAGACAGGGCACATGAGACAGGCAGAGCA
Source organism: Botia almorhae (assembly GCA_036877575.1). Classification (NCBI taxonomy): domain Eukaryota; kingdom Metazoa; phylum Chordata; class Actinopteri; order Cypriniformes; family Botiidae; genus Botia; species Botia almorhae. The sequence continues at coordinate 464 of JAZGTJ010000162.1, forward strand.
CTTACAGTCCCTTCAGCCAGGGCCGAGATGACGTTCCCCAGAGCAGAGAGAGACTTATTGATGTTTTTAGCCTCATCCAACACAGATCCTTCTGCTCCAGTTTTACTGACCTGTGAAAAAGAGTCACAGAGTGATGGGGGGAGAAACAGAGAGAGATTGAGGTATTTTATCTAGGCACATAAAACATCCATGCTCATATCATTAAAGCCCAAATCATATGTGTTTGTCCAACTGCATGATTCTTTTTTCCGGTACCTGATCATGTTTGTTTTGAAGTCTTATACAGATTAGCATACAGATATAAGACAAAGGCAGAAGGAAATCAAAACACAAACATGACATGAAAGACAAAACGTGACACCTTTTCACTTCCTGCCAGATCCACGAGGTAAAGCTTCCCGCTCAGCTTCTTCTCCGTCTCCACATTTTCCTGCTTAATATTAATGAGGAAAATACTGTGACTGCGGGAGCTGTGCTCATTCATATCTGTGGAAACATTGACATCATTGATCATTCACAAGTCCACGAGTTACAGCCTAGCACATTAGTTGTGTTGGATTATGGTTTGATGTGTTGGGGTTAAAAGGTCACTCACTTGTGACCGCCACATGACGGTTGGCTTTCCCTTCATCAATCAAATCCATGACGTCCTCTGGACTGGACACAAAGCGCTCTGTGCAGCCCTGGAAACAGAAGAGCATCAAAAGACACGAGACATCAAGGTCTGTTTGAATCTATACACACAATACTGGGCACGTGTGGGTCTCACCTTGACATAGGGCACTCGGTTCTTATCCTCGTGTACAGCAAGGTTTGTTTTGGAAACTTAAATAAAAGAGAACAAACATTTAATGCACGTTACAAAGAGAGAGAGAGAGATTCAGAAAAGCATCATAATATAAAGAGGAGCAATGTTTATTATCTCACCATCGAGTAAGTCTCTGATTTTGTCCAGGTAAATCTCAAAGTAAGATACCTGTGGTAAGAAAAAACTGTTAATACAACAGGAAGTGACCCTGTTGTCTGAGCTTATTCAGACCTACTGATTAAAGCAGCCATCTTTGATAAATCATGAGCTTTAATAACATCGCAAATCCTACTAACACATTAATATAAGGTACATATAACAGAATAGATAACTTTATATCAGTGAATAACTTACATCAGTGATATCCAATGATATTTCTCAGTTAAGCTTATCGTGATTAGCATGGTGTGTGACTTATTTGTGATTAGCATGGTGTGCATATTAGTAAAGCTAATATAATAATGTGGTTGTTTGTTTGGGTACATGAACAGATTTAATGTTAACGTCATTTCTCCTCTCCATTACCTTGATATGGAACTCCAAGTTTTCATCCATGGAGTAGATGTGGTCAAAGATGTCCTGGGCAATGCGAGGGATGATGCCCATCAGCTGAGGGCTGTGGAGATTTCCCTATGTGTGTGTTTTAAGGGACAAAGTCTTGTTGAGTGACAGGAAAACTTGAGTGACATCAGAATGAATAAGCAAATTTGATGGGATGTTACGCCATAGTTCTGACAGCTCGTGATGCATTGTTGTGTGAGAACTACACACAAAGGATTGTGTTAAAGGATTACTCATCTCCAAATGTATGTGTAATGCAAATAACAACATGTCTGAATTTCCTTTGAGGGACTTATGAGAGAATCCTGACTAATTTGTATCTCTGTATCTTTCAAACAGGATAGAGATTTACAAAGAAATTCATTTTCATGAAGTGTGACACCTCAGAAAACATCCGTCTGCCTCAATTATTTTACTTTATATTCACATCACTCCACACACTAAAGGCACCGCTTGTTTCCAGGGCAACGCCTGCAGTCAACAGGCACATGCTTTCTTCCAACAAGAGCTTTACATATGCTGAAAGGCTTTCGAACCATTAAAAAATAAGAGAACTTTACCAGCTTGTATGATTCCTTTTTACCTCCATTGTGTGAGTCTTTCCAGATGAGGTTTGGCCATAGGCGAAGACGGTCCCGTTATAGCCCTCCAAAACATCTGAAAACAAAATTCAGGTCCCAATGATTGGAACATTATCCAAAAACTGATATACACTTCTGCCATAAACAAATTATTACGCCTTTTTTGTCTGCAACAACGTGTAAAGGATACACAACCTTTAACGATTTGTTTTGCACAGGAATCGTACACTTGCTCCTGCGTTGTGTTAGGTGGAAGGACTCTGTCAAAGATATATGGCTTGCCCTACAAAGTAAACCAAGATCAGTCAAGAACAAACACGCAATAAACACATATTTAGAAGTACAACATCTTTGATAACGTACACCTTGCATTGCTGAAATATGCAGCAAGTTCATGTGTCTGTGAAGTAAATTGATTTTATGTAGTTCCGCTGAAACATAATAGAATGTGTCGACACAAATTTGTCCGTACAAATTTCCCACTGTTTCATCAGAACACAGTATAGTGAGGACCACAACAGTGTGTTGAATAAAACCAGCAGATTCTCTGACTGTGAAGCCAGAGAGCTCCAAAAATCCAACTGAATATTTTAGAAGCAGCTTGACCTTTCGACCCACAATTGTATTCTACATGGAACAGTTATAATACGACAATAGTTTTAAAAACTGGGGATTAGGGTCAAAATAAGAGTACATCGAGATAAAAGACAAATGTCTACAGAATTTACAGAACAAATAAGTTTGATTTAATTATATATAACAGGAATTTATGAATGTGTGTGTCTAATTGCATTGAGAGGTCACTCCAGACCCACCTCCTCTTTCTCCTGCTGACACTGCACAGACTCTCTTAACGGTTATGAACTTCCCCAGAGGACTTTAGCTGTATACATTGTTAAAGAGAAAATAAGAGGGACCTAGTGATGAATGCAACCCTTCCCCCCAGCTGCCAGTCAATGTTTTTGGGCCCCAACAAATCCCCTTCTCTTTTGTTTAGTTTCTCTGGGCCGGACCACGAACCTGCTGCTGATATCCAGAGACAATCTGAGCGAGTCTGAGGCTAACACTGGATACTTCATTGACTACAGAAGAAATGATTTCCAATGTAAACTGAAAAAAGCTTAAAGGAGATTTAGTAGTAGCACACTGTGTATTTACAATACAAATAAATCTCTCTAGCTGCAGTACTAACTATTACTGATTTCAGAAAGGTCTGACATTTTTGGAAACACATGCACACCATACACATAAGTACATAATGAACTATTTATAATTGATTATATCTCATGTATACAGTGGATTATGTTTCCAAGATACTGGATCTGTTAATGCATCTGAAGACAAATATATATACAGGGTGAGAGAGACACACAATACCATTACACACATTCCACTGTATACGCCATTTTAACATCTATATTCCAGATCCAAGCGTACATCTGTGTGCTAGTCTGTATGTTTATGCTGTATTAATGTTTGACAATATTCACAAGGAAACATGATTTTCTTCCTGTGCTTTTGATTAAGCAGGTAGGGGTCAAGCATCCCTGCTGAGACAAAAATGAGAGCTGTTGCTCAAACCCAGACTGTCACCACGGAAACTACATCTCAACCGGAAAGGCATGCACTGATTGGCTGATAGGCAGCACCTGTCACTTGACCAATAGTGGAGCAGAATAACATGATTTCTGCGAAGAAGTGATGGAAATAATTTCTTCAATCCATCACTGTCTCTCTTATTTTAATCAAGTGCAAAATATTTGCACCAGTACATAGAAGACAAACAAACATGACGGTGTCATAATATGGATAAGACGTGCAGAATATTTCAGTTATGAATCTCGTATTTTAGTTATGAAACCTGGTTGAATAGAAATAGACATTTATGAGGCTACACAGATGGGTTTCATCGCTAAACGCACAAAGTCTATTGCTCACAATCCCCACAATCACAACAGTGCTCACAATCCTCTGTGGACTCGCTTAAATATTCCACTAAAACATCCCAGCTCTTCACCACCAGTTTGGCCCCTGAAACAGAATGTCTGTCACTACGGCAACATAAATTACTTGCAGGAGCCCTGGGCCTCTTTGTGGCCTTGCACATATAATAAGGCATTACCACCCACAGTGAACACTGCTGACCAGATCAACCCCCATAAAGCGAAACAACAAATCCAGCTTGATATTGACAAGCTGCAAATGATGAGCAAACACAATTTCTCTTTGCTACAAACAGTGGTATAAATCTCCCTGCAAACATACACACACACACACACACACTTTGCTAAAGTTATATTAAATGTCTCTGCTATTTCAAATTCCTTTAAAAATTACATTTTAGGTTCAGCTCATTTTGCATTTCGGTTATGTTTGAAGATTTTTTTTGTTTTTTTAATGGGGAAAATAAAAATGCATGAATTTCATTTCAGCCAATAACAAATAGCAGTAAAAAACATCCATCGTCACAAAACAGTGCATTTAACACAGAACTAATCACAGAAATATCGCAATTAAATACCAAATGTTATTATTTGGGTTTATTCTAAGATTGCAATCATCCAGCTCGAAATGAAATGTCACAGTAAAGACATTTTTTGATGCTCTGTGGAAGTTGACAGTATTCCTAACAGTGCAAATGATCTTTTGCATCAGATCGTATTCTTGTTTAGTATGTGTTTCATAAGACAGTCAGACACATACACACAGACTTTGCTGTCAGTCCATCCCTGCTGCTGGGGGTGGAGGTGTGAAAACTCACTCCTCCCCCAAAATAAATTCAATTTTATTGACTCTTTAAATTCTCTGGGTTAAAGCTAAGATTAGCATAGACTGTGACAAACACAGTGACAACTAATGAGATGCAGGTTGTTGGTGTTTAAAAATAATAAATGTACATATATTATTCAGATCTACATTATCATTCTTGTATCCTACAGCTAAATGTCTGGCATTAGAACCATGAGGCTAAGCCGAGACTGCGGGGCATCATAAATGGGAATTTACATTAAAGCAGAAGTCTAATGCCAGTTACACGGGATTCGTGTGCTGATTTGGCATGAAGTCGATTAGCATTTGAATAGGTCGGATAATATGGGCTATTGTGTTTGCACAAGAGATTTCTAGAGGTTTACTGTAAAACATTAAAACCATCAGTGTCTTACTGTGCAGACTAGTTTGATATTTTTAGCAAGACACACACCCACGCATCCAGTCACACATTGAAATAATAAATTAAAGCTGTAGGTCTTAGATCCACAATCTGGTGTGCATATTACAACGTAATCCCAATGCATTTATTATGACAAATTTCCCTATGGTTCCGTTCCCGCACAACATGCAATAGCTCAGATACGTAAAAGTAGAACACAACAAGCTAACTCACAAAGCTTTGTCCGGTGTGAAATTCAATTAGAGACGCAAATGAAATTACACGGAATGTGGCAAATAACATGCCATTAAAACTTATAGAATCTAAAAAGCTGACAACAACTGTTGACTACTAAAGGCCAAATTAGACATTACGATAAACAAAAGTCTTACCATTAAAAAAATTACATTCGTAGAGATCAACCAATCATTTTTCTTTGCTAACAGGCTACTGATAATTTACTGATATTTTGTTCATTTCATTCCCTTTTAACGAGGTCTCGTGCACGTGTGTAAAGGGCGCGTTGACATTGTGACAATAGTACAGCACAAATTGCCATTAATATATTTAAAAGGAAGCGAATCGTTACTTTATCCGCAGGCTCGACCGTTGCAATAATGCCGCATGTGGTGTCATGGACTGACATTGTTTGGGGACCCAAGCAAGAAAAAATATTTATTATAGAATAGAAAATTCAAAGGGTCCAGATTCTTTAGAGCAAAACAAAAGAGAATTTAAAATCGTGTGAATTTCGCTAAAACATTAAAATGCAATAAAAAGCATCGCGATGTACCTTAAAGTGCATTTTTTTAATGAAACGAGATGTTAGATTGTCTAAGAATAAAGCGAAATGTATATGAGCAAGTCACATAACGAAGCCCTGACTGACGGGAAGCATCAAAACCTGTTCAGCTTTGTTTTCGAAGACTAGGACAAGCTTTACGAAGCATATAACGCTTAAATTCGATTTTTCCCAAGACCAATATAAAATTATCACAATAATAAATCAAGAAAAAAATGTATATTAGCTTATTTATCTGAGGATACCTTATATATAACTGCCTACTAAGCGAAATACACAGATCCTGACAAAACGCTTCTGTTCTCTCTCCACCTTGATAACAGCTCAAGACTGTGCTGCGCTTTGAAGGAATCTTACCGAAATAACCACGGTGTCTTCTCCTTTGAATTTCGGTATGTATTTGTCACCTCTTGTTATTTCCGCTTCGTTAAGCGGCCTGAACCGGCACATCACCTTTACACAACATTCGGCTGCGTCCACCATCGTGTATGACAGATCTGATTCAATTAAATAAAACTTTCCCCGTTGTCAGCAGATCTCGGCGTCCACCCAGAACTTTGCGGAAAGACGCAACAATCAAACAATCGTAATATCTTAATGCTTGCCAGTGCTTCGACCCGTCATGTCCATACCTATTGCGTGGGCGAAAATGCTTTGAAAATGAAAACAATCTTACATACTATACGCAACTCTTAGAAATCGTTTTAAACATCAAAATACATCAAATAATCATATCGTAAAGCGTTTGTGAGGTCGTATTTGTTGGCGGTAGCTGCTGAACCCAGGTCCACCTTCGATCAGCCTCAGCACTGGACAGTTCCACCTTCTGCCGCTCCAAACGCTCTGCCTGCCTGCGGAAAGTGATGGGCAGGTCCTTCATTGACGCTTTTACTATCCAACAGCGCCTCTACGCAGAGCTGTCTGTGACTGCAGAGCTGAGACTGGAGGAGTTCGTTGCTATTCTGTAAGGGATTGGCACAACTACAAATGAATATGAACGTATAAATAATTCAAAACGTATATAGGGGACAATGAGATGCAGCGTAACATCTGGGGCCTGTAATAGAGGCTTTGTGAAATATGATAGCACTGCACTGTGGGCCCCCCTTTCGGTCCATTCAATAGCCGTTTAAAAAGTCAATTGAATAATCCGATCAATTATGAAATGTCTAAACGTGTATAAATAGATCAAATAAAAATAAAAGGAAGACCAGGGTGGGTTGGCTACCGTGGCTGGTTGGTTTTCACAGGTCTTATATCTGAATCATACAGTCAGGTGCTGCCACAAATAAAAAATATATATAAAAAAAATAACAAATAAACATCTGAAAGTTCTTCGTCATTCTTATGAAGCCTTCAAAAACAAAATCCTGCAGAGGTAAAATAAAGGCTCATATCAATCATTGAAATAACTATATTAGACAGGTTAGTTAGTAAGGGTAGACAGGTAGTAAGTTAGGTTTAAAATAAACATTATCTTTCTGTCTATTGCTTCTCTCTTAAAACTACTGTGCCAAATAACCCCACAACCTGGCCTTCCTTTATCAAATCTTTAATCATTTAATTAATCATTTTTATTTAGCAATTTTTAAAATAAATGTAAAAAAATGTATCAGATTATTATAAAGTGAATAGCGATTCCATTTTGAATTTGTTTACTTTTTTACTCACACAATTTTTCATTGAACCTGAGTAATGCGAACTATTGCTTGTTCTATTTACCGTAATATATTATTGGAACTCTCCACAGCGACCACTAGAGGTCGTGTTCTGAATTGTCCTGATGCGTGCAGTGGTTTTCTCTCACGTTAACTTTCCGTTCTTTTAGTCCAGTCTGGCAAACGTGTACACATATTGTTCTTGAAATTGTTGTTGACTCGCTACTTTCGAGTCTTGGTCTTTAGATATTTGATGTATCGCGTCATTGTTTAATTTGGATATTTATTTAAGGTCTTTTGGATTGACAATCGCTTCTTTAAAATGAAAAACAATCACTTTACACAAAGTGCCTTTCCTTAAACGCAAAGCAATATCTAAAGTGTGTTCCAATAACTACAGGAAAAGGTTCACATCACAGTCGTTTAAGTAGTTTATACAATGTGATCCTGTTATGCAGGAAATACAAGTGTAATGCTGCTGTATAATGGCTGTTGCACACACCGAAGGTCAATCTGTGAAACTGTATCTCCCACAGAATGACTGCCAGACACCTTCTGTTCAAACATACATACTGGATTACAAGAGAGAGCTTCACAGCTTGGATAAGAGATCATGGTGTACAATATAGTTGAAAAATATGATAGAATAATTTATATTTATAATATTTCCAAAACAATTACAATGTTTAGTCAAAATTCACCATGTTTAGAATTAAACATGAAATCACTATTTAAAGTTGTTATATAGAACTCTGTTTACGCATGGCATTGCGTTGTAATTTGTTTTACAGTGTCCTATTAGAGAAACACTTTTAAAATCCACATTATGCTGTTGGCATATACTGTAACAGGTCTATTTTTATTTGTACAATACAGTATACACTATATTTGCTTGTCTTTTATTATGTCTGTTACTTGTATTAAATAGCATAACGTCTATAAGCTGGCATATAAGCAATAAAACTGTTTTATAGAAATATACGTTGTTCGTAATAACAACCAAACTCTTCTATAGACATTTCTGCACACTTTCCATTTAAAAGCAAAACAAAGGTCTCCCAGCGGGTTCATTGTTTTCATACCAAAGCTGCTGTCACCTTGGCAACAGGCTGTAAACTCAGATCTGCTCCAGGCATAAAGACGCAATGAAGACAAAGCACTGACCCTTAAAAATACAAAGACGCAAATACAGTAACTGTTTGCTGATTTAACTCAACATTTAAATCCAGACGCTGGACAACAAACTGCCGGTGCAGGTGAATGTTACTGGCTAAATGCACATGACAACAAGAGGATTTCTCTTATTCAGTAAATCTTTCTTTAACATTGAGTAATGCGTTTTTGGTAAGTTCTAGGTAAGTTTGATTTATGCATTATGAATTTTATGTCAATCAATTATGACTAAGTGGTTTTTGCCCTATAAGTTCAAAGCTGTTTGATTCGTAACACTGACTTTAGGGTGATTTATAGGTCTGAGTAATAAATTATAAGTCGCTTTAAAATACAACCGTCAGCTTTTATCTCTTTGGTAAGCAGGATAATAGGAAAGTAAATGAATTAAAAAACATAGTTAGACTTTTGTTGTCACTTGGAAAAAACTACTGAAGGTCTTTGAGCTCATACAGTGCTGTGATTTTATACACAAGAGTGTCATAAATGCATAACCACATGGTGGCAACAAAGCTGAACTTTTTGTTAATATAGGCAAGATATCACTTACAGTAGGATTTGGAGGTATTGTCTGTGTTTGTAGATCTGGCAGAACGCTGCAACATGGGGACACACGAGAGAGGCGAATTTGTGGAGCTGCTTATGAAGCAAGAGCTAGGGGCCGTGGCTGTGGGGCTGGAGCAGGGACTCTACTGCTGGGAAGAAATAGACCTGCCTCATGACTCAAATGGCTGCACTCCACTCATCAGTGCCTGTAGAATGGGCCTTACTATGGTATGAGATAATGGGGCGATATGGGTAAAACCGAACAGCTGAAACTGTAGGTAATGTTGGTACAAAAGCTGATGTACTAATAATATTATCACAGGCATTTTATTGCACTAGCTCTCGTTTCATTGGTGTAGTAGCATTATGTAATCTTATGTACCAAACAACAATTTATCACATTTTATTTAAATTTTCAACCGATAAAATTTCTTCACCTGGAACACAGGTGATGCATTTCCTTTTGGAAAGAGGCGCAGATGTGACGCTCTGTAACCATGGCAACCAGACAGCTCTTCATGTTTGTCAGCCGGCACTCCAGGGGGAGCTGATGCTGGCCTTGATCAGAGATTTACCCCACCAGGTGCAGCTATCAGATGCAGCCTGGAGAGGAGATCTCTGCAGTCTACAGGACCTGATGGTGAGCAGCTCAAACTTCAACTTCCACTTGCCATTTGACTGTCCGAAATGTGATACCATCACCAGGTTCAGACAAAGCAGTTCAGACTCCATGGGGAGTTCTCTGATGGACCCGTATTGGCCATCTGTCATGAGAGAAGATATTGCCCCTCAGGAAACGGCTATTTAGCTAGAATGTATTACAACAAACAAAACTTTGATTCTGTGTCACAGGCCCAGACAGACTTAGTGGACCTAAACAAACAGAACAGAGATGGACTGACCCCTTTGATGCTGGCAGTGAGGGATGTGGATCTGTTTGAAGGACTGCGGTTGCCATGGAAATATCAGCCTGTGGAAGTGGTGAAGGAACTTATGTCTCTTTCAGTGTAAGGAAAATAATTTCATCTGATGAGGTGTTGTATCAGAATTGTCAGGCTGAAATAAAGATTAGGATGAACAAACAGTGTATGTGAGGTTATAGGCCCGGATCCTGAAAGATCATGAATTTACCGGCTCTGCTTTCTAGTGACATGAAGGTCATTGACCAAAGAGGTCACGCCGCCCTGTGGTACGCGTCTCAGATCAGGAGCTCAAAGAAGGAGGAACTTCTCAGATTAATGGATTCGGAGCTGCAAGCAGGTAAGAAGCTGCTTCCTGGAGAAAACACGGCGATACGTAACTTTTTGTGGTTAAACAGGAACAAAAATCAGTTATTGAGCAAGTACCTAAGATCAGTGTTTAAAATGGTTTCTTTACCTTACCCCGATTCACAATGATAAATCTATAATAATGATTTATAATTTGAGCTGTTGGATCCAGCTACTAAATCGCACGTTTGGATGCTTGTTCCTACAGCAGTTGCTTAGAATGCAAACTTCTCATCCATGTTAAGAAATTAACACTGCGTGTAACTTGCAATTTTGCTTCAAACATGGCAACAGAGACGCAAAAGTTACTGACTGCAGCTTTAAAAATGTAGCCATACAAGCTATAACTTCCACAGCTGCACATTTAATTTACTGTTAATGTGTTATTCTTTTATCAGTGTTTTGTATTCGCAAGACGACACCTTACACACAACTTACTTGTTGTTAATTAATAAGAGAAGCGTTTATGTTCCTAATATGCTGACTCATTGTAGTGTTTGTATTGTATTGTTGAGAAACAATGTTTACCTGTCTGGAGTGTTATTGGCCAGGGAGTCCTGCTGTATCCCCCAGCTGCTCTCCTACACGTGACTGCGGCACACCTGAGATAAAGGTCAGCTGTTCCTATTTGTTTGGTTTTTCCACTCAACAAAAACAATAAAGTGGAGAAACCTATTTAAATGACTGCTAACAGCATAAAAGAACCCAACAGTCCGGTGCGATTGTAAGAGCAAGCCAATCAAACGCAGTTTATTTTTTAAATTGTTTTATTCAGCCTTTCATTGTGTTCCATTTGGCTGAGCCTTGGTCACTGCTGTCAGGCAGTACAGCTGGCTAATGAGGGTGTTAGCTGACTGTATGGATCTCCTCCAGATGGCTAGCAGTTAACAGGTTAATTAGTCAGGTATGATTCGGTGACAGGTTACTGTATTTAGGGTACAGTAAAGCTTTAATTCTGCGGTTTAGTGTTTCTTGCTGTGCTTTTGTTGTTGAAAACCTTTTTAAAACATGTTTAATTCCTTCATTCGATGGTATATCTAATGCATCGTGAATTAAATAATTGAACTTCTGTTTTGCAGAGAGAACCAACTGAAATGATCGTTCCCCAAAATAACCATACAGACCTCTACCAAGGTGAGTCATCAACTACACTTACAAATCATGTATTGTATTCATCATCCAACAGGGAAAATTATAGAATGCCAACAGAACACCTGCGGGGTTTTATCCTGAAGGACAGTAGCTCTCTGTGTCCTTTGGGCTTTCAAACACTCCCATTGGTTACCTCTTTCACCATCCTGAATAAAAAAAAACAGTAATCTCACATTCTCAGCCCATCCCTCAAGAGATACATGACAATGAGAGGGGTGTGACTCGGCTTTTGGGCTTCTCTGTTCCAAGCGACTCACTCAGACTACAGTCGTCAACAGAGAACCTTCACTTACTGACACTTGCAGATAAGGATTATCCTGGTGTACAGCAGAACTATAAAACATTTGGTTACAGTGAGGCTTATTTTTAAAAAGGTAATGTTTTTATACTTATTCCTATCTATCTATAGAATAGACATAGAAAAACATAATAGATCTCTCTCTGTCTGTATATATAACTGTATGCATTTATGGATTTTGTGTATCTAGCAGCCTAGATAAAAAGCAATGTTTCTTTTTTTTAATAAAGATCCGAGTTTAGCTCTAAACAAACCTTCTTATAAATGACCTCAGGATTACTTGAAAATTACAGGCAGGTGTGTTGGATAAGGAATTAGCACTGCAGTGTGATTCCCCTGCTGTAGATTTACATTCCTGTATAATTTTATATTAAAATATAGGTTTCCAGTCAAACATAGGACTGGAATTCATTTGTACTAGTTTCAGTAGCTGAGGATAGTGAATCTTTGAGTAACAACTTTTTGAATTGCTCTTTAGTATGACCATGGGGGGGCTTAACGTGTCCTTTTTCACCAAAAGTGCATTTGTGTGTTGGTACAGATAACAAGATCTGCATTGAGCGTTCTATGGAGCCAAAGATAAGCATCAGAAAAGAAGACAGAAAAGATGAGAGGAAACGAAGCAGGTTAGCCAGCTGCTTCTATATACACCCATTCATCACTTCTTCAGCTAACTGAATTAGCATTTCAATAAACAAAAGAAATCAAACAACAACTACTTAACAACAACAGCACCTGAACAAATACACAACGTACAAACCACCATGTCCACAATCTGACCTGCACGAAACTCACATCCATTCGGTGGCACCCTCTAATTTTTACACAAAGACTGTACAGAGGAGTTTGGTTACAGGATCAAGCAGTTGTCAGCATAACAGTATGCCTCCAGTGTTTTCCATTATTCACTGAAGGAAAGCAGGAGAGGAGAATTTGAAGGAAAACTTTAGAAAAAGGAAAAGATAAAAAACTGGTTCTGTCCTTCATAACAAGAGAATTTAAATTTGTAAATGAAAATTCCACAATGAACATGCTAATTATGTAAATAAACTTTCACCCAGTCGGACTTCATCTTTGCCCAGCCTATGGGACAGCAGGAAAAGCTGGGACAAAACGAGGCCCTTACATCCATCACTGAAAGCGACTTCCTCTGTACCTATTTTTCCTGCTCCTCATTTCACTCAGCTCAGTAAATCGACACCAGTGCTGATGGATCCTCTTCTTGATGCAAGTATGCTGCTACAAGCACGTGCTAACATTCATAACAGTAAGTACAGACAGTTGTTAACTGTGTGTAAGATCTTTCTTGTAATAGAAACATATTGATTTATACATATAAAGATCAGAGAATGTCTACAAATGCGTAAACGGGAAAACAAGATGGTGTCATACGGTTTCTGTTACTATGATTTCTTGTTTTGTGGTCAGAGACACACAACGGGTTCAAGGGGCTTAAAAGGTCAGAATTACAGAGAACATAAATGTGAACCAGACTGATTCATAAATTTTAGTGTGTGAAGTGAGAGCAAGATGCTTTAGCACTGGAACATTGTAAGAAGTCCCCTAGAGTTTGTGGGGAAGACTGAATGCTAAAGAGATTCTGTAGCTGTCTGTAAACGTATAAAAGTGTAATTAAAACTTTGATCAACTACAGGGCTTAGAGTTGGTGAGACAGAGGATGAAGGTATTACCCAAAAGGTAAATACGTCTTGTATTTTAAATAAATGCATGCACACCCTTTAATACCATCATTTCGATACTATTTTTATTGTTGTGCTTTACCAGATGTCACTACCAGCCTTGTTTAGGACACCTAAACATCTAGCTCCACTGGACAGTAAATACAGGGATGTCTCTGCTCCAAGTCTTAAGTACCCATTGGCCTTAAAAACAACTTCGCCTTTCTCGAAGTCTAAAGCAAAAGTGGAAAGCTTCTCCAGGCAGTCTTCCAGAAGATCCAGAAGCACTAGGGCAGGCAGCGAGGATAGCAATTCCTGCAGCAGTAGCAGCCAAGAAGAGGAGGAAAATGTTCCTCAGGAGACATACACAATATTTGGGGTCTTGGAGAGATCACAAAATTTGGAATTGGTATCCCATTTTCAGGATTTGGAAAGTTCAGGAATTAATAATAACACAAAGAGCACAGACAAAATAATTTCACACAGCAAAGACAATATCCCTTTCAGTTTATTTATTGTTGATGAATCCAAAACAAGTGAAAACTCTGATCTTCAGAAAATGTCTCAAAATATTCACCTTACCAGTTCATATCACAATGAACCCAGCAACATGGCCAAAGAAATTCCATCCTCAGTCAGAGATAAAGGACCCCACTGTAACGCTGTGGACATCAGTGTAGTAGATCAAAATCTACACGAGGAGAACAAACCCAACAAGATGATCAAAAGAAATGACAAAAAAGGCAAAACATCTTTTAACACGAATCAGTCCTTTAATATTCTAGCACACAGAACCCAGAGTGCCGCTAAATCCACAAGCAACGGGTTAAATTCACCAATTCACTCAAAGGTGAAACTCAAAGAAAGTAAGCTTACAAAGCTAGTTATTGCAGTTGAGATCCCTAACAAGTCATATTTGCCAAGGATGACATCTGCAGTGGCTTGCAAAAAAGCTACAGATGAAGTCACAACCACAAAGAGAGTCTCTGAACCCTGTCAACACAGGAAGTTGAGTGATATTGACAAAAAAGCGAGTAATAACAGTCAAAACCAAGTTCACCGAGATTTGAAAAGTGCAGGACCTTCTAAAAGGCCAGCATCAGGAGCAGCACTGCGAGCAAGATCTGCTGTGGACCATGTTACCTACAACGACATGTTTCTAAAGATCAGTCAGGGAGATGAAGGTCCAGCAATCTACGAAATGTTTGCAACTCCAGTTTACGAAAATCTAAGAGCAGACAGTTCTGCTGGAAAAACCAAACAGGTCCATACAGTGCTTCAAGTAAAAAAACAAGTCAATGGAAAAAGAGGCCAAATAACAGTGGACGTTAACAGAAGGAAACAAGCACGAGAAAGATACAGTCGAGCTAAATGCAGGCAACACAAACAAAGAGATAATGTTCCAAAAAGGTTTAAAAAGCATCCATCTCTTTCAAAGATTAAATCTCCCGTTGTAACCTCTGATTGCGAAGCAGAGGAAGACCAGAGAAATTCCAAAATTCCCTTTACTGAAGATTATGGAAGGGATATTTCTAACGCAGTTAATGAAAGACAACATGGCTCCATACTGTCAGTGATTGAAGAAGTACTTTCAAACACTGTGTCTAAAACAAATATTCCCCCAAATAATTCAGCCACAGGACCTGAATCACATCTCTTTAAGGATCAAGAGCCACACATTCCAGCTGATTCAGGTGAAGCTGTGATATTAAGCATGAGCAGAATTCCGGCACAGCCACTGATCAATACATGGACAAGTGACGGAACAGTTTCACCTGTATACCAGAAGTTTCTAGATGAGGTAGGTGATGGACCTCTCACAGATGACTTGCTGCGTTCTTTGGCAGAGGGGTTAATATCACTGGAGAGAAGAGATGTTGACACATCTGAGACTGAAAAGGACGATGGCAGGGAGTTCAGTAACAACCTACCCTCAAAATTCAAGAAACTGTTAAATGAGGTAATTACATTTCACTTGGACATATAACTAAATCGTAATACGATATTCCATGACCATCACGTTAAATCTGTCCATCTGTTGTCAACAGGGGATATCCTCAGGTGAACTGCGTTATACTAACGGATCCAGTTCAGATGAGGCTGCTATCACATGGACAAAAGGAGAAGTTCTGGGTAAAGGAGCCTATGGAACAGTAGGTGTAACTTCAAGTCCCTCTTCTTAGATCTAACTAAGAAGCAAATGTAAAGAATTTCTGTTTCTCATTGTGGTCTGTTTCTTCATCCGTGTCTGATACAGGTGTATTGTGGGTTAACCAGTCAAGGTAAGCTGATTGCAGTCAAGCAGATACTACTGGATGCATCTACTTCAGAGATTGCAGAAAAAGAGTATGATCGCCTGGAGAGAGAGGTGGACCTTCTAAAGAACCTTCGGCACACTAACATTGTTGGTTTCCTGGGCACAGCTCTGTGTGAGAACATTGTAAGCATCTTCATGGAGTATGTTCCAGGTGGTTCCATCTCTAGCATCCTGAGCCGGTTTGGACCCTTGCCAGAGAAGGTGTTTGCCCTATATACTCAACAGATTCTAGAGGGGGTTGCCTATCTTCATGCTAATAGAGTCATCCATAGGGATCTGAAAGGGAACAACATCATGCTTATGCCCACTGGACTAGTCAAACTAATTGACTTCGGATGCGCTCGCCGACTTAACTGTCTAACTTTAAGTGGAAGTAAGAGTGATCTTTTGAAGTCTGCCCATGGAACCCCATACTGGATGGCACCAGAGGTGATCAATGAGACAGGGCATGGACGAAAATCAGACATCTGGAGCATTGGCTGCACTGTGTTTGAAATGGCCACAGGAAAGCCACCACTTGCTCACATGGCCAAGATGGCCGCCCTTTTTTACATTGCGGCTCAAAAGGGCTTGATGCCTTCACTGTGTGATGACTTCTCTATACACGCCAAGGGATTTGTCCAGGCTTGCTTAACCAGGTGAGTTTTTAAAGAACCATGTCATTTTCCAAAATTTTAAAACCAAACAAAACCACCAACGGTCAAATTTAAACTAACTTCACAATCAATCTTTTGCCAAAAACAACATTTGCTCCAGTCTATTTGTGGTTGAAAAGGTTTTTTAATCCCCTTTTCTTTGCAGAGATCCAAGACAACGACCATCTGCAGAGGAACTGTTAAGACATCCATTCATCTATCATCACAGCCAAGCCTGCAAAAGGCCAGTTAACTGAAAACTTAAACTCTCGAAAAAAATGACATTAATAAAACAATAATACAAATCAAACTGACAAAACTGTGACACTACCATAACACAATGTGATATAAATAATGTAATCTATAAAGTAAATAGTAAATACTCAACTGATAAATGTGCCATTAATTTTTTTAACACAGTAAATGATCACATACACAAAGAATGTGGTCAAGGTAGCGGAAATCATGTAATTTATTAAAACTAAATAAACTGGGAGAAAAGACAAAAAAAAGTGCCAAGATTTTCACTTGCCTTATCCAAATAATGGTATCTACAATGCGGGCCTCATTTAGCCACGGATTCACACATAGCAATCAAAATCAAAAGATAAAAACCATTCATGTGTTCAGACATACTGTTGCATTGAGGGCCTTTGAAAGCCCGGATCTCTTTGGGTCAACACTAATAATGAATCCAATCGCCTCTTACACGCCTGTTTCTGACTGTTATTGGTTTACAGAGTTACACAAACAGGCTGCTGTTTCAAGCTAAGGAATATATTAAATGCACTTCACAGCGAAGGTTATGTAAACTTCGAAGAACTCTGCTTGCACTTTTTGAGGCACAACCTTTGGCATCCAACTTGAAGGTCAAAAGGTATAGATTGCATGGCCTCTGACAACATGCCAGGTAATTGGCAGAATGTGGATTGCCCGCTAGTTCGCTCTATCCTGGCAGCAATATGGAACACCAGTTCGAGAGAACATTGCTGGAAGGCTGCCGCTAGAAATGCCAACAATAGATTCTAACACTGAGTCACAAAATCCCCCCTCCCCCCCAATATATATATATATATATATATATACTTTTACAAGCAGCTCCACCCTGAGAAGTTATTGTACAGCTTTCAACATACAAGAATGTATGCAAATTTTTTAGCTTGCCATCATCCTATTCACGATGATCAAAGGTTTCAAATGGGAAGAAAAGAAAACAATGAAACATTCAAAAAATGTACGCAACATAAATCACTCGATTTTGCGTTCCCTCTTTAAACAAAATTTTTAACGAACGAGAGGAGCGTCAGTTATTTTAGAGGGTGCTTTCAGTTTTGCAAATGCTGTATAAATAATCGCTGTGGGGAAAACGCACACTTTTTATCATTCATTATATACCACCAGATCTCACGTAAAGAAAATTGTTTTGTAGTAAAACCGGCTCACGCATATACATTTGCTGCTCATGTGACTCTGTTCCCAGATTGAACCCAACTGCCAGAAGACCGGGAAGCATTTTTTCTTTCTTACTGTTTTATTCACATTCCTGATTTTTTTCTTAGTATTGAAAACTATGCTTGATTTTTCTTTTACATTTTTATACTTGTTTCCTATACGTTCAGGAGTGCATTCCTTGGGCACTTCAACCAAATCAAGTATGTCAAAAGTACTTTTGTAGTCCATGTGTTGGCCACTAGCAAGGCGGGCGCCCTCAGGGCCGTGGTTCACCACTGCTTTCCTGTCCAGTTTCACTAGGGTGCTGAGATGTCCGTAGCCCACCTGGTATGTGACAGGGGGAGGAGGAAGGTTAAGAACAGAGTTGAGATGACACACACTGCTGAACAGAGGAACAATGAGAGGAACTACCTGTGCTGCCTTTGGAACTTTTGCTCTTTTTGGAGTGGTGATTGTGGCTGGCATCGAAATTTCCCCTCTTGCGTGAGGAAGCAGAGCTGGAAGCCAAGCTCGCCTCCTCGCCACCAGGACCTACTGGGCTCCGAAGGGATGAACTTGCTGCAGGCCCCTCAAGGCCACTCCTACCATTTCCGCTA
Source organism: Botia almorhae (assembly GCA_036877575.1). Lineage (NCBI taxonomy): Eukaryota > Metazoa > Chordata > Actinopteri > Cypriniformes > Botiidae > Botia > Botia almorhae. The sequence goes on from JAZGTJ010000162.1 coordinate 19,138, forward strand.
TGCGTGTTGGAGTGGCTGTGTTTGTGGTGATGACGATGGGCTGAGTGGTCTCTGTGTTTCTCCTTGCTAACAAGTGGGCTGGAATGTTTGCTCTTTGCAGTACCTTCATCCGAGGAACTATGTCGCTCCGAGGACACCTTAATTTTCATTTTTAGCTCCTCCTTACTCAACCCCCCCTTCTCACTCTGGGAGGAGACAGGAAGACGGAGTTTTAGGGAGCTCCCTTTCTCCCGTTTGTCCCCCTTGTCCTGGCCAGGGATGGGCAGCTTCATCTTAAAGGGTGAGGCGGTGGTGGCTCCAGTGCTACTGCTTGATCCCTGCTGCCCGTGAGAAAGTTGGGGCAGGTGCTTTCGGTGATCTGTCTGTGCTGGAGCACTACAGACATCCCTAAACTCAGTCTCCACATTCTGCTGCTCATGCCGGCGTTTCTGTCCTGCCAGCTCGGCAGCATGTTTCTCCCTGTACTTGTCCAGAGACATTTTTTGAGTGGGTGCTGCAGGTGGAGGATAGGTCGTGGACTGATGCTTCACTCCACTACTGGCCTTATGTTCGTGTTTCGTAGGGTTGAACTCTGCGCTTTTGTCCGGCCGGTGTAGGGGCATAGAGGGTGGGGGAAGCTGTTTAACAGAATATTGGTCTGAACGTGTTTGGTCCTGAGGCCAGTCACTGGGGGCAGTGTATACGTATGAAGTTCCCTGCATGTTGGCAATGGAATCCAGGGAAACGCTGCTGCTTGGGTGGGCCGGTAGGGTCAGTGGAAACGAGGCTTTGGAGAAGGCTGTATTTGTGGAGACCCCAGGTAAGGCATCCATCAAGGACAAGTCCTGGGATAATGAGGGTCCCGGTAAAGAGCAGCTGTCTGAAGCCAGAGCATCTGTTTTGGGCTTCTTAGCAGCTTGCGTAGCCTAGAAATAAATACAGAAATAAATGAGAAAGCACAGAAGAGTTTAATCGAAATCCATTTAATCCATCTAAAACGTACCAAATGCACGAGACATTCAACAGTATTATATACCATCACAAACTGCCTACCCTCCAGTTACGAATCCTCTTCAACCTGCTGGGTGTCTTCTCCAGAATCTGAAGAAACTCATGGGTCAGTTCTACAACACAGGTGTACAATTTACTGGGTGGTATGTGGGGAATACATGAGCCAAAATGGTATAGGTGCAGCCTGTTTGTGGAGAAAACCTAACACATACCATCCAAAAGCTCGAGTGTAACTGAGCTGTCCACGTACTCCCACCAGTGCTTTCCATCAGTGGAAACAGGGATCTCCCAGTTGGACCACTTGCATGCCAGGTGAATGCAGACACAGGCGATGACTGTGGGCTTATACTGTAGGCAAAAGGTGGTGAGGTGTAGACTGCAAGCGCAGCATGTCATGGAGGGAAAATGAAAAGAAAGAACATTACCTACTGAGTAGATGATACCTAAACATCAAGAATACTACTAAAAGAAATCCTTCGAACAATTCCTTAATTATGAGCAACAAGCTTTCAAAATTGGCCTTCACAGAAACTTTAGCACCAATGACAATTTCACATTCAGTGCAAACAAAAATAAATGTGCTTAGCCGAAACAGAAACCAATCTGTTTTATAATTTTGTTTATTAAATTCTTTATTCAAGATGAACCTATATAAAACAAAACCTAATGCAAAGAGATAATGCATGTATAAACTATGAACTATAAACAAAACCCAAACCTTTTTATAGTTACAATTTTAGTTTATCCCCTAACATTATAAAACAAACAGTAACCAGCGTAAAATGGTTAACCTCAGTGTGACGTTTAGATATTTTAAAAATAACTATACTAATTTGTATGAAAGTGGAATGAGTAATTTCAGGTTTACCATAGCACGCACATCTGAATAGAAAGTGTTGCTGTTATCAAATATGATACGAAATCTGTGCAAGCCAATGAAACACATTTGTTCCTCATAATTAAGTGTAAACTGTACACAATCATTAATTGTGTTCAGTAACACGTGTAAAGGTCTGCAGTCAACAGAATCATGGGAAACGGGAAGCAAACAAGCATATGGTTACCATCCATGTTTACCACATAAGAAATGCAAGACAAGGCAGGACAGGACTGTGCTAACTTAGCGTCTCCAAAAATCAATGCATTTTAAGATACTGTATGTGAAAGGGATGCACTTGCTCTGCTATACAAAAGCTATAATAACAGAAAATAACAGATCTAAACTGCAACAAGAATACCTGGAAAGCTTTTGGGAATCAAGCATGTGGGAATCAAGCATTTCCGAAACAAGATACTAACGTTCAACGGAACACTGTTTTACTTAAATTTTAAATAAATCAGTCAAAGCTGGATGGTAACCCTGTGCCACAGAACAGGATGAGTGCTTGGACATGGGTTTAGAGGAGCTTGTAAAGCTTAATAAAATACAGAAGGTGATGGTAAAAATGTATTCAACGATAAAGCCTTAAAAAAACAACCTTTATTTTATTCAACAGAAAGTAAAGAAACTTAAACTGACACATCAAGAGCAAAACTGGTTGATTTACAGACACTTGATGTGAAAAGTCAGTACTGTGCCCATGTTTGGAAAGACAGGCTGCATTATATGCAGGCTGTGTCGAACACATGCTGCTCTAGTCCCATGTGCAGACATTACTACAATATTTCTATTTAAACAAAGGGATGAGTACTAATGACAGGTAAACGGACTTAGAAATCATAAATTAACAAACAATGAGGGGAAAATGCACACAAAAGACAACTTCTCTAAGCGAGTTCAATACAAAGGAGACTAGACCCTTTAAGGACCTTTTCACTTGAACTCAAAACCTTTTGTTTCACAGCTGACACCGTACATGTTTGCAGAACGCGTTGAAAAATGCAATTAAACAATAATTTTAATTTTACAGTCAATTTTCAAACAGGTCCTTAATGGGCTCATTTGCATGAAAACACAGCTAAATCACAACCCAAGCACAACAGATATGAGTCTTAAAATCAAGCCAGGGACCGAATGACAAAAAAGAAAGTCTAAAGTCTACACACCAAAAAACGATGAAACAAAAGTTCATTTTTGACTTTCGGAATAACAAACTTATTGAATAAAACAAACAAAGGGGTCTGGGTACTTACCGTAAGGATTTCTATGTAATGTTTACATCTGTGTAATCTTTAGCTGCTATTCAGGCTACCAAAGTGTCTTTTTTAGACAAAAGCGCGCCTGTAACCGAGCAAACGTGAGGTTCAAGCGCACCACTACACTTCACATTGTGCATTCAACCCCTCTGTGCCAACAGTAATCCCCCGTACAATACACCGCACTGCAACCGGGGCCGGTGTCGCCGAACCCCCTCCCCACCCCGCTGTGGGGGCATGTTTGAGAGGGGGGGCCTCCCTGTAGCCACCAGTGCAAGGAGGGTGTTGGACACTGGTAGGGTAACCTGCAGTATAGGAAGCTATAGTGTGCAGTCACAGTGCAACAAATGAGGTTCTGGATAACAACCTGTTGGTAGCCATGAAATAGGAAGTCTGTGCCAGATCCTTGCTTGCTGTAACACAAAACAGAGAGAATAAAGAGTTTAAGAGTGGACCAAACTATCTAAGGGTGTAATCACACCCCTGAACCGCACCTGAGCGTGTTTGACCTCCAAAATCTGGTTCATTTGACCATTGTGATCACTCCAAACTTGTTTAATTACTTGGTTCTATTAGGCTCGGGCATGGTTTTGTAGTGTGATCGCTAACTGCGCCAGAGCACAGAACAGCAACTACATCTGTGTGCGCCACCTGTGTGCAAATTGCTCCATCAGGTCAGCGGTCTTCATAATAATCTTATGATATGTGCTGCATCATAAAGTAAAAATCACTGTGGCATAAATAATAAATGTACCGGGCATTGTATAAGCGAAAGTACTTTTCTTTAAAACAAAACGTTTGACGTAAGCATGCTGCGACTCAGAACTTTGTGTGCAAGTGTGAGTGCACGGCCAGCGGGGGAGTTGGGACAATAACGCTCAGGCTTGGTACAAGGCATCTGTGCCTAGTGTGAGCACACCCTTAAACCTAACTGCGCTTGACACAGTGAAGTTAGCGCTCATTGAACTGCATGCTTAGCCATAGTTCAAAAGCCAATAATCTGATTTAAAGATTCATTCAGCACTGTTTATATCTAACTAAGCATATGAAGGAAAGTCTCTACCTCGCACTAGCTGGGAACATTTCACCACATCAGTGTGTGGATGTTCAATTGTTATTTCAAAGCCTGCAAATAAAGCACATGAATTTCATTCGTAACCGTTTCGCAATGATCTACGACACCTGTCGAACAGGAAAGATAATCATGCATTAGTTAGACACAGGCCCCCGAAACAATGCATATCTAATGCTACATATGTATCATGTTGAAAATCAACTTGCCATCTTTGCATCAAGCCTTAAAACCACCAAAATAATCATGATACACACTCTGTGAGTGGAAATGTGTCACCTTTGAGAGCCACATTGGCTTTTTTCCCCATTCAAAATCCTTATTGGTTTCAAAGGTGAACCTCAGTCAGCAAGCCTTCTATGTTCACTCTAATATTCAATTAAAAGGAACCTCCTTCTATAGACTTACCTAAAGTCTGCAGCACTATGGTTTCAAGTATCACCAGCTCTTGAGCTTGCTGGAGGTATGCCTGAAGTTCAATAGACAATCATTACATGATGCTTGTAATGTGTCTTTTTGTTTCTTTAACCAATAGACAGAACTCTATTCAGCCACTCCGACTGAAACATGTACCCTTCTGAGGCTAATTACAGGCAACACTTTGCAGCATTTATTAAAATCTGTGCCCTCAAGACAGTATTTTGAAGACACCCATTCAACAACACTGTTTATAACTGATAACCTAGCACTAGATGTCACAAAACTGATTCTGCAGAGACAGAATCACAACACTCTCGTGGAGCAAATTTTATCCAGTTTGATGACAGGATAGAGGAAACTGATGTTGGAAAACCCAGAATTCCCCAAACTTACGTTACTCTTTGTATCCAGTGGAGGTTCCTGGGGATTTAAACATGCATGTGCTACTTTAATGACGTGCTCAAGTTTTCGGGGTTGCTCTTCAACCTTTGCAGCCAGAAATAATATTGTTGGGGAGATGGTCTGTGGATGAGAAAAAGTCAACAGAATGGAATACAACAGAATGGAAATACAACAGAATGGAATACAACAGAATGGAAATACAACAGGATGGAATACAACAGGATGGACCAGATATTACAAATAACTGCTGGTATTATTCAAATCTAGCAGCACCTGTATAAAGGGTGACACATTAATATCTAGGAACAAAGGTTCAGTGTGACTTACACCCGTGTTCTAGAATGTGTCTGTTTTAATCGAAACTAGCTCAATGTGTAGGGAAGAATGGAGACATGAAATCACATAAGGCTACTTGATGAAACGTTCAGGTTATCACACGATTGGAAAGGACATGACACTTACATTTCTGTGGAATTTGGTGAAGGAGTGGTACATATAAAATCGGTGCATGTAAACAATGGCGGTATTTATTGTTAGTTGAGAACTGATGTTTAGTGTCAAGGAAAACTTCAGAATGCAGTTCAAATTCCAAAGGAAATCAATTGAATTAAAATGCCACCCACAATTTGAGCCAAAACAAGAACGTAAAGCAATGACATAATACATATCCTAACAGGTTTAGTAGTTGGGCCAGGAAGGCTTTAACATGTACAGTATCGGCCTGTTCGCGTGCCACTGACATCACATCTAAAGCCTGTGAGCTGTCACGCGCCTCAGCTGCGTGTGAGACTCAACGGTAGGCAAATATAACGAGGAATAGAGTTACAACCATTTTATAATAATGTTTCGATCACACAGACGAAATTACAGCACAATAGTATTAACGTGTGTACACAAACTGTACGAATATCATCTGCGAAACATTAACAAGCGCGCGCCTGCGCAAGACATGAACGCGCCCTGTTCAGATCTAAGGGGCTTTCATGGGGAACCTCGAGCAAGATATTGACCATTTCCAAAATATATCACGGACATTACTAGGCAATATTAAAGACCCTCAAACAGTCACAGCCAGAAACTAAACAGGGCCCGCTGTTAATCAGCGCGTCTGAAGGATACACATTTAGTCTCTGACCCATGTCCTGAATGAGATTTGCGGCCTGCTGTCGATACGATAGCTCTCTGTCTGGTTCCACTCCGCAGCGGCGAGACGGGGTGCTTTCGACCTGCTCCCGGGTGAAAAACCATTTGGACGAAGATCCCCGGTACGCCGCCATTACTGTCCAGCAGACGAACAGAAAGCGAGCGTCACGTACGAACAGTCTCACACATACGTCACGCACGCGCGACCTCAGGTCTCTGACGTAGTGCTGGGAAATGTAGTTTGTTGTTATATGCTTCTTTCATGACTTGTGTCTGAGTTTTTAACGCACCGCTCGACGTAAGCGTCGTTTTGAGTTGTTGTGTAACAAAGTAAACAAAAATTACTTTAGTAGAATTAATCAGCTTTTGTCTTGCCTGTTTGCATCTTACACATCTCTGAGTGAAACGCCACTTGCCACAATAATACCTGTAGTGATTTTTTGTTTTGGTGGCTAAAAAGCGCCGACATATTCAACAATTTATAATATTCATGCTATAGGTGATCAACAGAGTTATCCTATACCCAAATTTTCAAAGATGACACACACCCTTCATCTGTATTGTAAATTTGTATCTGTATTGTAAATTCCATTTCAGATTTCCTTTGATAATTTTATTGTAACTGTACATTGTGTAAACAATAAAATACTGATAATGGTAATGAGCAACACAGACAGTTTAATTGATGCATTTTTTATTAAAACATCTTTAAAAAGTTGGAAATATGATCAAATTATCTGATAAACATCAGTACAGCTGATATGTCACTCAAACTGTTTTCTTGACAGTCCTAAAAATTCCAAAGCATTCCCAGCAAGCAGTTTATCCTAAAAAAGGTCAAATAAAGACAAGTTGTTAAAAGAGAATTATTATAGCAGTTTTAATGCTACATACTTATGTTGTTTTTCACTAATTCACTATAAATAATGAATTAGAATATTGAATTAGAATATACCAATGAATAGTCTCACAGCAACATATTTAGCTGAATGTGTTTATTGTGTATTCCGGTAGATAATCAGGGAGACGCTACCTTCAGGGAACTGTCAAACTCATCCATAGATTCAATCAATGCTCCTGGTTCCAGTTCCCCTAGTGGAAATGGGTAATCTGTACCTAACATCACTTTATCCTAGAGGAAAAGAGCTTTATTTAAACTAAAATAGCACTTTATCACTCATGCAAATATCTGTCTATAAGTATCAATTAAAGCTGGTAAAACTATTACGGTAATATTTGGCGATATATGTGTTGATATGAAAATTACATGACCTTTCCCATGACATCCATGAGTAGCTTCAGAGACAGTGGGTCATGCACAAGAGAATCAGTGTAGAAAGATCCTAAATATTTGCGTGGGTTGACCTCGTTATCGACTGCACAAAGATCAGGCCGCACTTTAAATCCATGCTCAATACGACCAACCGTGTATGGAAAAGCTCCGCCTGGAACGCAAAGTATTCCGTGTACTGTATACGCGTGTACTGTACTGTACTGTAACACCCATCTGGATGTAATACTTTAAAATGCTTCTGTTCATAATTATAGGTTAGCAATCGCGGTTTTGTTCTCCATGCTGTTAAGTGATACGAGGATGTCTTACCTCCATGAGCAAAGCAGACCTTAAGCTTGGGAAATCTTTCAAAAACCCCGCCAAAAATCATGGAACAAATCGCCATGGTAGTTTCTGCTGGCATGCCTGTCAAAAGGGAAAAAATAAGTGGAGTAGACTTAAATGTAACGTGACTGACTCAGTGACTGACTTTTCAAAATAAAAAAAAACTAAAACCAACAATTTAATGACACCTCTGTATTAAACAAAGGATGTTATTTTTAATAACCTAAGTGATGTGGGACGTAGGGACGCCAGCAAGAGGAATGTACAGGGACATCGTAAAGTACCCTGTTCCAAAAGGGGTCCATTTAAACCATCTTTATCCTGCTGAGTGTGCAGTATGGAGGCTTCTCGTGGGCCCCATGAATTCAAAGCTATATGTGATTTAGCTATATGGCTAAATGCAATTAACAATTTTCAATGATCACAACCCACTAGATAAGAATAACCTGCAGATTATATCACATTCTGTTCTGTCTTCCTGTGTTTCTAAGGTAAAGACATTCAATTGAACCCACCAACTAACCAAGGCAGCCAATATTTAGCCATTCTTCCATCTGTCTGCATGTCCCACGGATGTACAAATATTGAGCAGTTGAGATCCTCGGCCGCCTGTGGTACGATTAAAAAAATAAATCAATGTCTGTTTCTTAAATGCTGAAAAATGCTCAAAATGTTTGAATCAGTTTTCAGAATGTTATGATGTCATAAACTGGACATTTATACAGGCTTTGTAAAATATATGATCAACGTTGTATTCAAACGTACAGCATAAACAGGGTACAGCTCTGGGGCATTGAGGTCCCAGGTGTTTATATGAGAGCCTATTTGGACTCCGGGGAAGCCCAGCTGATTGACGCATCTTCTCATCTCTTGTACTGCCAGATCTGGGGCCTGCATGGGCAGAGTACCCAGCCCTACAAAACGCTTTGGATACCGCTTCACTGTAGCAGCCAGATCATCATTGAGAATTCCACACAGGTCTAGTGTGTCATGGGGTTTGGCCTTAAGATATGGAGAGGAACGTTGCTTGGAATGAGATAACCTCAGCAATTGTGTAGTATTGTATAGATTTATTCTTGGCTTAATAATATAAGGGTTACTTGGTGTGTTTCAAGACTACCAAGAGTTTATTTGTCTAATTCATATCAATGTGTTTTTGCTTTATTGCTTCTTACCCAGTAACTGAACATCACAGGCACAGTGGAGAGGGCCTGTACTGTCACACCTGAAGGAAATGAAAACACATCTCTGTAATAAGTCAAATGATGAACTGCAGTCGAACTGATCTGGAAATGAACAGAGTACAGAAATAGTTCTTCCAAAAGTGATAAGTTCTCCTGAAACAAGTTCTTCTTGATGTTGTTCCAAAACAACATCATGGAACATCATGTTTCTTCCATGGAATATGACAGAAGAAGCTTAGGGCCATGACAGCCTCTGTGAGAAAATTTATCAGGTTCGGAACAACATAAGGGTAGATGTTTAGTTTTGGGTGAACTAACCCTTTTGTGGAGAGAAAACATGAACAGGAAATCAATTATATTTGTCAGAATATAAGCGCTATATAAACAATATAATATAACAAAATAATATAAACTGTTTCTACCATGCTTGTCCATATCCCGAATCCGAGCTTCAGCATCCCAACAGTTCTCCTGGATCACACGGAACACTTTTCCATCCTTCATCATCTTGGCTTCGCCCTGGTTCACACAAACCCAATGATTCTTTGTTGTACTGTGTTTTCTCAACAGAATAAGTGACCTGAATCTGTATCACTGCTGGAATCATGCACGGGTACCAACATTTCCACCTGACAGTTAGTGTTTTCAGCCACTTGATGGCAGTGGAGAGCAGGATCAAATATATTGCAGTGCTGTGGACTTTAGAATAAGAGGAGGTGCACGACGTTTTTTGCATGACAAGCAGATTTAAGCAATCAAGGTTCACCTGCACCACACAGAGCAAGAATTAATCTGATTCACCAGATTATATTATGACATTTACTATATGATATATGATGCATGTAATGGTGAATTAGACGGTTAATTTTAAACATTCCAAAAAGAAGTTAATTGTTGTATACTTTCCCACTAAGTTGTTGTTTCATTTTTCTATAGGGGTAAAATTTGTTTATAAAGCAATGCATATGCATATGCAGCAGTATTGCTCAAGGTTATTTAGTATTTGTCTGATATTCAACTAAAGGTCAAGCCTCACGCAGTGCTCTGCAGCTGCTCAGACAGGGAGTCCAGGCAAAGCCTGCTGTCCTGTTTTTCCACACATTTGTTTAAACTGAGTGTTGTTTAGAAAGACTTGTAGTACAACATGGCCATAAACCTAATCTAAAAAACGAATTTTGAGCTTTGTACGTTATCATTTGTTTCTTCGAACAATCCTTTCCTTGTTCTCCATACAATGTTTCGCTGTTGTATCGAAGAACAGAATAAGCTAAAGGTAGAAATTAGATGAACTGAGATGACAGACAAGAAACCATCTGAGACACTGTCGGAAACATAGAACAAAATAATCCAGTTATACTCAAGGTCCGCAGATTCATAAAAAGACTGGCAGATGCTTCAACATCCGCCGTCCCGGGTGCAAGATCAGGTCTTTTGTGCTGCCCACTCATTCCTCACGGGAGTCATAACACACTCATATACACAGACAATCTCTCAGGAAGAGCTCATATGAGATAATGCCAGCAGGATCTCTGGCCAAGCAAAAACCTTTCCTTCCAGCTGGTGTTATTCCACCATCATCAGACTAAACTGCAGATTGGGCTGATTTTCCCCATGAGCAACTGAGTAACAAACTGTGACTCTCCTGGACACGGTACTGCGTTCTACGGTTCGTGTGTAACTACAAAACAGTGGATGTTCTTACAGGAATTAACATCCAATTATATGTTTGTGTACGATTTATTACAAAAACATATCGTGCTAAAATGTGTAGATTTTTTTAAAACTTACGTGGCAGTGATGGTGGAGCTGAACGAACCCATCGTATCCATATCTCTGGATAACACAAAGATGAGTAAGTTCTACATAGGTCATGTCAAATTCATGATTTCAGTTTTCCCACTAAAGTGATTTAACAGCCAAAGTATATAGATAAAAATAAAAAGATATATATAAAGATAAAAAGGATATATTGGATATGTATAATGGTGTTTTAGTAAATAAGCCTGTCATTCTATACACAACAAAGCAAATGTTAAAGAAATACTTGGATACAAGCTGTTATGCTAGGACTTAATAGTAATGCTTACTAGAATCTTGCCTAAATAAACATGCAATAAAGGTCGGGTTACTGAACAAACCCTTTGATTAATGTTTAACAGATTCAAACTTTAAAGAGTAAAGCTTAGCTCTTGTTTCTAACACAAAATCTGTAGTGTTGGTCAGGAAAAACTTTTTTAATAGAACGCTTAACATGTTTTATTTTTTAATAAAAACTGCAAAATAGGACAAGCACATTTCTCTATTGTACACTGCGAAATATTACACACAGCAGAACAAAATGTGTAAAGATCTAACATGTAAAATTTACTGTAGAGGTTATCTAAAGAAACATACTAATCTAACAAGCTATACAATTGAACACCATGAGCTCTGAATGTCATATTTAACCCGTGACAATAATTAAAGGTGCCTATTTCCGTAAAGCAACCTACCTCTTTTAGGTCTGGCCATTCCTTTGGTAAAATATGATTATGAATATCAATTTTCATTCTGCTGACATTAAGATTTTAAATCTTATGGACCAGAATATTTGACTTGAGAACTGAAAGGTCGCCGGTTGTTGCAATGTTTACGAGTGTATGGAGGACTCCTGCAGAAAACAAATATTCCCACCCCTAAATCTGTTCAAAGGGCCCAATAAAAACTCTTGAGGAAAAAAAGCCAAGATTAGCCTTTGATGACTGTCTTAAATTAATAGGATTTTATTCCTGTATACATTTTTTTTTTACCTCTGAATGCATGTCTTTGTAATAGACTATATATAACAATTTTTAGAAAATCCATTAATCGTTCAAAGTAAAACAAACAACAACGACAAGGTTTAAGATAATTATTTTGTTTGATAGGAGAATGCTTTAGGTTAAAAGAGGCATTTTAATGACTGTATCAATGTATAGTCAATTTAGTTAAAAACATTATCTTCACAGGCTTAATTCCGTTCAACACTGTCCCCCAGCGGCTGAGGGAGGTAGTTCGTCACACGCTCGTTTATGTCGAGGCAAACCTCGTTGTTTACAGTTCATCCAACTTTCTTTAAATGTTTCCTTTTTGGCCGCAGACGAAAAGATTAGATAACCGTGTATTGATATTTTAAAATATATGCTCGAATTAGCACATAATGTCTAAATTATCACGTTCTAACCGCTTGTTGAAGTATTTTATCTACTACTTAGTGATCAGTTTTGACAAGGCACGGATGCAAAATATACGTCCACTACTGAGAGCATTATGGTGGCGCACCACATATTTTTAGCCTTATTAATTAACCGTATTAACCGAAGAATAACCAAATACTGTTGGAAACAACAAATAGCAGCAAGAAAGTTTGTAATTGTCTGACCATAAAGTCACACAGGCTATGTGGAAAGTACCTAATGACGGATTTGTAATCATTGGCTTTCAGCCACTTTAAAACATTGTTTCTCAGCTTCACGTCGATTTGATCAATATCCATTAGATAAAAGATTGTTGGCAAGGATAAAACGAGTGAGTGACACAACGTGTTTAATTACAGATGGGTTGGTGCAGTTCTTGCGCTCGGATTGGAGTTGTTGGCGGTGGGAGGGTGGGGCGGGGTGGGGGTCCGTGTTGCTGATGCTGGGCAGATTGCGTTTATCTCCGCATCTCTGCTCCGCTCCTTTTAATGCTGCCACTGGATGGCTGCGCGTCGCAGTTCGACGTGAGATCATATCTTGCCTGCTTTATCTGATTCGAACAAACAAGCAAGCAAACAAACAAACATGACAGATATTACGACTTCGGATCCATGCCCGGTTCCCAATCCGACTATCGTGGACCCGACGGCTGTGCGAAACGGACAATGCGCCGCTGCCCAGGATCCCAACCTACCCAAAAGAGGGAGTCAGGGCGATCCTTTCAGTATGGATCAGGACCAGGAGATGAAAATCACAGATACCGTTGAGGGCCAAGGTAACACACCTAATCTCTCCGACATTTAAGCAAAGCAATCTTCACTTTAGTGGAGTTATTTCGGAAATGCAAAAGATTAAAATTGATTGAAAGTCATGTATTTCGGGATGTGATGGGAATAAAACAAACAATGTTTGCGAAGGTCGCGTTCCAATGGCGCACGCAGGCGCCCTGAAAACTATTAATAATTCAGGTGAGCACAAAACAATGAGTTCACATCTTAAGTTAAAGAACACATTTGAGACTATACAAGCTTTAACAACTCTTTAGAGAGTTTCGTTCAACGGTAAAAATAAATAAATAAAGTAAACAGGTTTATATGTTTTTATGTGAAATATTTTATCCTGTCTGCTTCGGTGGAACGGCTTCGTTTTATTCAGTTTTGTCACGTCGCGCTCTATTGCCAGTCCGCGGTACTATATGTCGCATTGAATCTTTTAGACACTTTTGCCAACTTATGTTGGCGAACACTTGTTTTTGTGAACATTGTGTAGTATCCCACGCACGATGTCGTTTGTCATGTTTTTTATTATAAACTTTCTCTTGCATATAAATTCAGCCTTGCTGTCAGCTGCGACGTGGTGGACCCGGCACCTCAGTATTACGTCACAAAGTGATTTTATTTGTCATTGTGATTCCGAGTAACGTAAAAATAGATTAAGAAATAAACAAAACACCAAAATCATAATTCTCATTGGACATCTGCCAATCATAATTTTGTATTAAATGTGTATTTCTTCTTTCGGCTTATAAATGCACTTCGTGTTGGAAACTGTATGATGTTTTGTGTAACATTTAACTACTTTTTAGGATTGGATGAGAACTGGATGAAAGACCAAATGTTTAGGAATTGGGCATAGAAAAATCAGGGGCACTTATCTGAATATTGGCAGCCCCGGATGCTGTAAAAGTCTTTAAACTTTCTTATAGTCTGGCTTTAACTCTGTAAATAAGTGGCGCTGTTCTGAAGTGCATCTGATCTCAGATCAGCACTTCCACATTTTCGTCTCTTTACCTGTGAGATCTGCGTGTTGCTGAATGCTGCATCAGCCCCTGGGCAACCAGTGTGAACCAATGAATAATTCATTAGACCTTTCAATTCACCCTTGTTTTCTCCAGAAATTTTGAGTGTATAAGAATGACACAAAACTAATACAATGACAAGACAAAGCAGAAACCGTACAATTACAGCACTTTATTAATTATTATGTTTGCCTTTCACTTAATCACCCAGATTTTAAAATGGCTCACAGTTTTAACCACGATAAAGCCGAATACAAACTGATTTAAGTATTACTCTCTATGATATGGACCCTCGTATCTGAGATATTGCAGATATTTATAACGAAAAACATATCCCACTATATTTACATAAGTAGAGCTTACATTGCATGACCTTGCTCACAGCTTTTCCAACAAGTTGAAAAGAATCTTTTAGCTGTCCTATGAGTGCCTGAGAAGAATGTCTTTTCTCTTTCAAGTAAACCCTGTTAATCATGCATGAAATGCTGGGTCATGTGAGTGTTCTTCTTTCACATGATTAGCAGGCAGACAGTGTTGAGGCAAGACCTATATATTGAGTTTTAGCTTGTTTGTCATTTGTATGTGAAGGTGTGAATTGAGCAAGTTGTGTGTCTTAAGGTTTGTGTAACAAATGATCTTGGGTTTGAAAGAAATACATTGGAACGTATGGGTGTAACGCATGCTCTCCATTCTGACTGAGGGGATAGGTCATGTGACATGTGAGTGTAAAGGAGGCCACATTCCCTGACTCTGTTTTTCAGCTCCTATAATCACACTGACCAAGTATTGACTCATAACCCGTAGCATGTGACTGCCACAGGCTGACGGATCAGTCTGGAGTATGGTGTGTGTGTGTGTGTGTGTCTGAGAAATACAGAGACATACACAACCACCCACTGTCACCATGACATCGCTTAAATTCCTCGTGAACAGATGACACAAGCATATTTAAGTTTTATCTCTCTGGCAAACACAACACAATACGAGCGTTGCTTATATACCACACAATAGACAATCAACAGGTTATACGCCTTCTGTGGGCCAACAGTTCACATAGTCGTATTCATTATTAGTATCCCCGACTAAATTTGTGACCTGCGGTGTAGCATTTATCTGTAATAATGCCGAAAACACTATATTGAGTGACAGAGATACATTGTCTTGCAAAGATACTGTCGTATTAAAAAACCGCATGTTTAGTGGGTCATGCGTCACTGCATTAACTCAGAATGTTCTGTGCACTGCTAACAAATGCCGCAGAGAGAAAATACATAAAACTTTGCTTGATATAAAGACTAATTCCACACTAAACATTGAAAAGTAAACATGAAAAGTTCTGCATCACTAGCATAACCACATTCATAACCTGGCATAATTATTGGCAGCTAATGCTTGAATCATTTTGCGCAGCTAATTAAACACAGAGTTATTACCCCTCTGACAGTGCCCATTCATTCCTGTTTCTCTGTGCTCCTGACATAAAGCGTATTAATATCTCCACTCTCTCAATGCCTCGGGCTCAATGCCTCTCATGGTCCAGTGAGTCAATAATCAGCCCCTGTTGTTTGTTCCCCCAGTTCAGTTGATTTAATTGTGTAATAGCTTTTAAACAGTGTTTTATTTACTCTGTTGACAGGTCTCTTGGAGAGCAGCATGCGCCTGAAGCCTCATGAAGCTCAGAGCTACAGGAAGAAAGCTCTGTGGGTTTCCTGGATCTCCATAGTGGTGACGCTCATCCTGGCTGTGGCAGGCTTCAGTAAGTTCATGGTGATGCTTATCCTGGCTGTGGCAGCCTTCAGGATGTTTAGCTAGTTTGATTTAGAACGGGTCTTGCCCACAGTCTGTTTGCTAACCATATGATGCGTATTGCACCCAAAAAGTACTTTCTCGATCAGGCAAGGTCAAGTCTGATAAGTTTGACAACTTCTCATGTTGGTTTCTGCCCGCCTAAGTGGGCAGGTTTTGGCCAGAATAAGCTGCAATGTGCACCATACCTTATGCCATTCAATGGCAGGTCTGGCTAAGCAAGACTAGCTAGCTATCTTGGCACATATAGTGGCTAGTGCTGGCATTGGTAACCATCAGGATGGACAGCTAGTTTAGATCAGAACTGGCAGTGCCAGCCTTCAGGAAATGTTTGGCAAATAAAATACATTTAGGCTAGAACTGGTCACTGTGGCCAGCAGGCAGTCAACATTTCCGGCACTACCTTTTGCTAGCATTTGAGTTGTGTTTTAGTAATTACGTGATACTCATATTCATAATAATTTGTATGCTGTTTGTTAGTTATTCGATTTTTTTAAAGAAAGCAAAAATAGGCTTTGTTTTGCCTGCTAGTGTTGACGTTTTTTAGCAGTCTGGCAGACGACTTGTGCTTTTTGTCAGGTGTCAGCATCTATAAGACAACAGCACATCTGCTTCTATTTGAAGCTTCAATTTCTCAACAGAGATTATTACGTTATATATGCTAGTGACAGTCACCTCATAACACCCCATAAGAATATGACAACATTTACATTAATGCATGGCACCCTTTCACTCAGATTGAACCCCTGTTCTTGAGGTTGAGTTATGGAAATGTTGCTAACTTTAGCAGGTGTGTAACATTGGGTGCAACATATATGTTTACAATGTCAAAGCAGTGACACGTACAGTGTCCGACACCTGTACAGTTGATCCAAGGATTTGAAAACCACCTTGTTTCTTTGATGTTTTGTGGCCTTCGCGCCCATGATTTGGAATTATCTAGGTCACAAAAATATTATGACGCATTTTGTCATTAGAATGATACGATAGCTGCAGATCTCATTTTCATGCGAGGCACAGTATATAAATGGAGATCTATAGCACATGCTTAAAAAGGAAGGGATAGAGAAACAGAACGTAAAAAGGTTGCCATGGAGAGAGAGATGAACTCCAGGTCTCTACCTAACCATCTTATGAGTTTTACCTTGCCATGTCTCTAGCTTACGCAGTCTGGGTTTTATGGCAATATTCTTCGTAAATCTGCTTTGAATATGTACGGCATATGTGAACCCTAAGCACAGATAAAAGTGAATTCAGCTAAATTGAGAAGGAGAAATTGTGTGTGTGTGTGCGTGTGTGTGTGTTGGAGGTTGAAAGAAATGATGATTTATACTATATCCTTCGAATAAAAAGAAGAGAGGAGCCGTTCCTCCTCCCTAAGGACTCTGTTGCTCTTGTTTTATAAGCTTTTCAATACAGCCACGTTCACTCTACACACACTCCTTTATACACCCTAAACACACACGTTACACTCTAAACCATACAAGACCACACACTATCATTTTCAAATGCATATGTTTATAGGCATACGTTTTCCCTGTCTGTTTGTGATCTTTATTTTATTTTAATAAACAGCACCTACAACAGATTTGTCTTTATTCACAAAGCATATGGCTTTTGAGCATTAAACATGACAACAGTATTTCCTGTGTTGTCAGAGGCAGTAAACTATCCAGAAGCTACAAAAGCTAGTTATTGACTGTGACTTTGGTTTGTAGCAGTCGAATCTCTGTGGCTCTGCTCCCTCCATGCACGTAACCCGTGGCTCTGTCCACAGGAAGTCCGACTCTCTCGTGCTAAAACAGCATGCTTGACATTTCAACCCGATATTGTGTCACACTTAATGATGTGTCAGGTCAGTGTACCACTGCTCAAGAGTTCTGCAGCATCACCCTTCCAGCATGAAAAGTGACGTGAAGTCTTATGACTGTCTCTGGATTCTTAGAAGATGAAAACCCAGCTTTGTTTGTGGTGAGAGCTGAATGCATCTGTTTGTCTGTTCACGTATGCAGAGTTGACAATAAATCATATGATACACTGACAACAATGTTTCTTATGAGAAAATATTGAAAACAGTCGGTGGGTCTTATTTGGGAGCTCAGCGATTTATTGAGAGTTACAGGATGAGCAGTGAACTGTTTATTTATATAATAAGAATGTTCTCCTATGTTTCAGCAAACGTTCAGTTTCTCTGAAAACGTGCTAAATTGCTTACTGTAAAATCATATTGTATTTGAAACATTTATTTAATAAAAACGTTTATTTTTCTGCTGACTACCGCTTACCGCTTTGACTTTCCTCTGTAGTGTTACTGTAGCTAAACAACTACTGTAAAATCATATTCTAGATATGATATTCATATGCTGCTAGAGCACGGTACTAACAGTACCAAGGTCATGGGTACAGTTAGTCTTGTGCCCAATTGTGTACATTGTAATTTAATTAAATTAACTACATAGCATCATTATACATTATATAATGTTAAAAACGTTCTATTGATGTTACTGCTAAATGTTTTTAATAACTTTGATAGAACTTTTACTGATTATGTTCCCTGTTAAATGGGTTGTGGTTGTCCTCTGAGTCTACACATACAAACTGTTGGGTATAGGTCATCTGAGGCTCTGCAGAAAGGGCACAGAGAGGGTGCATAGCAACCACAAAGAGGGTGAGCGCACCCTCCTGAATCATAGAATGATGAATGAGCTACTCTAGCCAGTCTCTGGGACTTTATAGATCTGTGTGAGTGAAGGCCACAAGAGTCCACATCAAGCCTGCTACAAATTGTCCCATCCAGGCACCTTATTTGACATATACAGAAGTTATTATAGCTGTGCAGTGGCCCAGAAGCATTAGCAGTTAAGGTTTAATGGCAAACTGCATATGTTACACCTTTAAAATTATTTAATGAAGTGTGCAGGTTTAATATTTGCCCAGTCGCTTGGTTAGATGCTGTTTAATCAGATGTCATCTAAAAACGCAGGGGGCTTTAAAATGGGCCAGTTCACTTCCCAAAGATGAATGTTATGAGTGTTTTGCAAGATTACCCATAATTCAGTGTTCCATTAGTTCCACCCAATTAGACGTTTACGAGCATATCGTTTTAGCATCAGTAATGCATCGATCAGCAAGTTTCATCTCGGGTTTCATCAGTCATTGTCATGAGAAGCAGCTTGGTGTCTCTGCCCAGCAGTCATTTCACAATTAGAGCCTATGATGTAATGTCTGTCCTGGCAGATGTGGTTTCCTGTACGGGCTGTATTCTTCTCCTTCATATTAGACGTGTCATTTAAACAGTTTGTAAGTCATTTGTTGCTCAAGAAGCTGCTTCTACTTTTCAGTTGTATATAGAAATCCAAATCTATTTGTTACTGTTAGAAATGTTAAATCATTATCTAAATAGTTTCACATCTATTTATAAATGACACTTAATGCTTCAGCTTCTGTGTAAATGAGTGAAAAACAGAAGTGCAAATCTGGTCATTTTTGGGTCACAACTACCCAAAAACTGTATAGTCTGTAGTATTGGACTTCACAAAGCATACTGTTGTGGATCCAATAACTTAAATGTTAATTTAATAAATGCTACATTTACATTTTTGCATTTGGCAGTTGTTTTTTCCAAAGTAACTTACAGTGGTAAGATATTTAGTACATGTATTCCCAGGGAATCGAACCCACAAACTTTGGACCGCTAACACAGTGCTCTACCAGGTGAACTACAGGAACACATCTCCTTATATGCTACGGCTTTAAACGATTTAAATTTAAAATACCTTTTAAACAAACGTTAATTTTAAAATGTATTTTTTGGATATAACTTTAACATTGTCTACATTGTACAATAACTAAACATTTAAGTCAGTCGGTTCCAGTTTGTGCACTGAGAAGTGTTTTCGTTTGTAAATGTTTGCTTCATCAATTCTGTTTTAACGAGGACATTCCAGTGCTCAGAGGATGTTTGCTTTTTATGCAAATTACTATCCGTTTTATACTTTCAATGTCACCTTTTCATCTTATCCAGAAGCTACGTTCTGGCTTTATGAAAGCTTCAGAGAAAAATAAGCATAAGGTAATGCTAGGTAGTGTTAATGTATAAATGTATATAAATGTATGTATAATGTTTAAATATATAAATTTACACTTTTAAAGACGCAGACAGGAAGGAAGTGCATTTATTGTGATGGCATGTTTATATGTGTAGGGAAACACATACTGCTCGATAACAACCATATGCTTGAGAGATTTACTTTTAATTACGTCCCTCATGTGTGACTCTTGATGCTAAAATAATACCGAAAGTGAGAACAGATAATGATAATTTAGTTTAATTATTTCAACTAATTTGTTGTGCAGTCACAATGCTTGTCAACATTATATTTCATTTCATTTTTGATACAACTAATTCTACGTTACAAATGGGATTCTAGGCAGCGACACATCCAAATTTAGTGTTGATTAATTAAACTGACAGTTGGCCAACTGAGGCTTGGAAGTGCTCCAGATAAATGCAGCACTGTTCACAGTTAATTAGAGGTTATGGAAATAACGTGTGAGAAATATACCATTGCCCATTAGGGCCGCTTCACTAAGAGGTTGCAGGTCTTGCTTGTTTGCTGTATCTTTACACTGGGCCTGTCTTTATCCACGTCACCCTGACATGGACTACAAGCTATTCGTTTCACAGTATAATGGATTATATCTGCTCACGTGGTGCCCTAAGACAGAGAAGATAAATACACTGCAGTCTTGCTTTATTCCCTGCTGCCTTTGCTGACAGAAATATAATACCAAGTTCAATCAAGCATTCCTGCCAGGAGAATATTTTCACCTCAGGTGCTTACCAGTGTCCTAACCAGTGTTGTGGATGTTCAGCCATGGCTTTCATTTTGACACTGAAGTGGGTTTGTAAATGAAAGGGAATATGTATGGATTATAATTTCTCTAAACCAATGAAGCAAAGATGTGACATTACCATTACAAGTGTGACATCATGCAATGTTTATCTTTCACCCAATCAGCACCTTGTTCAACAGCGTAAGTCCGTCCGGGCCATTTTGCCATCTAGATGATGAAGAACTGTTGTTGTTTCACTCCAGTTTTGTCTTCACTGTGGTCAGCTGAGTATTTCACATTACTGTCCTCTGTTGAACCTGCTTAAAGCATCAAGAGAGGCTTCGATAAATGAGTTGCATGTATTCTGCTAGCCCCTGTAACCTGAGCAGAGTGCTCGAGACATGGGCCGTTTTGCTCCATTAGAAACCTGTCTAAACACATTAGGCCTTTGTGCTGAGAGATCCTTCCAGTCCATTTAGGTGGGACATAGCAAGACTGGCACCACAAAACTGGTATCAATGTCCAGTGGCAGCCATGTTTCATTGCATGTTATTTTTGAAAGACTATCTGTATAGACACGTTTCTTAAATTCTCAGCTACGAAAATAGCTACTAGACAAATTACTTGCAGAGGAAAACTGGTAAAGTTCCATGTGCGCATATTGACTTTCTGTGACAATATGGTACAGTATCTTCAGATAGATCTATGGTCTCTGTATCTTTCTAATAACTCCTCAGATACTCCTTACATACATATACAGTATGTTTACAGTGTATCTGTAAGGTCTATGTGACGAGGTATCTGATTGGCTCGTGAGATTTTGATGGCACCAATCAGAGAACCAATCATATTCCTGGCTTGATAATCCTCTGCTTCTCCATTCTCAATGTTTAGAACAAAGGCAGTAGTGAAGTGCTGCTATCCGTGGTCCTGAATTCCTATTGGCTAATGCAGTTTAGCCTGGGTGATGGTTCAATTATGTTGTTTATGTGTGAATGCAACACATTAAGCAGTGAACTGCGCACAGGTAAAGAACAAAAACAGGACATTGCAGTCTGTTTAACCTCAACTCCTGGACTGTCTGTGTCAGAACACGAACAGCTGCTCCTCTGACAGCCTGTCGCCATGGCATCAGGCATGTGTATGTGTACCGCACACAGATCCACGCTAAGCAGGCAGGTGTTTCTAAAACACAGCAGCTTAGAGGGCAAAAATGCGTAAACATATGACCTCAATCTTAAGCATATGTGTATGTCAGAGTCCAATAAAGCTGTTGAAATTCAAAATCATTTATTTCAATGCACAATATTTCACAATATTCAAGAATC
The DNA here is from genome assembly GCA_036877575.1 of Botia almorhae. NCBI lineage: Eukaryota > Metazoa > Chordata > Actinopteri > Cypriniformes > Botiidae > Botia > Botia almorhae. The sequence goes on from JAZGTJ010000162.1 coordinate 41,086, forward strand.
TAGTACTATTTCCAGTGTTTCTAATAGGCTGCTATCTAATATGCATTAAATAGAGCTTTAAAAATAATATTGAGCCATTCAACAAAGTAAGTTCTTTCTATATAAACATCTTATTAAGGAAGATAGTTAAACAATCTCATTTCTGACATCCAGAGACTGAAACTCTGAACTAAAACCTTTGATATCAGAGAGTATATCATAAGGAGCTGCCTGCCGTGATTATCCGTGTTTGATTCTCTCAAGGCAATATGCCAGTCTATTTTTAAAAATCTGAGGGGATTTTGGGGGTGGAAAAAACAGGTAAATTAATCAAGGGAATTCCCACTTGCCAAGGATAACTGAAATTATATTTGAACCCCAATGGCTTGACAGTTATCTGTTATTTAACAATGCCCATAATGTTCATGTGTTTATTTGGGGTTTTAGACATGTGCAGTAAAGCTCTTTAGCTTTAATTCCTCTAACAATATTTAGCTTTTAAAAACACTTCTATTTCGAGTGCTTTCTGTCCTCCAGATATAGTCAACACCTTTTTTTTAACCCAGTTAAATCTGTTTACTGTGTACACAGCGTGATCGATTAGCCTCTTATTTTATCTGCAGGATTCATTAGGGTATGCAGTCAGTCGAGAACACCATTGGGCTGTTTACACTTTTGCGAGCCCTGATCAGACGTTTCTGTGGGCTTGCTAACCGTCACGTGCCACACACACGCATCATTAATTTAAAATGCTACGAAATGCATTCACACCCATTAGGCTGCAATAGAAACCCTCACATTTTGGCACGTACTGAAACCAGTATCAGGATTAATGTGGAAGGCTCTGTAGCAGAAAGCAGGTGCAGTGCGCTTCCTGTTAACAGAACAACAGCAGCCAAATGTGCTCGACCGGCTGCGTTGGCTGGGAGTCTCTGGTCTCGAGGGGCTCCCGGGAGCTGAGATCAGACGTGCGCTGCATGTTCTGTGAGCGTGACCTCAATAAATCAACCCAGATTAAGATTCTGGAACCTGGATACCACAGAGAGGCTGAGGGTGTGGAGGTGGACAGGTCGTGTGGCTGGAACATGTGGGTCTCCCATGACGGAATACCGGTCTGTAATTAATGCCGTAAGCAGTATTTGTCATAAAAAAGATTTAGCCTCAAACCTGGAAATTATTAATGGCAAAATAGTTAATTTGATAGTTTTAATTATGTATGTCCTGTGTGATATTTTCTCTACATGCATCAATTAAAAGTGTAAGTGAACACACAAAATGTAAATGTATACATCACATATAAGAATAAATCTGTGTTTTGCACCATGTTGTGTCACCACAGGTCTATTTAATAACTTCCCTGCATTAGTCAACATAATTTGAATAGTTATTCATTTGATTTTCTTATAGTATATATTTTTAAAATAATGTAAAGTCACGTTCATTTTTGTAAAGTTGTACATTTTTGAAAATGTAATTATTCCAAATGCTAAATATCTAAAATTGTGTTTGCATCATAAGCAAATACATCTTGGTTAACCGCAGCCGACACCTGCAGATTTCCTTTGCAAAGAACGCATGAATTATAGGGAAGTGTTTTCTGTGTGAATGTGTAAGACAGCTGAATCTGTGGTGTGTAAATTCTTGTGTGGATAAGCACATAAATCGCTCTCTGTCTCCAGCACACAATCGTAATCTGATTACACACGCGGTCAATAAGTCACTGGTTCACTACATTCTGTGCTTATCGCGCCAATTAAATCTTTTTGTCTCTCTTCAGTGGGCTGGAGTCAGATTAACCAGCCTTCATTGACCGTGCTGACAAAAGGTCTTATCAGTACAAATATACTACCGACCGTCATAATGGTGTCATTTATTATATTTACTATATAGATGTACTGAAGAACACCTCTTATATACTGTTTAAACTAGCTGCTACTGTAAACTGTTTGAAAATGCTGCTTTCTTGTGGGATTCAATGTATTTTCATTGTAATGTTGTGGAGGTCTCTGTAGTTGGTCAGTAGAACTAGCAGATTGTTGTTTTAAACAGAGTTTCTAAAAAACAGGTTTTGGATCAAACGTAAATCAACTCACACCAAGATCGTCCAATAGAAAAACTCTTCATTCATCTTAATGGCAGATCTCACCCACAGCGCCAATAACATCAGCTCCCCTGTGAGGCCCGCCCCATATGACGACCATATTTCATAAACAACCTAAACCTCTGTGCTGTCTCAAATCACATCTCCCAAATTTGATGTCAGAGTCGGTTAGCCGCACTGAGGGGGTGAGAGTGCGGTAAACTTCACTCTGCATGTGGCAAATGGCCCAGCGTCGTAGGTTGTGAATTATTTACGAGGACGTATTGCAGCAGAAGCGAGGAAGGTCTTTGTTGTGGAAGTCTGTGTCCCTTAATGTCGCTCTTGTGTGTGAGATGTTTGCCTTCGGCAATTGCATTGCAATTGTTCATGTTGTCCTAAGTGTTTGTGTGTGTGATGTCATCCTCACACACAAACACTTGAACTGATTCCCTCTTACGTGGTTAATATTGATCTTTCACCCTGTGCTGTATTCAATTTCAGCGTCTCGGTCGCTGTCCTGGTTTTACGTGAGATAGTAAGAATGCTTTAGATATTGATTTTGCCATAAGACTATTGACTATTTCAAAAAATCACTTCTTTGATGCTGCTAATATTGATTGTAAATAGGTTACGCTAGAGTCGGTAAAAAACTGGAGAATGATTGAGTTTAAACTAATTTCTCATTGAGGAATATGGGTGGCAGATTCTTTCCTTCCAAAACAAAGAATTAGCGGAACTGCACCGCCGGTCATTAAAAGCAGAACTGTGACATTAGCCGTCACAACACAAACTAAAGTCAAAACGTAAAGCTTTGACGTGTGTATTTGAAGGTGAGAATTCAAAGCAGGAGCACAATTCTGACCTCTCCTTGAAATGTGATTATTAGGAAACAGGAAGAACTGAATTCTAATTTCTGTTTCACTGTCGCCTCTGCCCACCATCGAAATTCAGAGCACACACAGTTTTACTAGGAAACGACAACCAGTCAGCTCCGCTGCTCTGAGACGGGGATTAAAATGTTGAAAACAGGAGCGGCGGCCATTATCAGCCCAAAACACAGAGAGAGGGGCTTCTCCCATCATTCCTCATTCATTACAAAGAGCCTCTTTGTGTGAGCGGATTTTAAAATGGGAGTTCCATTCTATGGAGCTCATATTAACAGCTCTTTAAGTGCTGTTAAATGTTACTTTAACAGTTTTCTGATTAAATGTAAAAAGGCCAAAATAATGACAGATGTTATGTAGATAAACCTGCTCACTGACCAAAGCAGGCGAGACTGAGAGAGACTGAACATGAAATACTGTTATGACAAAGTGTGAATCGAAAAAAAGCCAGCCATGTTTGTGCATACAAGAAAACGTCAGCACACACACAAAAAATAAAGAAATAACAATTATTATATTAATTGTTATTTCTCAAATAATTAATTACCAGTACCAGTGGTGTTAATGATACTACTTATAATTATAAAAACAATACAGAAATCAAATAAAGTCTGTCTGTCTTTCTCTGACTCTTCCTCTCCTGCTTTACCCTGTTACGCCTTGTTAGCAAACACCCTGCTGAGAGTTTCGGCTCATTAGGTACAGACAGAAACAGGTCTGCGTCTGTGTTGACAGTGTATTTGTCTCTGTTACTGTTCTCTCAGTTCTGACTAGAACTATAAACATGCAGTAATTACACTCAGTCAAACCTGCTGTACGTCAGAAATTTGGGCCAGCCTCCAATCTCCACCCTCCAATGTTCAGTGTACACCTGAGCCTTTCTAACACATCAGCAGAGTGTGACACATCCTGTTGTGATTTTCATGTTAAAGACATTTAGCCAAAAAGGAAAAATCACGAGTTTCTTTTCTCAGTAAACACACAATGTTAGTGACTGACAGCTTCATTCACTAATCATTTTTATGGTATGATTAAGGAAGCAGAGATTACACACCTAATATGGACATAATTCTGCACTGGAGATATTTTCACTTATTTTTGACCTACTTTCTTCAGCCATGTTTTCTTGTCTGGAACGACACTCACTGAAAAGATAAAGCTGGATTCTTTGATCTTCACTTCTGCGCCTATGGTGTGTGTCGCGTTTTAGTGTTTTATGTGCATGTAAGTCAACACACATTCGGAAAGAATGAGATCAAGCATAAAGCAAAACAAAGAAAGTGACATTTGTACATTGAATTTTGAAGATAACTTTGCAAAAGTTCTTGTACCAATATTGAAAATGCTTTGACGAAAAAATGCTTTGACGAATTATTTAGTTAGTTTGAGGGTACACTGACAAAAATTGCTTGCACTTTCAGTCTTTTAATGCCTTGTAATGTATTTGATTGCCTTACATTTGGTAATACAAACGAACAACATGCAGTGGTAAGTTTATTACCCTTTTTAAACCTTTTATTTAATTACTTATATTAAGTGTCAAGTCTCATGATATTGTAGCTCAGTTGAGCATTGCATTAGCAGTGGAAAAGGTTGTGGGTTTGATTCCCAGGGAGCAGATGTACTGATAAAAATGATATATTTTCTGTTTTTATATATATATATATATATATTTTTCATATATTTGAATGTACTGTACGCTGCTTTGGAAACGAGTGTCAAGTGCATAAATGTCAATATTGAGTAGAAATGACAGATATGCTTTTCCTTCATTGTAGTATTATGACCCTTTGTCTGGTTATAGATTATTTATGTATGTATGTGATCAGCATGTGATCAGCTGGCATTGAATATTTTTGCTTTGTATGTGTTTTAAACACATCGACTACAGCATCATTTGTTAAGAGCGCTACACAATCACCAGATGTAATGTTATGAACCCTTATTCCATCTCCCTAAATATACAACAAAACACATAAAAACCATTTTTGTTTTTCATACATAACAAATCCAGAACAGAATTGTGTGTTCGGCTCCAAGGAAGATATCATGTGGTGTCTAGCCTGTCTGTTGCTATGACACATGGAGTCTGTCTTTAAAGTTAGAGATCAATAGAACAGTGAGTGTTCTAGACCCTAGAAGGGGGCAGCAAATAGAGCCCATCAAATGCAGGATCACGGTGTGGAAAGTGAAGCGCTTCACATCTCTACAGATTTGTCAACGTTCTCTGTCAGAACACAGCGGGCAGTCTTTGTCATCTATAATAAAAAGAAATACAAACAGAAGGGGCAATTACATACCCTATAAATCAGCTGTTCTTCTCGTGCACTAATCTCCTGTTGAAACGACAGTTTTAAGGTTTGTAAGCCCTCTTACTGGCCTTTTGAACTGCACTATTGCTCTTTATCAACTGTCCCTGATTTGGTCCGTTTATAAGACATTGTGTTTTATTCCAATTATAACAATGTAAGAATATTAAAGTTTTGAGATGTTGAGTGAGTTTTGAGGAAAAATGAGAGCAGCATTTTCTGTCAAATGTTTTCTCAGGGACTCCCTGACACTCAGGATATCCCTTACAAAACATGCTTTGGTGGTACCATGGTACAGTGATGGTATTAAGGTATTAACATGATATATTTCACTGTAAATATGTTTTGTTAGATAACCTTTAAAATGTGCTTCTTGTGGTCTACTGGTTTTATCCAAGTCAATAATATAATTTAATGGGGCTGAGTCCTGTGGCTCAGTTGGTAAAGTATTAAGCTAGCAACGCGAAGGTCGTGGGTTCAACTCCCAGGGAGCACAAGCACTGACAAAATGTATAACTTGAATAAACTGTAAGTCGCATTGGATTAAAGGGTCTGCCAAATGCACACATGTCAAATAATCAACCTGACAACATCAGGTGACACCAACAAAACGGGTTTTAGGGATTAGATCACATAGAAAAAGATTCTTAGGGTAACAGTTCTTGTTCTTGTTACAGTGAAAAGAAAGTCTCTCACATTCGTCAACACTATAAAGTGCTGCACTGTGCAGTCTCTGTGCCTTGTGGTTTAATATATAAATATAGCTGCGTCTTACTCTCCTCTGTTGTTTTGTTTCCCCCAGCTGTATCGTTCATGAGACACAGCGCATCAGCCTTTGGATTCGCTGTAAGTTGAAACCAAAGATAACAAGCTGCTTATAATGACATTATTTTTTTTATGTTTCCATTGCAAACCAGGTGTAGAAATGCAGCGTTCCTTTTAAGATTTGATCTTGCTGGTTTTCGTATGCTTATGACAACTGTTAGAATGTTTGATTAGATTAATATAGCGCTAGAGTACAGTTAGTGAAATATTGAGATGATGTCATGACTTTAATTTCTGCAGCACTAATGAATGAATGTTGTTTTTCAGTTTGATGCGACGTTAGATGTTCTTTCCTCCATTATAGTGCTGTGGCGCTATAGCAACGCTGCAGCAGTGCATTCTGCCCACAGAGAATACATGTGAGTAAACAAAAGAAATGATATGTAGGGCATTGCAACCCGTAGCCAATCACAAACCAAGAAGGCTGATTCTAATATTTTATTGGTAAATAGCTCTTTCTCGTCAACCAATTAAATAGTGCTTTCTCATCAACCAATTAAAAAAATAATAAAATATAATAATAATTATAGAAATTATAGAAATAATAATATAATGATAATTAAATAAAATATAAGAAAATGAATTGCCAGGTATGTTTTAAGTAACACTGAAAATGACTATAGCTAATTAATTATTCAATAATGGACTCCAAAGGAAAGGAATGACTCCACCACGAGTAGCTAAAGAATGAAAGGTTGAGGATATTAATTTATAAAAGGTTAATTTATTCTGGTCGCTGCTGGCTGGCTAGCTGCTAGACTTAGCTTTGCGATAGAACGTCTTGGAATGTAAATTCTTGTCCCTGTCAGCTAAATGCTACCCAAAAAATCTGTAAAACATATGACAGTCTGAAGGTCGTTGCATAAATATTGAATGACAAAATATCTGATCGAATATCTCGCCCGGCTTTCACCTTGACTGTCTCAATTTAAAAGGCATTACACTGGTAGAAGCCTCTACTGCTGATGTCATCCTCAGTCTGTAAGGGTCACTTGTGACTCTGTTTCTCCAGTCGATATGTCAGAATGGAAGATTTATAGAGCAATACTGCAGAAGACGTGAAGGTCTCTGCAGGATGACCAACAATTGTTTCTCATGGACAGGGAATATGTATATAAACAAAGTATGTATATAAACAAAGAATCTATAAATCAATTTAGTTCCAGGTGTTTAGTGTTCCCAGATCTTTAAAAAGCACATAATATGTTTAATACAACGTTTAAAAAACATTCTGCTTGATAGTAAACACCTTTATTCTGGTGTAGGCCCTTATCAGCATGAGTTTCCTGCTTTTCTCCATCCACAGAGCCTGTGTGATCCTGGGAGTCATTTTCATCTTGTCCTCTTTGTGTATTCTGGGAAAGGCTATCCATGATTTGGCCACCAAGCTTCTTCCTGAAGTGGTGAGTTCAGGGATTTAAAATAATTCATAATAAAAGGATAATTGACCCAAAAATGAAAACGTTGCTCTCTGCCATTTATTCAGTTGAACTGATTAAACTGTTCAGGTTAATTGTCCTACACTGAATATAGTGTAGCCAGTGAGAAAGTCACATACAGATATATACAGTTCCCTTTTTAAACCCACTGGTTAGATGTGGATGTTTTTTACCTGCAGTGTGTTCAACTATTATCTGTTAATTAATTAAATACTGGCTCTGTTTCAATAATCCGCTAGATAATTATGATCTTATTATCACGCGCCAACACACACACACACCTCAACATCACTGAACATTCATACCCACCTCTCCTACCAATCAAAATGTAATAGATGCCCAGCTGTGGAGGTGTGCTGTTATCTCTGCATCACAATATGCCACCTGTGTTCATGTAGTGGTTTATGAAGAGACATACAGAGTCCAATAGGAATATAATGATCTAAGCTACAAAGCCATTTCACATAAGCCAAATCAGTTGCATTTCTCCCTATAATTATGCCTATGGCTAAGCATAAATACATTCTTCCGTATCTGTTCTCGTGCTGCTATATCATTAAACTCATGTTAAATGACAGCTCTTTATGGAAAAGCTGAGCTGAATGTTAACTGCCCTTCTGAATAGCTGACTCATCCTGTTAATGTAAAATACGTTTCCTGCCTAATGAATAAAAATATGACTCAGCCATTATATTGTTTATAATAAATGAATTTTATTCATATTTTCAGGCTGTTTCTTCTGCGCTATAAGTGCTAATATTACACCTGTGGCGCTGATTTAATGATGGTTTTGTTCTGGATGTGAGCCTTCTGTCCCATCCATCCTCTTCAGTGGCACTTGGATATATGTTTCGGAAATGAGCTTCCGCCATTTTTAACACACTGACTTTTTTTATTCGTCTGGCCTGCGCTTTTTTCTCACATTTATATTCTTTTAATTAAATCGCCCGGCCCTTTACATCAGCACCCTTCAAACCGAATCTGTGAGGCTTCTTTATTGAGTAGCTGTGTGATCCAATTTATCTCATTTGGCAGTTTCGGGTGGCCGGTCTGCAGCTTAAGAGATGAGACTCTGAACTGTAACACGTTTTCTGTCTCTCAGCTGTTACTCAGAGATGAAGTTTTCAGAACAGACGGTGACTTGAAATGTAGGAAAGGTTGTTCCGTATATGTGTGGGCGGAGAGCGAGACTCTCTTAGATTGGAGAGAAAGAGAAAAGCAGGAGAGATAAAACCGGACGTAGTTCTTCTCCGATGTATCTGAACATTTTAAAGTCGGCCTTCAAGCTTTCTGACTTTTATGTACGTCTAAACGTTCATAAAACAAGATAAAAGTGTAATGATCGTAAAAATGATTTACGAATGTAGTTTGTCTGCATATTTATTTTGGTTTTAAGGATGTTTGGATATTTTTATTGGAAAATGATCCGAAAAAAATATTGGCGGAAATGATTTACTAGTGTGGAATTTACTAGCGTGTTTTCTAGCGTGTGATTCAGTCATATATATATATATATATATACACACATATATATATATATATATATATACACATATATATATATATATCATTGCCTCATGTCTGCTGTTTTTCTGTCTGTCTCTGTCAGGACGACTTCCTGTTCAGCGTCTCCATTGTTAGCGGCATCTCGTGTGTCGTTCTTGCTGTTGCCAAATTTATGCTGGGCAGGGTTTTGACCAGCAGAGCCCTGATTACAGATGGTATGACACACACACACACACACATTAACAGAAGGTGTCCATAAATCGTCCCGTATCACATCATGTTTTAGTTCAAATTATTCGCTCAGTGCATTTAGGTGCCACAAGCCTCAGGATTTAAACACACATTAAAAAAAGCCCAGTAGCTCCCAGTAGGACTCCTGAGGTATATATATATCTCTCTATAATTCTTTACGATGTAGACTACAGCTTCTGTAAATAGGATGTAGAGAAAACACTGTTTATCTACACATAAAGGTAAAATTGCTGTAAATTCTAGTCATTTCTATACTGTCCTATTTACACCTGGTATTACTCTCACATGTGTCTCTGGTGGGCTGATCACAAGTGGTCAGCAGAGACAGATTTCCGTTCACACTTGGTATTCATACGCGCGTTAGAAGTGTCTCCCTTGACCGTTTGTGACTGGATTTCATATAGAAGACCGAATATGAAATATGTTGAGAAAGACATTATGGTCTTTTTCTTGTTTGCTAATAAAAATTGCTTTCTGACTGTAATGAGCAATAAAGTACATCCAACATCATTCGCTGATGGAGCTATTTATTAAGTATTACTTTGTATCAGATTTGATGCCATACTATCAGGTCTAATATGATTTGGAATTCAGTTTGGTTTTTCCAGTCAGACCTTCATGTTTGCTCTACCAGAAAATCTAATTATGTTTCTCAGATGTTTCTTTATTTTTCTCTGAAGGCTTTAATTCAATGGTTGGAGGCATCATGGGCTTCTCCATCCTCATCAGCGCTGAGGTGTTTAGACATCACCAAAATGTTTGGTATCTGGATGGAACCATCGGGGTCCTGATTGGACTCATCATTCTAGCTTATGGGATCAAGTAAGTGTATTCAGTGTCATAGTTTTGATCATCTCCACAACTCTGACAGAGATAAAAATGTAGTTTTTTCTCATTTTAAAGCATCGGTCATTCTCTGTTGCTTTTGTCTTGCAGGCTGTTGATGGACATGGTACCACGAGTAAGACAAACTCGAAACTATGAGCGCTTTGAGTAATGCTGGATCAGAGGAAAAAATGCAACAGTATAGATCCATCCCCATCTGCTCCGGCCCTCCCTTTGTCTCATCACACCCAAATATATCCAGGAATAAAGTCTGCTGGCAGCCAATTCAGCATCATGTTCTTGTAGAATCATCACTCATCATACCCACCAGCTTCCGAGACTGTCTTCACCCGGCACAACATCTTATGGCTGCAGGAGAAATTACCATAACAACAGAGCTATGGGAGGATCACTGTCCAGGCACAATGTTGTAAACCAGAAGATGACCTAGCAAAGTTCTCCTGGATGGAGACCCTGGGTTTAATAAGAGATCAGCATTTATAGCATCATGAGGTCTTTACACCTAAAATCACCTTTATGCTTTTCTATTTAAGTTTCACTTTATGGCGTAAATTGTGTTATCTGTGTAATGTCAGATCATGGTAATGTGTATTGGAAACCACTGTGGAGGTCAAACTAATATCAGCTAACTTACATGACATCTTCCCTTCTGTTGCCCCACAAACCGTGCATATCATACACACTATGTAAGGTACGTTTATATTTTGCTGTACAATATTGTATGTAAACCTTTTAGAGCTAAAGATCAGCACTTCCAATGTAATTCCCATTTCAATAAAGAAAGCAAATTTTTCAAATACGTACCTGCCTGACAGGTAAACACAATAGGGGAAAAATGTGTTGATGAGGAATAAGGTTAACTAGCACAAACCCTGAATTTAAAACCAATTAACTTGTGTTTTCTCGCATGTGCTGTGCTATTGCGTCTTACTGGCACAGTTTGTCTTATTATTTAAACGCGATGAATTAATTTGACCTTTGTTACGCGAGGATCCTGTTTGATATAACCAGGGATTTGTTTGGCATGTGCTGCTAGTTGAAATGAAATTTCTCAGCTATTTATTTTGTGGGCTGGCTAGAATCAGAACAGCCTGAGGTATCGTCTAATGGTCAAATAATTGATTTGGGCTGAAACAGACAAAGACTGATCGGTTTATAACGGTGGGCTTGTCAACAAGGCAGTTTTTTCCACAATGTAGAAAGAAATCATTGTGAGTATGAAGCACATTTTAGGGTTGCACTGTAATATAATATATAACGAACTGTTCATCTTTAATTTGTTTCTCCATACAGATTAATGCCTAAACCCCAATGTTTACATAAGCATTTGTGACCTACAATATTTGTAAAATCAATTTATTTTATGCACACATAAAAATAGCACATCAGCAGTGTATTAAATTAGTAAGCATTATTTTTTTCACCTATAACCTGTTACCTGGGTTGGTACAGAAATGCGCATCTAGATTCTAATGTTTTATTACAATATACAGTTGGTATATACACTGACCTCTCTCTTAACAAGCACAGTACATTCCTGTTACGATTACATTCATTATTTGATGCGCTAATTAAAGCAAATCAAGCATCTTTTCATCATTTCTTTACAATGTCACACACACACACACACACAGTATATTAAAGAGAATACAGTGTATATGGAGCACGTATCAGCAGTTGTATTTTCTCATGTTTTCTCATGTTTGCCTCATACCTTCGGGACCGAAATGTAACTGAATGTAAATACCTGTGATCAAATCACAGCTTGCCTGTACACTGATGCGTCACACCAATATAATCAGACAATCATAAGCCCACAAATACCGACAGCACAGACTCCCAAAGCCTTTTGTGTACTGCTGAAAGTCATCTCACCTCCGGAGGGAAACTTTTAATCAGAATAGTACATATTTGTGCTCTTTATATCATCAGGACAAAGTTGATGGTTTATTTATTATTAATTTTGTTATTCGAGTGATGCCACTGGTACGCTTGTAACGTAATGCAATGGTGTTTATTTCATTGATGTATCCATTGACAGTTTGTTTTAATAACTATTATGTTATGTTATGTACTATTATGAATATGTTATGTACTTCAGTGTTTCATAACCCTATATAAACTGTATTGACTTAGACTGTATATGTGTATAGACTGCCAATGGTAACTGATATTTCGATGTGCCGAATGCTGTATTATGTTTACATAATTTGGTATTGAGTACTAACAATATTCAGATGTCAGGTCTCAACTGCCAGGTTAGGCAGGCCATTTGTTATTGCTCATTTGCATATGATTACATTTTTCCATTAGTCATATTGTGCTGCTTTGTAAATCTCTATGCATGTGTTACAGTAGGTACAGTACAGTAGGTACAGTACAGTCCTTATGTACCATCAACTGACGTGGTGCTGTATGGTCATAGACTTGGTTAGTGGCTATAGTTGTGTGCATTACTGTAAAAATCATCAGGGTCACACAATGGGTTAAAGTATGTATTATATCTATGTAGATTCCAAAGACAAAACTGTTAAACTACTAGACTACTAGTTAGGCCCTGTTTTAGTTGACTCAGACTAATGCTGTAGTGTAGTCTTAGCATTTACGTAAGCAATACTCACTGCAATGCTTTGCATGTAAAAAACAACCTCTTACCCACAAAATGCTGCGCAAACACACATACAAGCACTCGCATACACAAGCACACAAATACACAAGCACATAAATACATAAGCCCACAAATACACAAGCACATAAATACACAAGCACACAAATACACAAATACATAAGCACACAAATACAGAAGCACAGGAATACACAAGCACACACAGACACGAAACATTTGTGTTGTAAAGTCCAGCACACAGGGGAAATGTTCTGAATGTACATTTATTTAACAGTAAAACTGATATATATATATATATATTTCTGTAGAACGTGGAAGATGAATAGCTTACCATTAAAGGTTGTACAAAAAAATAAAATCTTAAAAAAACAGCACTTTGAATGCGTCTTATTGTCCCTTTATGTGCATTTTATTGTGTAATGATCATCTCAAATACAAACTTGGGACGTTCAAAGTGTAAACGCCAAAATAAAACAATGCATCAAATCATTTTAACATACAGCAGCATGTAGGAGATTTTAATAGACATATCAGAAAGTCAAACACTGTAGGCAAAAAAAGAAAAATACAATTACCGATGTGCTTTTCATCTTTTAGAAATGCATGAAGAAACAGATTTGTCTTTTTTGACCGCCGTCTTTATTCAACAGGTGTTCTGCACTTCCGTTTTTGGTCACTAGATGGCGGGATGTTAACAAGCAGTTACTTTCACAATGACAGATAAAAGTTTCAGAAAACGTTCATATCTCCTCCAAATCAAATTGATAGCTTAACCCAAAATATTGGTTCTGAACTTCATTAGATAAGCACGCGTATCAAAAACGGTTTCCAAACACCGTAAGGTTGTGGAACAAAACCTTAAAATGGCTTACATAATAATTACAAAAAACAATTGCTTACTGTTATATGTAGATTCACTATTTAAGGTTTGTCCTGAAGGAATTGTTTGTTTCATTTTCAAAATTAGTAAACAAAAATCTTTACGTGTTGCCCTTCATCATACCATAATTTTTTATCATTTTTAATGTGTGGCTGGGAGAATGCATGTGTACTACGACATACGGCCAGTAGGAGGCATACAATGGTGAGATGACGGAGTTGTGTCTCACACGTGACTTCTGCTGGAAAAACATTCAAAACACAAATTATAATTTTCCTTTACGATATTTTTGTTCCACACGTAATATCTCTCAATACAAAGTAAGGGAACTAAAACAAAGTGATACTTTTATTAAGGAGCTCATGCAATAATCCAAAACATAATTATGTTTTAATAAAAATACAGTGATCTTTATCAAATTGATGTTTATCTATTGAGAGCACACAATCTGAGACAGTGTTGTTACCAATGCTTATTATCATAGTACAGTACAAGTATTGCACATTATAACACATTAAATATGCTTACATATTTTGCATGCATGCTTACATATTTAATGCCCTGCTAAAATTCTTTGCCACATCCTATTGCCAATGCAGCTTGATTTCAGCTATATCTAATAAACACCACTTGTAGAAACTGCCATCTGTCTTTTCAAATGACCACATTTGGATTTCTGAGCACTTCCATGAGAAACCCACTGTGAGACTTTGGAGTCAGACGGCTGAATGAACAGATTTCACACTGGAAACAGGCGTAGAATCTTGAAGCCTGGAGCCATGGTGACAGACAGACCACAGCAGCCAAAATCTCTTGGGCTGTTGGAAATGAGGTTCAGAGGGGAGTCTAGCTTTCAAACGCTGCCCCAAAGTCAGAGGGAATGACTGGAATCTCCTGATCCATTCCCCCCCCCCCCGCCTCAAGTGTAAATCCCTCACTGACGTGTCTGAAATGACTGTTACAGCTGTCCACTGTTGTTTTTGGCCTCTGCGTCTATATTTGCAAAGTGGTCTTTGACTTGTTCAGATTCCATAACTCTCCCAGGTCAAAGAAGCTTCATTTAGAAACAATATTGCTGTTGTAGGTAAAGAACGACATGCTCGTTCTTTAAAAATAAACCGTTTAAATATCGCTCATTTTGAAGGCCTAAATCAGTGACATTTGAAATGCAAATCAAAGCGATGATGTAAATTCCAAAACAACGCGCTCTATTGGTTAAGAACGTGAACCTGTTTTTTTCCTGCTGAGGTGTGGCTCATCTTTTCACGCGTCACATGGCGCATGCCCGCGGGTCTGAATAACGAGCGGGGAGTTAAAAGTTCACACGGTTCACATTTCTCGTTCCAGTTCGTTCCCAGGCCGGTCTGGCTTCTGCCGTAACTCAGAACCTGTTGGATTCTCTCCTCCCCGCCGAGATGGATGAGCTAAAAGCAGAGCTAACGCTTTGTTCAGCGAATGGAACAACATTCCGGTGATGATGTGAAACATTCCGCAACACATGATCATATGAGCTACAGCTCACAGCTGCAGATCTGATATTTCTCATGTGCCCTTGGCTTGTCCTCCACGGTCAGATCCAGAAAGCACCTGTGCGTTGACTCTTAAATTAAGGGTCTTTTAGAAATGAGGTTTTCTTTCACCAAAGCCTTGCTTTGATACATGCTTTGTAGTTCTCTTACACCCGTTAAACACAAGATTAGTTTTGCCTGTTTGACTTGAAGCTACAAATCCACTTCCCATGCTCATGAGACAAGACTGAAAACTAGATTGTGGAATTGTATTGATTTACATTTACATTTAGGCATTTGGCAGACGCTTTTATCCAAAGCGACTTACATTGCATTATACTACACATTGAGTATGTGCAATCCCTGGGATCGAACCCATGACCTTGGCGTTGTTAACGCCATGCTCTAACCACTGAGCTACAGGAAAGCTATTTAAAAGCCCGGATGATTGTGCTGGAAGGTGTATCGGACGATACAGGCAAATACATACACACACACCCATGTGAACCTAACACGCTCGTAAACACACACTGACAGCCACTGATTGAGACATCAGGCTTTGCTGCCTATGGCATGTATCTGTCAGCCAATCAGGGAGCAAAGGGGGGAGCAGCTGTTGCTATGACAACAGCCATAAGCTGCCCATATGGGGGGGGGGGAGGGTGGACGCAGCATCTAATAAACGCCAGTCAGTGGTGGATAGAGACGTCTCAGTTCAAATTCATTGTGGCGATTTTTGCATATCAATTACAATGTGTCATTTCTATATCAAAACTCCTATTATAGGATAAGAATAGGACATATAGAGCTCGTTTGTAGACCTACCGTGACTGGATTTTGCAGCAAGCTGTTTTGCCTGTACAGCATTCGGTTGCAGAGTCAAAATTATAGCACCATCAAATTGCGGCTTATTGAATTTACCGAATTAGGAAAAGAGCCGGTGGCACTGCCCCAGGAATAAAGACATGAGAGATGAGGCTGGTTAAACAGCTGTTGTGAGGGAATAGGACTGCAGCCCTAGTTACTCACCTCTGGGGATGGTAATGAGGAAACTTTGTTTGTGCCAGTGGGCCGCTCTCGTGAGTAAATATTCCACCAGCGTTCTTCATAACCGAAATTAGACTGTAGCCTTTGGTTTCCAAAGCAATGTTTTTAAAAGAAAACAAATGGGTGGAGGACACAGACGGTTGGGCAATTAAACGGTGACTTAACAGACCGTTTTTCCTCAAACATCCTGTAAGAAAAATAGTACTGAGAACAGGTGCGGTTACCTAGATCTGTGCCCAGATGGTACGCAGTTCTCTGACACGCCTCTGTATGTTCCAACATGCTGTTGAAATAACTGCATCAAGGCACCAGACAGGAAAAATACCAAACTGATTAATATTGCGTAATCTTTTAAATAAGATGAGGTGTGCAGGCTAGCAAGAGCTAGCACAGCTAACTACTGATATACATCTGAAACATGACTTCTTAAGTATTCCTATCTCCTTCAAATCAATATTGGTTTAAGCATGTTATTTTGGGCTTATCTGTAAATAGAACTGCTGTTTTTGGACAACCAGCAGGTCGTGGTAAAGCACACATCGTCAATTTAGGTTTGCTTTAGAGTTCTACTGCAACATAAACCATTTATATATACAGTATATATATATATATATATTTACATGTATGCGTTAGGCAGACACTTTTATCCAAAGCAACTTACAGTACATTCAGGTATACATTTTAGCAGTACATGTGTTCCCTGGGAATCGAAGCCACAACCTTTGCGCTGCTAACGCAATGCTCTACCAATTGAGTTACAGGAACACAGGATGTTGTGTGTCTTTCTTTCTGATTTACAAATCTTTAAAGAGATTATAAAGCCACATTGAACATAACTATGGAGAAATTATACACAGACTGCAGGTGTGTTTGCCTTCCAGATTTGTTAGTCTAATGTAAACAGCACACTCGTGATCATTAAAAGTTAAGCGCTGGTGTTGCTACACCCTGTTTTTGAGAAACACCTGAAGGCCTTACTCAGGCTGGATAATGTTTGACTCACAATACAAACACGGCCAAAACTACAGGAACAAGCTTAGACATGTTTAACACACTGTCTGTACACACACAGGGACGAAGTACATACTCTCTCGTCAGTTGCATGCTGCAGTTTATCAGTTGCAGTTTAAAGTGCTTTAATCTAAGGCTGACTTTCTCTGCGGTCAACAGTTGGTGACTGGACAACAAGTCATTTTGTTCATGGAGATATTTTACAAATAACATGAATTTTCCTCCTGAATAAACCACCAATTGGAAAAATACCAAATAAAAGCTCAAAGGTAACGATTTCTTTCTCCTGCAGAACAAAAAGTTACATAATCATCAAAATCCAATTTTTGACTGAAGTATTCAAGCGTATTTTCTTTGAGATAATGTAACCCAGTCTCCGAACCAGAACTAATGAGAAGAAAGACTAATTAATCGAGCAATCCAAAAGACAGGGCAGCCAGTCAAATCTTGTCTGGATATACGTTCTCCAGCTAGGGACCCCTCACGACAACCTCTGACCTTCTGTCCCACAGAGAGCAGAACTGGAGTCTCGGGGAGGGCTGCTCATGTGTGGGAATTGCTTCCTGAGAGGGAGTGGTTGAAAAAAGAGAAGAACAAAGAAATGAACAAAGAACCTTTTGCTGTAATTTCCCAAACCACCAACCTAACCGAATGTAGCGAGATACAGTTTCACTGATGTCTATTGAATTTATTTATGAATGACGGTGTAGGTTTTAAAAGAGTGATGACTCCTTATGAATATAATCAAGACAAAAATGCTATTTAAATTGTATATGTTTAGACACATGTTTTACTATAATTTACTTGAGAAACATTGAAAGAGACCATAAAGATTAGCTAGAGTTTCTGGGCCTTACCTGCTTAAATCTGCCTTGTTCCTCAGCGTTGGTAACTCCGCCCTCTCTCAACCTTCCAAGCTTGTTCTTTTATCAATGACTAATAGTGTCTCAGTCATGAATCAACCTTTGTACAAGAATCTGTTTCTTTCTGTCTCTCTCTCTTTCTATCTCTCCTGTTCCCTCTTGTCATTTTGGTGGTTGTGCAAAAAACCTTCTTGGACCGTTTAAAGCTCTCATATCAGTCAGCACTATTCAATTCTTGTCTTGAACGAGTCTGAGAAAACATTTTCTCATTTTTTTCATCATTGTTTAATCTGAATCTTAAAGGGGTATTTTAATAATTTATGAAAATGAATTAATAATAATATTCATAAATTCCATCATATTAAACATTTGGTTGCATGCACATATAGGTTTGTTTGATTTATGATATATTTTTCTAATTATAGACAGCAACAGTCTGAATCAGCTACAAAAATGCATTAATTATGAAGATTAATCACAGTAGTTGAACTATTAATGGATCAGTGAGTGATGCTATTGATTTGGCAATTGCTAGCAGTCACTCTTACTTTTTCCACACAGTTTGCTAAATAAATTCAGAGTCAGCAAAAACTCATGAACTATCACAATTTGACTTATGATGATGGAAAATGAATCACATCACTTCCTTAACAGCCACATTACATAATGAACGCTGATCAAACTTTTTTACTGTAAAAACTTATACAGTAATCTCATACAGCCTCCATCTGCTGTACAGATATAATGTAGCATAACAGTGCTTTTGTGTTGGTCGGAAACATAATCTTTCATACAGAACAATTACATTGTAAATCTTTGCAGAGAAACAACCGGCAATCTGTTCATCTTGGATCAAAATTTCACAGAAGAAACGACCGCAGACCACGACAAACCGAGGCGGGCAAACCACAAGAGACGCAATAGACTCCACTGAAGATGTAATCTGTGTTTCTGGAGGCAAGATGGCATAACAGATGTTGACCATAGAAGACCTTTCCTGGCATGAGATTCATCACTGCAGAAGTTTATTTTAGCATTAAAACTCCTGTGGAGACGAGCATTCACTACATAAACATTTAGGTTGTACAAATACAGTTAAGTAAACTGTAATGAAGAGCTCTTTCAAGCATAAAAGATTATACAACGATAACACACGGAGGAGTTATTGCATACAGGCTCAGAAAAGGAGGGACAAAGCTGTTGTGGCAAACAGCAAAGCCACCAACAGTATTTTTCAAGTTACTCTGTCAGTCAAAGTGAAATATTTTTTAAAAGCTTCTTTAGTTTGAATTCAGTGATGACCTCACTCAACTTATTAAAAATGGTACTTTTTTCAAACTTGTCTTGCCAAATCTACGATACAAAGTAATTTCTGGACACTCGTCTTCTGTAGTTTTCGTTAGTTTAAAGTCAACACGAGTTTTCTGTGGCTTCAGAAGGAATACAGAGTTTCACATTCAAAGAGTACTTGTGAATAGTTTCCCTCTCTGAAACCCTACGATTCTCTCAAGACAGCTGGAGTGTGACCAGATGGACTGGTTGCCATGTCAACCTCTTGATTCCCTCTCAGTCTTGTAAAAGTGGGGTGATCATAAACAAAGCTGTATGTCATTACCGGATCCTTTTGTCTCACTCTCACCTTTCAGCTGATGGAAATGACGGCAATGGAGTCGTTAATGTATAGAATAATACTTTATATACTTTATAAAGGGAACTGAAGAAGACTGAAGAGATTTAGGAGCATCCTAGAGGTGTGAGAACTGAATTCACACCTTCACACCCGTTTGGAGAAACACACATTCTTCTAGCTGTAATTATCATTTGCATTTAAAGGAAAGCGGTGAGAGTTATCAGATAAATGCGTTCAGATACACTGACAACTAACAACAGGCTTCTGTCACTGGACTAAGTGTTTTTAAATATTTAATGCCAGAGATGAAGAAATCCCAGATCATGATCATTACTTACAACATCTCTCCTCCCCTTTGAGACAATCAAAGGATTCTGTATCCAACTGTGTCTTTGCTGTTTAAGGGATTTTTGCACTGCTTTTCACTCCATTTGCACCATGCTGTGGGGTCATGTGGAATATTTTAGGAGGTAATGAGACGGAGTGATCCAGCACAGTCATTAATCATGCGTTTATAACTGAGTTTGTGGGGACGTGGTGCTTTATGGCACCATGTTGGTTTAGAAAGGATTAATGGGCTACTAGCTTACAGTCATGTCTGAATTTTAACTGCACAATGGCTGGTTTTGGTAAGGTATTGTTATAGTATATTGCAGTTAATGGCTGTTAAGGATAATGTAAAAGAATCAGTCTACTAGAAAGTGTAATATTTGAAACCTATCGACATTTTCAATTACAGAAATGGTTAATTTCTTCATTTGGTATTTCTAAAGAGGGTTTTTAACCTTTTAAATAGTGTCACAGAAATGTGTGACAGAACTGTGAGATAAGCAGATAGTGTTGGTCTATCACACCATTGGTTGCATCAGAAAAAAAACGCTGTTCCACACACATGCTGTTACTAGAGCGACTTTAACACTACTACATTATTACAGAGAAAGCCAGCACTTATACAACAGAACAAACAATGACTAACACTTGATTTTTTCTTGGCAGTCTTAAAGTGTGCCTTGTCATTTTCAAATAAACTGTGCAACATCGTGCTGTCCTTATTCAGCAGTCTTACATTTAGTTCTGTATGCCATTATTAAACGCTGTATGTTTTAGTATATACGGTAGTATATAAAGTGGCCTTGCTTGACACTTTTAATACGAGAACAGACAGAGTAAAACAAAAAAATGCGTAATTCTATGTAATTCTACTTTAAAATATAATTACACTTGACTTGCTTTATTTCAATTCACTCACTCACTTATTACAAACTAAATGTAAATGAAAATCACGAACAACTCTTGGTGTGTACAGTGTCTCTGGGGTATCACTTGGTCTTTTGTTTCTTTAAAGAATATCATTGTTGAGCTTAATGAATGATTGGGTTTCTCCAGGATGCTGTGGTTGTGTCATCCATTAGTTTAACTGCTGCTCCCAAAGCTCGTTTGTTTACTCAACCGTGGACGGACTCGTAAAACTTTAACCTTTGACCTATGACGCATTTCACAAAAAGGCTCCATCAAGCAAATAGTGCTGTTGGCCTTTAACCCCCAAGTAAGTGGCATTTTTGTGCAGGGCTTTGACCCCCTCAAACCCAAATCCACTCTTTTATAACCACAAGAGAAACCTGCAAACTGTAGCTTGACTCTATTTTCCAGCTCGGCTGCAGTCATAGGATTGGTGTTTATAATGTTCATTATGTTGCATAACATGTCGTGCTTGTCTAATGGCAAAATATGAAATGTTCACATGGCTATACAGCCACAGTGCTGTTGGAGAGGAAAGACAGGTTTCCTGCAAAGAATCACTCCTTACGTTCAGCAATGCAATCCACCTATATTCTACATTCATCATACAAAGTCACACCTTCAACTCACAGCCTTTGTGTCTTACAAATAACTGAGACATCTCAGACATTTATTCCTAACTCGCAGAACAGATTTAACAAGCAGGCGGGCAGGTTAGCAGCACCCCACCTAAACAACAGTTTTGTTGAGAAATCTAAATGACGTGAACAGGAATTTAACATAGTTCTGAATAAACTCTGATTTGAGGTCAGCTTGAGATCTTAAGGTAAGCATGGTCATGTTTAAACTCTGTGTTAACAGTTTCCACAGTGGAGCACTGATGTGATGGAGTGAGGTTATAGATTAAGTTTAT
The DNA here is from genome assembly GCA_036877575.1 of Botia almorhae. Lineage (NCBI taxonomy): Eukaryota > Metazoa > Chordata > Actinopteri > Cypriniformes > Botiidae > Botia > Botia almorhae. Next base: position 62,923 of record JAZGTJ010000162.1, read on the forward strand.
ATATCCATAAACACATTTTAAAGATATTACAAGACAACATTTAAAGGAACAGCACACCTATGTCATTCCGTCATGTCATTCCAAACCTGTATGACTTTCTGTCATTATTTGGAACGCAAATAGATTTTGTGTACAATAGATTACTGCCATTATCTTGAATCCACCCAACCGGATATGCATTTTTCTCTTGTTTATGCAAATGACCTCTTTGGTGCAATAAAGAAACACATAGCAGTTTTGGAATGACATGAGTGCGAGTAAATGATGACATTATTTTCATTTTTTGGTGAACTATCTCTATAATAGAACTAAATAATACATACATTAGCCAGACATATTCAATACCTTTAATAGCAATGAATGTATAGACATCCTATAAATAATCTTATACTATATGACAATAAACATTTTGACTTCAACATCATACACAGATGAAGTCTCTGGTATGAACTATAGAAAGGTTAATTGCAACACGTAATTTATTATGTGTAATCAAGTGGATTTTCCCCCATTGTGCAATTTGCTCTCTATTTTAAAAACTGTCCTGAAACATGAAAACAAATGAATCAGTAACGTAATACTAAAAAACAAGCAGGAAACATTTTAAGAAATATATGCATACGCTTTCCTGTAGCTCAGTGGTTAGAGCATGGCGTTAACTCATGGGTTCTCATGGGTTCGATCCCACGGATTGCACATACTCAGAAACAATGTACTGTATAATGCAATGTAAGTCGCTTTGGATAAAAGCATCTGCCAAATGCGTAAATGTAAATATGCACGTGTATGTATATGAATTCAGATATACGTCTATTTTAGACTCAACGTAGGAAAAGAAACAAATGTGAGTGCTATAAATATGATGTGTTCTAAACCTTAAAGCCACAATGCCAAACACATCCTGCTGCTGATTCAGTTTGCTTCTGTAAACCAGGAGCATGACAACAATAATAAAGAGAGTCAGATAGGGTGGGACAGAGAGAGAGAGAGAGAGAGGAACAATAGAGAGCAGGGTAACAAAAAGTCACTCTATTTCCATCTGAAAAGACTTTTCCAGCTTGAGCTGCTGAGAATTGAGGACGGAAATCATATTCACTTCAGTAGCTGTCTCACATTTATAAGGAAAGTAGGCATCAAAATGCCTGTGGATGTGCTTACGTACCAGAACATATGCAAACACATAAATGATGCATCTGTCTGTTGCATATCTGCAATGTATATCCACCAATAAGTTTTCCTATGTTGCCACGGCGTACAAATTGTAAATTGATTTATAGGAACTTAAACCCTCGATTTCCTCATGCCCCAGTGATGTGTTACATTCAGCCCCATATAACTAAACACAAACAATGAGTTTATTGTATAATGACATGAAAACATAAACGAGTAGGAGAGGTGGGTGTGGGATGTGACCCAGATTTCTACCCCATACAGAAAGACAGTTGAGTGTAGCTGCTGCTTCACACCAATGTCATACCCATGAATCATTTTTGTTGCTATGTTACAATTGAAGTCAACAGTAATAGAAGCTGCTCTTAGCAGGGAAAGCCTGTTCTGCCTGAAGCATCTACACAAGATATCCAGCTGTCTGAATGAAAGAATACAGTCATGTGTCGTAAATGGTTTCAGAGGAACAGAGTAGCTTTGCCTGGCTCCTCCAATTCCAGTGGCCCTGCAATGTGTGTTTGTTCCAGGCCTTTGGTGGCTTTTGTCTTTAGAATAAACACCTAATTAGTTTGTCTCTACATGACTAGTGGTCAGATTGTTAGTGGTAAGAAGTTTTGATTGTCTACATGTGCTGGAAAAAGCATGCGGGGGGGGGGGGCCTGACTGTAGAGTCAATGGGAGAGCCCCACTAACAGAGCTACAGAGCTGACAAATAATACATAGATAAATAAACTAAACTAAAGTGATTTGAAGTGTTCATTATGGTTTCATTATGTCCGATTATAAAAAACAGATTAAGACTAAATTAATGCATATTGATCATAAAAATGCCTGCACTGTTCAAAACAAACAAACAAACATAACATAAGGTACAACATGATGCCTGAATACACTGTAGCCCCTTTAACTGACACTTTTTGATTGGACTATTAAACTGAGTAACGTTCAGTTACTGTATGCCACTGTAAAGAAGGCTTTGTGAATGTAACCTTTAAATGGCACTAAATATTTTTAAAACTTGAATCTCGATGAGGGGGCTGTGGCTCTCAATCATTACCTCTCTCTCCCATGAGAGGGTGGCCATCGATTTGGAGCAATTTGCTGAAGATTTTTGCTTACACTTCCTCCAGGAACCTGGAGATATCCACCAACCCTGCCCCCGACACAGACAGCCACCCTGCCTCTCTGTCCCCCATCCCCTCCCAAGGGAAAAGTAAACAGTCTCTCGCCTCCTCCTTAGATTTCTCACTCAGCCATCTCACACTTCTCTCTCGGGCACCTCCACACACACAATTAACAGACAGAAACCAGCAGGCCTCACATAAGGCCGGAGGTTCGCATGTGATTGACAGGAGTGGCACATTTGCTCTACACACACAGCTGAGAGCAGCTGCTTTTCATAGCTTCATGCATTTAAAATGGGCTTCCAGTGAAACAGTTGTATTCATTGTATACTTACACACACACACACACACATCCACACATAAATTGTTGTTCTTTCACATATATACACATCCTCACATATGTATTTTTAACCAACCTTCAAAACAATAGGAGCAACACAATCCCACAATGCAGCTGAGAAAACAGACAAGAAACACACACACTCAAACGATCTCAAATATTTAGAGGATTCTTGTGATTTGTCTTGAATTTGTATTGTCGTGGTTCCAAAATCTGTTACAATAGAATGTTTTTTCAAACACTACAGGCTAACAGGTTTAATTAAAGTTAAGGAAGTGACATCTAAATAGAGGTGGGAGGTTAACAAAGCAACAGTTTAATAGTTTTAACACAGACAGTCTTTATCAGAAAAAGTAACAGCCTATAGGAATGCTATGAGAAAACATTAGAAATGGCTTGTTGTGACATTTTAAGATCTCTCTCTCTCAGTTTAATGATGTGTGACCAAAAGTCTTGGCTGACACTGTTTTCCACAGATGTTTGCAGATGTCAGGAAACACTGAACTGTTTCCATCTTCATGGACTTGTGTTGAATCTTACTTGACTTCACATATTACAAATGTTACGTTGACAGGACAAAATAACGATTGCCTTGATGACCTCATTGTGTCATCACCATCTCGTTTCCATTTAAAGGAACACAGGGAATTGCCTTCTGTCTCCACAGAAGCCACTTTGAAACCTGATCTTCATGAATGTTTCATGTTTGATGAGGCCATTATCATCTCACATATCAAAGCAAGACACAAGACTCTTACATCTCTATAATTAAGAAATTCTCTTCTTAAGATATTTTCCAGGTTCCAAACCATAAAAATAACTATTTCTCCTATAGGCCTCAAATCCCATTAGAGGCACTCATCTGAGATTCAGGTGAGACCACAATACTTTTTGTCTTGTTAATTGTGGCTGTGTTACCAGCCAGGTTTCTTAAATGGGGTTTTTCTGTATAGATTGACCATCTTATCCCTCTTGGGATAGAAGAGTCACATGGGATAGACCATTATCAGTGGTGTCTTTCCAGCGACACCATTATTAGTTACTGGAAAGGGGGATTATTCCCTACAGCCATTATAATGGAGGACATAGGCATCCAAGCACACTAATTGTAAAAAACTTCTGCATTAATTAAACGCAAATCTTAAAACATTTTTAAGATTTAAAAAGTGTGTTTTTGGACACCATTAAGAATGAATGTAGATAATGTTACAGAATATCAATTCACCTTTATCAAGAAACTGTCTCAATTACCCAACACAATCAAGTCTTTGTCTGATTCAGGTGTGTGGAGTTTTGCCAGAACTCAGAGCCCCTGTGGAAACAGTGACGTTTTAAAACGGTCTGTAACTAACTTTAAAGACTGCAAAACACTTGTTTCGGCTGATTGTTGCTTTAAAAGGAAAGCACTGTTTACGTTTTAATGTTTAATTGAGCTTTTCTGATCAGAGTTCAGTACAAGCCCCGCGGTGTCTTATTTAGAAAATGTATGTGTAAAAGATTATATATTTTTCCATAAGATGGCTGACCACACCATAAATATCTTTTACCTCAGATTACTAGCACAGATCGCTAACAAAAACGAGAGGAAAATGAGGCGTTTCATTTACCACACATTTTAATTGAAAAATATTGCAGGCTCTGTAATACACTGGCAGTCTAACATCTGCTCTACAGTGTTGTACACTACTGTCTTGGTTAGAAAAAAGTGCTTAGAGATGGACTGTGTTGCAGGCCATGCTTTATCCATCACTGGTGTTCCCCAGAGTCTCTAGACACCTCCATGAGGCCGCATGCAGTAGTCACTCAGGCCCCGTGACGTTACTTGTAGGACCCTCATACCCCAAACTCATTCTGGGATGACGAAGCTACAGTTCTCCATACAGCGTTCTTAGAACTTCACTGTGTGTTCCGTTACAGTCAGTAGAACAGTCAGAAGATATCAAGCATTCCATGAAATAATGTTACAGCGTTTTTCACAGTGCTTAGAATAAAGCTCCTTCAAACTCATGACCGGGTATGCAAATGAATGGCAGCTTAAACGGGACCGGCCCTTTTATACAAAACAATTCATTTCATTTTTGGTTCGTGTGTGTAAAATCACTCGCGCTGTCACACGGTCACGTGCGTCATTCTCACAAACGTAGCGTTTGAAATGAACAAACATCCATTCAAATATATGTCAGCAGTGCAATGTTGAAATGGCATGTCCGATGACTGCAGGGCATCGGCGATGGAAACGGCTCACAGAGCCCCAGTTATCGCTTCTTTTTCTGTTTTAGGGTTTTTCGTCGTTTGACTATCATTTCATATAGTTTGTCCATTCCTTCGTGAAGCCCCTCGCCGATGATGGCACAGGCTGGCTGGATGTGGTAAGTCGTGGCAGGCGTGAGCTCCTGGAGGGCCAGCTGTTTCTCTATGTCCGCCACAGGCAGAGATTTAGGCAGGTCTTGCTTATTGGCAATGACTAACAGCGGCGTTCCTTGGTTTTCAGCGAATTTGGTCACTTTGTGCAGCTCTGTCTTTGCCTCCTCTAATCGATCAACGTCTACAGAGTCCACGACGTAAATAATGCCGTCCGTGCACCGACTGTACGATTTCCACAAGGGCCGGAGCTTCTCCTGCCCACCAACGTCCCAAAAATGACAACTTATTCCTTTGGCCGTGCCATTGCTCAACCTGATCTTTTCCGTGTTGAATCCGATCGTGGGCACCGTGTTGACGAACTCGTTGAATTTCAGTCTGTAAAGAACCGTGGTTTTCCCTGCGGAGTCCAAGCCAAGCATCACTATATGGAGAGACTGAAACGCGGATATGTTGGAGAAACTGTTTCCCATTTTGATCCCGTTTCTCCTCGTTTGCGGTGTTGTTGTTTTTTTAACTTCTGCTGTCCCCTTAGCACCGGCGATTAAACCCAATTTATGTGTAACTGAATGACGCTCTCATTGCATGGCGTTTGTTACCCGTAATACTGTGAACAGGTCCCGCTGCTCCGCAATAGCGCCTCATATCAACATTCTCACTGCAAATCACTCGTTAAAGACCCGATGGGTTTGTTTTCGGTCTCTCCCGACCGTCTTCGACTTTAGGAAACAAACAAAGCGATCAAGAATAGTTGTGTATGAGCAATTCTTGTGGCCATAACACAAACGTGTGTAGCCACGCAGTGACGATCAGGAGCGAGTGTATAGTAATGAATGGAAGCCCAGCAGCAGCTGCTGTGCTCTCCACACGCTGGAGAAACTCCGCCCGCGTTACATGTAAGACAGATAAACAACCCCCAGCAGCCCTGGCGCAGGTTATCGTGTCCCTCAGCTTTTCGTACGGAAACCCTAAAACAAATGTGAAATTTAAAACACGTGTTTCCTGAAATGCATATTGCACATCCCATTAAAAATTATTTACATTTTTAATAGCTTTTCTTTTTAGCAACTTTAACTGTCAAAAACAACAGGGTATATCGGTTACCTTTACTCTCAATGGTGCAAATGACCTAGCTTAAATCCACACGAGAGCATTTTTATTAAAATAATATTTATTTATTTTTTAAATTTCTACTTACGTTGTGACTATTCTTGATATGTTGCGCCACCTGCCGTCCGTTTTAGATACAGTGTGTTGGCCCCTTCATGCACATTAATGAAAAGAGCCAAATCGTTAAATTCCGTCTGCTTTTATAAACCAATTTGTTAGAATAACTGACAAATTCATATTTTAGGGGGCACTGAAATGTTAATAAGAAGTCACAGGTTTTTTCAAACTTAAATCAGGTCAGACCTCTCCGGTTCATACTGCATGTCCACTAGGTGGTAGATTTGCAATAGAAATCGCGTGTCGAGCTAATAAAGTTGGATGTAATGGCATCTTATTAAAAAGTCCATTTGCTCTCATTTTTAACAGTTGAAATATAAGAGGTCACTGCAAACTCGCTTTCATAAACGCACTTCACTGTATCTTTTGCTTGCCTGTCACTTTGTATGTATAAGTACCGTATAAGACCGACTGCATATATGCGTTGTGTACATTTGCACACAGCGATTCTTATCAGGCAGTCCAGGTTTCCCCAGCATATGTGGGAGAGCGAGTAAGGAGGAAGAATTATGTAGGGCAGATACCAGCACATTTTTGCGATGAACCCACAGTGATGACTGTTTACTTTGATCATAATTTTGTTAAGCGAACTGGTCAAGGAGTAAGATAAATGATGTCCAAGTGATAAAGGAGGAATTCGCAAGGGAGAGCGAGGGGGGTTTGCAAAACTGTGTGGGTATGCCAAGAAAATAAACTTCAAGTCAAAGCCTGACTTCAAACAAAGCCTGTAGTATTACATCTAAATACAAATACACAGAGTATTCTGGGGTTGCCTGAAAGCACAAAAAGACAAACAGAAGCCATAAGAATTTTGGCAGCATTTCAGATGCTTGGAACAATACAGTACTGTGAAATGTTTTAGGCACTTGTGGAAAGATACTGTAAAGTAAGAGTATTTACAAAAATGATCATAAATAGATTTTATTTAACTTATAGTAACTAAATCAAATCAGAATTTGGTGTGACCACCCTTTGCCTTTATAAAACAACTTTTGTCCTTGGTACACATAATTTTTAAGGTAGCTTTATGATAAATCAAACACAGACAGAGTTTGAATTTATATTTTTGTGTTGTATTTTACATTTTGTTTACAGGTGAATCTGTGTAACAATTCATTAAGCTAAGAGTTTTATTTCTTTTTACTTATCATTCTAGCCTTTTTATTTACGTTCCCTTATAAAGCATTACCTACATACGAATAACACATTAATTGATTCAGATAACTAGTAGAATTGAATCATCAATGGAGCGTAACACTTAATACAGAGTGAAAATGGGGATTTGTTATTTGTGCATACAGTGTAGTTGGCATCACAAAAAAAAGAGGAAAACAAACATTAAAGTGTTCCTGTAGCTCAGTTGGTAGAGCATTGTGTTAGCAGCGTAAAGGTTGTGGGTTCGATCCCCAGGGGAGCACATGTACTGATAAACTGTAAACCTTGAATACATTGTAAGTCGCTTTGGATAAAAGCGTCTGCCAAATGCATGAATGTAAATAAACGCAAACAAGAAAGACTAAAATGCTACTTTTAAAAAAATCTGTTGTGCAAAATTTACAAATCTAAAAAAACAGATCTGCAGTGGGTAATTAAAATGTTAACAAGAAACGTTTTTACATAAATTTTTACAAGTTCCCTTTTTGTATTAAAACCCCCAAAATTTGGACTTGTTTCAGTAAATTGGGTTTGATGTGCTAGAGAAAACCCTCTTGTAAAAACAAGTGTGTAAAAATAGACATTTTGAATAACAAATAAAAACGAGTCTTCGCTGCGGAGTGAAAACTATTAAGGTCAAATAAAGTTATATCTGGGTCTCATAAACTCTGGTGATGAGGGTTGTCCTTATATGGCACAGTCATCTTGAGGGGAGGTGCTAAAGGCGGAGCTCCGCAGGAGATCTAGGCTATTGACAAGAATAAGGGAGCCGGTGATGTGTCTCCACCGCTTGGTGATGGGGTTCTTCATTTTGTCCAAGCCTGTGTGAAGTTCTTGAATCACATCCCTATAGCTGTCTCCAATCTGGGCCGCCCATGTGACCAGGAAGTCATAGGCAGGTTTCCACATGGCCTTAAGAGAGAGAGAAGCAGATTTATAACATTACGATTTATAACATAAGATTTATTTGAATGAGACATTAATTTGTGTGATGTTAAATTAAATGGTGTATTGGTCATATATTGGTCAAATAATGGTCATCATTTTTGTTAATCACCCAGTTGTCCTCAGCTATTTCTCTTATGGTCATTCCTAATTTGAGCTTTTTTTCTGTACCTCACTTTCCAGATGTCCTTCACTGTCTCTGTGTGGAGCCTCATATGCATCCATCTGCTGCCGGGACACCTTAGCCAGTCTCTCAGCAAGCTCTCTCCAGCGTCCTGCCACCTCCACGGCTGTCGTCAGCAGCACAAAATCCATGGTCAGTCGTGCCACCAGACCCTGACAGTCCATCTTCAGAAGAGCCTGAATGATAAATACAGTCAAACCATCTGTTTATCATCACAAACAGCAAACATCATAAAGCAGCAAATCGGCACAGATGAATTCATTCCTATTCCTAATTCTGCTTGTGTCACTCATTATACATTAAATCATTTTTTAATTCATCAATGCAACTTCCAAAAAATTTACGTCATTGTCAGTATGAGAACTAGACCGGCAATATTGGTTACAATGCATTTTATCTGATTATGACAAATAAAAAAACTGATTTTTATGCAAATACAGCATAAAGCCTTCGAATATTAAAAAAGTCAACTGCACACTATCTGCAACCAATTTTGTAGTTTACTTTGTAGTATAGTTACTTGTGTAGTATTCTACAGAAAGGACCAATCAGGAGCTCACGTGATCACACAGGGTGCTTTGATGAATGTGCTGATATGCAGAGAGGAAGCGATGTGCATGCTTGTATGAGCGCAGTATAATGAGAGCAACTCTGGGACCCCTGGACGAGGGGAAATTGTAGGGAGGAATATCCGCTGTTCTGTTGGCAAGTGTTCCGTCTCATTTACATGACTTCCCTTGTCACAGAGAGTCTGCTTTCACATTTAAAACACTGAATATGGGCCTGTGTTCTCTGCACCGTCACTAAATATATGACCTTGACTGACCTACTTTAAGTGTCTTGCTCTAAGTGTCTTGCCCTAAGTGTCTTGCCCAAAGTGTCTTGCCCAATGTGTCTTGAGACTGTGCAACATTATGAAACATTATGACATTTTTACTTTGATGCTATCCGTGTGTTTTCATGCATACATCTTCACTGAATCAAATTCAATATTCCAACATGAATTAGTAAAAAAATCGCGTCTGTTATTCATACGTTGAAACATGCACAGACACACAACAGCAGCAAGTGCTCAGAAGCACACGTTACACACCCTAAACCTGCTAATCTCTCATCCAGTTCCATGGCTTGGAATGCTTGGAATGACAGGAAGTCTGCTCAGAGGGGGAGGAACACCGCGCCGATGCCCCAGAAGACATGCTAAATGAGCGGCCCAAACAGAACACCATGATGGGTGCAAGTCTTGGATCATTTTCCTATTGTCATTCAATACTAGTTACATTCGATACAGAAAGGTTTGAAATTGGCTTGTGCATCCAGTCTGCATTTTGCAACTCTTTACAAATGTATGTCAAAAAGCAATATAACAAATTGACTATGCTACAGGAACAGTGATCTGTAATCTCTACTGTACTTTACTGTAAACTAATTACTGTACCTTTTCACACTGTCTGGGTGCAGGTACTGTGTAATAAACATGTGGCACTTAGTACAGTGTAGAATTATGTTGCTGACCGTGTGTTAACTTATCACACTATGTACACACAGATTGTGTGCATTAGCAGAGGTGAGATAAGGCCTTTTAAAGTGCTCCTGCTTTTTTGGGGTTTCTCACCTGTGACCCGACACACCAGTCAGGAACTTCTTAAATAAACTTTCCAGAGGCAGAAAACTAACAAGAAGGCAAACAATAGCTCCTGTCTGCAGGTCCTGTCTGCGCAGACTTCCGACTACCACAAAAACACGGTTAATGCCTCATATAGCACAAGTTTATCACTAGCATAAATTTAAATTATTTAAAACGTACGTTTAAACTGCATGTAATCATGAAATTTAAGATCGACTTTAAATTTCTTCAGAACGCATTCCTTCAACTGAACTTCAAACACAAACACAAACTGATTACAAATGCTGTATATAAAAAGCATTAAAATGTGCCCAGAGCTGCAGATCCATGTCTGTTTGCTATCTTGGCAGGGATTTGGTTTGTAGGTGTGGAGGGTTTGGCAGTTTAAGGCGCTTCTTGTTCCATATTTGATGCTTGTGTATAGATGCTAACAATAAGAAAGGAAACATCTGCACAACTAAGATTCTCCACCGGTCTTCCGGCATCTTCAGCCGCAGGTCTATTGTTACGTTTGAGATGGTCGCCGATGACCTTCAAAGACCCATCCATAAATTCCACGAAATGCACACAGAGTATAAACGCATGTATGCTGATCAATTGTTGAAAATCTTTTGAGGAACTGGTTTACACCTGCTATGAACGTCTGCTTTGTGATCTTGTGTTGTTTGTTTACACTGTTAAACGTGATATTGAAACATGAAGCAGTTTAAAATGTGGCTTGAGTGAAAAAATTTCGTACCTCGTTTCATATTTTTCAACCGTTTCATATTTAAATATAGAAACTTAATTTTAAATCTTCAGATCTCTCCTTTTAGACTTGAAAAAGTTTGTTTTGGTATTATTGCAGATTGTAGACAACTTCATATATATAAAAGTGTATTTTTAAAACAGGTAGCTATGATGTAACATGGTATTTCCTTAGAAAACATCCTCTTCAGATTCCTGTTGACTCTTTATGTTCTGTTGACATAAAGTGCCCTGAAGAGGTTAGGGCAGGTGGAAACATACAAATCTGAATTTGGTTATTCGTTACATTTATTCAGCAGTTATAATTTTATTTATTAAATATTGTTGTTTTGGACAGTAATTTAATGCAGGCGTCTGTGTTCACACCTGTATACTTTCAGTAATACCTGACCTCTGCTTTTCAAAATCTGACCAAAGTCACACATTTCTGGTGAATACCTTTAGTAATAATTAATATTTATTTATATGAATTAGAAGCGCTATAAATTATTCATGCTTTAATTTATACAAATCTGTTGTACAAATCTATACGAAAGGCGTACAGAAAACCCTTAAATCACACCAGCACGGGCAGTCAGCCAGACTTACGTTTACATTATCAGTAATTGACAATACAATATTGGTACGTATTTTCTTTACACCATTAATAGGTCAGGAAATAATACATGGATAATACATCTCTGTAAATTGAATGCAGCTTTATGGAGATTGTAGTGTTTCGGGGGTGGAGAGATACATAACATTCAAACAATCTGTTCACTCAACACTCCTATAAATGTCTGCAGTTGCAAGTGTTATATGTTGATCTGCTAACGTTTCAGGGATCTTCTACATGCCAAATCCTGTTAAAAACAACATCTAACTCTTTCAACACAGACTGTATTAATGAATCGTTCGTTGGGAGTGATTTATCATCCTGACATGTGCTGTACGTGACAAATACTTCCTGATAGCCATGAATGAAAATTCTCTTAGAATTGTTAGGTATCAAATGCATTGACATTTTAAAATAAAAGAGTAAATGGACTGTAAAAAACACTGTAATTCTTCCCCAGTCCAAAAACGGTATCTGTTCATGCTCATTGTTTTAAAAGACAACAAAATACTTGTTGTGCAACTTTTTGACGTCTGACGGATGAATACATCAACACACGACCGCTGATATTTAAACGTCAATGAACTGGGTAATCAAAACCTTGGCCAGCCCAGTCATGTAGAGTAACGAAAAAGCACAAGACATTATTATTTCAACACCAGTGACGTAGGGTCTGCCAAACCTGTTCCCGGCAGTGTGTATCACCTGCCACTCTGCACATGCCTCAAAAGGAGCAAAATATTAGGACAGATCTGATATCAGGTCAAATTTAACAGTTTGATCTGCACATTCAGGAAAAAAAATTGCTTGATGAACTTGATGCATGCTTCGCAGACAGGTTGTTATTGAAGTATGGAGCAGTAATAACCTCAAGTATATTGGACACAACAGAAATCTTAACATGCAGTGACGCTGGTTTCCCATAGAACTCTTAAAGGCACAGTACTTAAGAGAAAGGACAGGAAAAAAATAAATAAATTGTGAAAGATGCTTGTAATGATACATGAAGAGAAACCACTATGTTCTGCTTACCTTCATGAGTTCCTTCTGGAAAGACTTCCTCTCCTTGCCCTCAGCTGCATTGCAGTCTTCCTTGAGCTTCTCAAGAACAGAAGCAACTTTCTCAGGCTCACTGTTTGGCTCCGTCCGGCAAAAATGCGCCAGAGGTAAATTGACATAGCCCAGGGCATCGGCGAACGCTCTCCAACTCGCTACATTCTCCATCAGTATCGTCCGCACCGAGGCGTACATGTAAGTCAGGCACATGCAGGGCTTCAAGATCTGCTCTAAAAGGACTGTAGTCATGAGATCAGGCCCTTTGTATTGTAAAGGCTTGACTTTTCCAGTCATAAGAATGTTTTTGACATGCACCAAGCCTATTCTTCCATGATAGTACCCAATGTACCAGTCCTTGGTCCACAAATGTCCTTTAAGTTTTATTTTTTCCTCACTCAAAAGTGCTATCACATCTCCTTTAAGATACTCCAGCAAATACTGGCTTTTGGATTGTCTTATAACAGTTTTCAGCAACTTGGCAAATTTCAGGTTTTTGACAAGTCTGTCCTGAAACACAGGGTACTTTGTGGTCGCCGCAAGAGGAGACAATACAATTTTGTTCACTTCCTTTTTCTTCAGGAAACGCCTTTGCACGGAGCTTGTGCTTGTTTTTGGTGGAGGGGGCGGGGTTTGAACACAGAACTGGGCGAGGATACAGTCCTTATCATCCTTGACCTGAATTCGCAAAGTAAAGTCTGAGATTTCGGCAGAATCGCGGGCAGTAATCATGTAAATAAGTCGAGCCACTTTGCCCAGTTTTATTTGGAAACCCCTCACACTTCTTGCCTGTTCAATGGTTCTCACTTCAAAATTGGACATGTTGGAGTACACGCCAACCTGAAGGTCTTGAGGTTTTGTAAGGACAAACTGGTGGTTTCCCCAGAGCTGAAGGATGACAGGTGGTGTGGACTGTAAGTGCTTTTTTGAGTCACTCACTAGCAATGTCTTTGGGGCGCAGTCGTGGCCAAAAATGGCAATCACCGTCTTGAAGGATGGGTGGATGTGTTTTGGCCCATACACCCCAAGAGTGACCCTTTTTACAACATGTTCCCAAACTGTGTTGTATGGCGCCACCACTTTGGCTTGGGCAACCACAGATACATACATACACGGCTCTAAATTGTGCAGAGTTACTTGGACTGTATCTCCATACATGTATGCTTGTGGAATTTGGACGTAGGGCCCTTCCTTGCAGTCACTTCTCACACACACCACTTCTGCCGTTTTGCGACTCTCTATTTTCACCACGACAGAGACCTTCATCTCTAACGTGACGGGAGTCTTGGTTTCCATGTTACTCAGTTTCACTTCCACTACTGGACTTACAGTAGTACAATTATCATTATTGAGCTCCAACGGAGGGTCCAGCAGGGCCTTCAATGATATAATTTGAGTATCGCCTGATGCGACATGGCCCTCAGGAACGTGTATACTGATACTGGTGTTCGGCAGCTGCACAGCTCCACCAGAACTGTCCAGGTTACACACAATGTTGGTCTCTATAGGCTGGGTTTGGCCCCAGCCTGGGTTCTGACCAACGGAGTCCAGATCGTGGCAGGATCGTGTGAGTTTACGGTGATTTAACCACGCCGTTTTGAAATCCTCTCTGCTCTGATAATGCTCGGGTTTAGGTGACTTCATGCCACCGAAGAAACTCGCTTGAGATCTATCGAACTGGGACTGAAGGATCGATAGTTCAGACATGCTGTAGCAACGCTTGCTCCTATGAAATGGGTCGTCTCTGCGAAAATTTGGACCAGTCCTTGAGCCGGGGCTAAAACCGTTTGTGTCAAATAGCCCACTTACAAATCCGTTAATATTAACAGTGCTGCTGCGGTTTGAGATCGGAGGTGAGAAATGGTCAAAACACAGACTTGCCAAATTCTGGTTAACGTTTTGGTCCGCCGTGGCTTGCAGAGCACCATTTAGGAAAGGGTTAGTTGATAGCCGTTTGTTAACAAAAAGATTTTCCTTGTGACATTCGGTGGCTTTTGAGAGGCCCTTCCACTCCCCAGACGGGGTCATTTCTTTCACCTCCACGGAAGTATCTCCTAAGCTGTCAATCATGCCGCTATCACTGAATGAGGAATCGCGACAGTTGATTGGTTGGACATAGGCGGCTGGGATGTAGCCCATTTCTTTACTGTTGTGTGCATACCACCACTCTCCACCAGATGTATCGATAACGTAAAGACAGTCTCCTTTTGAGAACTTCAGAGTGGTAAAGCTGGACGGACAGTAATCCTTGATGGCAACGACTTCCCTGACAGAGCCAAATGAGGCAGCAGCATCCAAACGTAAGGCACTAGGTGTGGGCACTGAAACGCATGGTAAACATGGTAAAACAGTTACCAGGAAGGTAATTCTGTGAGATAAAAATGAGAAGGAAGCTTTTGTACCTGTGAGAGTGGCCTCTGACACTCCTTCACTTATATCGATAAGCGTGCCCTCGGATTTGCACCGAGGGAGCGCAGTGCTGTGATTGGCTGTTCGAATGCGATGGGCAGCCATGGTGTGTATTCCTACAGCATTTCAACCCTTCAGCTTTTTCTTGTCATGTTTATCTCGGTCAGTGAGCGAGATGATTGACCTTCCATAGTATCTGTTGAAAAGGAAAAAAGGCAGACATGAGGCAGATATGAAATTTCATTTGGTAAAGAAATGTAAGACAATTCTGAATCTGAATTTTAATTTTTGCAAAAATGATTCATAAAAACATAGTTCTTTAACATAGCACAGTAATTAGAACAGTTCTATAATTGGTAATAAAGTAATAATAATACAGTAATTAAAAAAAAAGTTCTTCCCAAATTTTAAATGATTTCACCATGTCATTGCAAAGCCGTATGACTTTCTTAGTTTTCCACAAAATCAATTTTTCCACAAAAGACACTTCTTTATATTCATCTATAGCAGACATACATAGGGCAAAGTTTTATGACCATATTCAATTTATTGCCTTAAACTTAGAGGCCATACTTTGCCACTACATGTCTTGAAGTAAATCTAATAAGGTTTGAAATATGTGTTCTTGTCTAGACACGTCTATTATTCCTGACATCCCCTTGCACACAAAAGAAAAAAAAATCTGGTTTCTATATACGTTAGCACAGACGCTACCTTAGGTAGCCTAAAGACAAAGGCATTCGATTTCCTTTCTCTTTCTGTACAGGAGAAATTCCGAAGAACATTCAGCATATTTTATGCACAACAGCAGATGTTGTTGCGATTGCAGCGATCAAATCTTGCACAGAATGATTGAATAATTCATAAACATAATGGAAGTTGTATCTGAGATACTCAGTTGCACAATATACAAGCTTACGGATCAAACAGTGCTTGCTTTCAGAAATCAAAAGTAGCGTAGTGTTTGGGTGGAACTCTGCATCCTCTTAAGTCTGATCATGAACCATAAAAGCTCTCCGGCAACACACATCAGTGGTTTCCATGGCTACCACCTTGGGAAGGAAGGCACACACAGTGAAGTGCCTTCAGAGAGAATGCCCAGCTGTACTGGGAATGTGTCACACAAACAGACAGTCTTACATATTATGAAACCTCGCAGTCCATCAGGTTAGGAGAATATCATATTTACTCCATGAAAATCAATGGCTTTATTTTGAGGCTTAAAACTTCATACATCTCCATGGAGATTAAGTAATAGAATAAGCCACACGGGCCTGAGTTATCTAGCTGGTCATGGTTACAGTTTATAAGACAGTTCACACAGAGATACATCACCTCATGGCCAAGCACCACACAGCCCAGTAATTCACAGAGGAAAAAGAATGTCACTGTTTCTTTGTCTAGCTTTCATTAGAGCCCCTTTTAAAGCCCCCAGCGTTTTCTCTCACGATTCAATTAGGTAAACAATCAGTGTTATAGTGAGTAACTTTGAGATAACACCACAAATTTATTTGTAAACAGCACATTAGGAAATTAGAAACTTCAGAACAGATTCCAGAATTACAATTGACCAAAATGACTTAACTAATATTATTTGGTTTCAATAGACTTTCTTTGTGAATGTGTGTGTTTGCATGTTTAAAGTTGAAGGATCAGCGTTGTAGATAATTTTGTTTTGAAAACACAGTGGAAATACCTCTGAAATAAGGATGTGCCACAATTCCCAAAACTCACATTTCACAATCTTATTAAATGTGCAAACCATCGACTTCAGACACTCTCTGTGAAAGATATGCAAATTGTGAAATAAACTTTAAGTGACATGGAACTTATTTCAATGGTATTTTTCTCCAAAATGCAAACGCTTAAGTCTAGATCAGAAGAATTTAAAAAGTTTTGTAAAGCTTATATAAACTTTTAAAAACTTACTTTTAAAGATTAAAGCAGTCTCTGCCTCAAAATATCACTATACGTTTTCAAAATATGAGGAGGTATGAAAAATGTTCAGACCGTTTTAATAAAGCATTAAGGCTGTAGAACGAGCATATATTATTTAAGAGAAGCTTTTTACGGGCATGACATGAGAGGATGTTTGAGCGGATAGGCGGACCAATAACATTTACACCGGCGTATATTAATAACATGTAGTCTTAAACAAGTACATTTGTGAATTATGTACCAATATTATGTCTAAAGCTATTGTCGAGGTTCTTTAAGATCTAACGCAAAATCCTCAACGAGGATTAAATGCTTTTACATAGTAAGTATATTGGGTGAGTGCACCTCCGACAAGCTGAAACATATTGTGCCAACACAAGCAGACAGGAACATTCTGAGGACCAGCACAATTACGGACCCCCTTTTACAAGTGTCAGACTGGGTGGGACAAAAACCAACAGGATTTAAACTGTTGGAAACAAGTTATAAGTTCGGTAAAGTGGCAGCTACATGGTAGGGAGAGACGCGAACATACACCAATAATCGATGACAAAACATGAGGAAATAAAAGACAGAAGGTGTAAATTAAACTCACCTTATCCAGGTGGTGCGGTCACTTGATGGATAAGAACTGCACCGTTATACAGCTGCGTGTGAGTGAGGGGTGAGTGCGCGTCTCCTTCAGCAGGAGGAGAAACAGCGTGATGTCATCTGACAGGAGGAGTCCCGGAAATCAAGAGGGACAAACCCTATTACTTTATGCAGCTTTTAACATCAAATTTTAGTAAATACATATTTGATTCTAATACATTCATTTCCTTCATAGTATACAAATTCTAGTTCCATTACTTTGTATGGTAAAACTCTATGAATGTTTAGTTTAAGTTCTATGCCATTGTCTGTTAGCACAAGTGAACACAAAATAAAAAAGTTCAAAAGTTAAACCCCTTTTGAGCGTTATTTGTCTAACTCTGGCGGCCTCTGGTGGCCATTATTATAAATGTAACTATAAATCCAACAAAACATATTAACAATAAACAATCATACCTCCAAGAGATGATCTGTGAATTCAGTCAAATAGCATATTATAATATTTTATAAATGTGTTTCAACATGATCAAATACACAAGTGTAATATATCTACCTGGCAACCACATTGACTAAGAAGTGTGACCCTCGAATAGTTTCGTAATACAACACCCCATTTACAACAGCCAGTAAGTCCCTTTAGTATTAATACATTTGTAAGCATAATTTAAAGAAGCATTTTAAAGAAGGCGACACACTGGAAATTGGCGCGAAGTTATTTAATAAACAATCGAAGAATCCAATGTGTCCGTCAAATTTGTACATTTACATTTAGTCATTTAGCTGACGCTTTTATCTAAAGCGACTTACAAATGAGGACAAGCAAGCAACTTCAATTACAATTAACAAACAGCAGCTTTGAATGTTTTTGTTATAACTGGGTGTTTAACACAGTTTCTACACTGATGGGAAACGGATGGGAGGAACTCCAATGAAAACAGCGACGGGATCTGAAAGCACTGGATTGATACACAGCTCATATCTACGTTTCTGTGAGTTACAGCGTTGGCATAATATACAGTATCAGACTGCTAGTTAGACCTAGATCTAGTTGTTAAAAACTGTGTTTATGAGTCCTGAAAATGTTAACTGTTACCCACAGCAGTCATGACTGAAAAGAGAGAGAACTATTGCAAACTTACCTCCTATATGTATATAAGAACTTTTGTTATTTATATCTTTCCTCTGTATTATAGATACACATAAAAGATAGCGATATCAGAAGAGACTGATACGGAATTTTAAATATCAGCAATGATAAAGTTGTGTTAGATTTATCTGCAGAGTTGCACAGATAGGGCACGACCGCTAGATGGCGTCCAGAAGTAGCTTATCTGAAACTTGTTGTTGCTTTTTGTTGTTAAATCATGTTAGGAAATGATACAGTCAACAATGTCAGTGATGGTTAAGGACCTCTGTAATAACTGTTAAATCACCTTAAAAATCCGTGTTCAAAAGCCCAAGTTTTTAATTAAAGTACCGTGAACCAGTAACATGAACTTAATATGTAATGTCATACATTCCTATTTAGAGCCATTTTTTAGTTTATTTAATTTTCTTTGAAGGTAAATTAATTTAAAAAATCTGTCCTGTTTTCCTGCCTTTTTTCTGTTTTTAATGCTTTGTGAGGCATTAAAGCAATAGTTTTCTGATAAATTAACTTAAACATCATTTACTTACCCTTATGTCATTTCAAACCTATATGACTTTTTGTTACTTTAAAATATCTTCTTCTGTTTTCCTCAAAAGCAAATAAAGTCGTACAGGTTTAGAATGACATGAGGCGAGAGTGAGTAAATGGGTGTTTTTTTGGGTGAACTATCCATTTAAATGGTAAAACTGTGTTGTTAACAAGCAACTCAATTATGCAAAACCATTACTCTATTTTTATGCAAAATGGTGTATGTTTAGTTTTGGACCTGAAAGTGTCCTCGGCGCTTGTATCTCTTTTGAAAAAGGATCAGTTAATGAACTCATATATAATTAAACAGCATTGATTTTCTGCAGCTGTTCTGATTATTTGAAACCTACCTGGTGAAGCCTTTATTTCACATACTTATCTTGTCAAGTACTTGCGTTGCTCTGCAAGGAAAGCTGGGGGAAAATAGATCGAAGCTCAATGAATATAAATTATGAAATTTCAAATCACGACTATATCTTAGTTTATCATAAGAGTTAGTATGGAAGCAGATATAAAAGCGAACAAGCTTCACAGAAGTGATAGCACTGGCTCAGCATAACAACCCATATTTTTCACGTTTTAAAGTGAAAATATATTGATTTCAGTGAGCGATTTCTAAAGCCATCAAAAGTCTAATGCAGGTTTGGTTGTTATTCCCTCCTGCTGAGGGAATTACCGAGCCGCACCGAGCCGTCTGATGAGCGACAGCCATTGTGTGATTATTTTAAGCTGAAAATCTTAAAGCAGAGTTGAACGATAACAAAACAGTGTAACATTCAAAAAGGATATTAAAGATTAAAAGACATAAAAACATGTACCAAATAGATTCAGTTCAAGTTACATTTACAGTCATTACTTCAGTTTAATATCAGAGACTCAGGTTAACAGCTGTAAGACCTCCACATTCAGTTTTTAAGCTTGTCTTGTTCTTTCTATCTCTCAGTCTTGTACTGTATTTATATTCACAGATTTGGCAGATTCAAATTATACATCCAAAGTATTACATTTGATCAGTATTAACATTCCTTGGGATTCAAACCCTGTGTCTTGGTGTTGCTAGTGCCATGCTCTACCAATTGACCTATCGGAACTTGAACTTGTACTTGTACTTGTACTTGTACTTGTACTTGTACTTGTACTTGAATTTGAACTTGTACTTGTACTTGTACTCAGACTTGTACTTGTACTTGTAACATCTTACGTGTGGCGTGTGTCTTGTGCACTAGGGCCAATAAGGAGCATCAGTTTGTTCTCCCAAGTACTGTTCATGGTTGAATAGGCATATGGCCCTGACGTACATTTGGTATCAGGGTTACTGTATTTAACTGCATATGTCTCTCCTCTCTGGTGCATTTTGAGAGTTAAACACAGATTTTTCCTCATCAGCTGCTAGAAATGAATTCCACTTGCTGTGATGCTGTTTATCTCTGGGGTTCTGTTGTCCTGAGATGTTTGGAGCAACCATAAACAGCTTCAACTGATTCAGCCTGCCAGAGCAAGTTAATTAGACAAATCAAGAGTCCTTCTCGCTTGAAACAGACATCTGTGGACGCACGAAACAATTCAGTCAAGAGCACCCGAAGATTAAAAAGAGGTCTGTTAGTATTTGCAAGCTTCTGTGAGCAGATGGATGTACCAAAGGTGACTAGAATAGCAGAACGTATATGAAAGGAAGCATGCGAGATTATCTGTGTGCACTTCCACTTCCTTCCACCTGGTGTCAGCAGAGGTTCGGCCAGTTTGTTGGCCACATTTAAAACACTGAGTTTCATACTTTGAATGCATCACTAAATTTAATATAGATAAATGTATTGGTATGGTGCTAGATTCAGCAACTCTACTCACTAGATAGGACCACCCTAAGGTGGTTTATGCTGTTTCAGCTGGTCTCCCAGCCTGTCTTTAACGCTGACCGGTTGCCACCAGTTGGCAAAATCCTCCAAAATCCTCCTAAAACTACCAGAACAGGCCAGGCCTGCTATCTACCTATAGGCTGGTTTCAGTGGTTTTAATGTGTAATGTATAATCTTTGCAGAGACAGAGCCTAAGCGATACTTTCAAAGTGTCATTTAAAGTTTCAAGTGAAGTTTCAGACATTGTTGTTATATTGCAAGTACATGTGCTCATTATCTTAATAATGCAGAGATTGTATTCGCTCAGTATTGGTGCTGCCACTGTATAAAGTAGCTGTTGCTGTTGCAAAGATTAGCACGCTAGCGCATACTGCTTTATGCTACAGACATCAGCTGCTGCTAATGAAACCTTGAAGTCTTTAATTGCATTGAGGGCTTAAAGTGCTTCATTTATTGTTTTCCCGACAGCTGTCTCTGGTAAAGCCATGTAACTTCTCCCCATATCACAATCATTTCTCCTCAGAACTCCACTGTAACTCAAGCCCAGCGTATTTTTAGACGCTGACCTCTGCTGCGTGAGTCTGTAGAAAACAGAACGATTCCTGTCCCACGGGGGTTCTGGGTAAATGCTTCCTCTGAGCTGGAGATCTCAGCTTGATATTTAGCTCTCGTCGTCGGCCCTCAGTAGTTAAATAACAAAGCTTAAAATCAGACATGTTTCACAACATAACTCGTGTAGCTGGAGGACTGAGGGGACTGGAATCTTCTTGCATCTTACACATTCGCAAGATTAGCATATACGATAATATTAATATACCCCTATTGTTCCATAAGTGAGTTTTATGAGTGAACAGTTGAATGTATAGTTATGATCTCTGTTTTAGCTCAGCAATAATCCTCCCACACAGCTACTGCGATACACCCCAGACATCTTTCCATCAGATTAGATAGATATTAAAATCTCTCTTCACACACTCTTTGTGCAGTCTTTGATGTATTCGGACAGGCTCTGAGATCCAGTGTGCTGGGTTTGAAATGAGCCAATGCAGCATTGGCACGAGAGTGTGGCCTGTCAAATTTCGCGGTAATTACCGCGACAAACTTTGAACCGGATTTACAGTAAGAGGCCGTGTCCTTCAATACACTCAGATTCTTTGAGTAACACAGAGGTGTGAAACTCTGTTAAACTATAGAGCCGGTATTGTTATTTTGAACAGACTCCTATAATAGTCCATGCTTTTTTTGTTATTTTTCATGTGCACTACAGGATTGGTAAGTGAAACGTTCCTTACAGCTCAAGAGACCGAATAATTATTGACCTTATGCATTTTAGGTTGGTGGAGCTGGTCATATTTAGCTGGGTTTAAGTATCAAACATCCAGGTTAAGGTATATAGACTGTCTATAGACTAGACTAACACACACAGTTTTCAGATATACAGATGCAAGAATATTAAGACAGATAATAATGTCATAGCTTGTGTAAATACATTCCTAGATATTTATATTTACCCCTTTGCACAGATGTACAAATATGTATATTCACAGTATATTTTACATGTATATTATTCTGTAGTAATCAATGGGCTCTTTGTATTTTATTTTATTATTATGCTTTTGGGAAATTGCTTGTGTGTGCAAGCATACTTGGCAATAAAGATTTTTGTGATTGTCATTCTATCCGCCAACTATTACAGATTGTCGTATGGTTTTGTTGTTAGTACAGTGTACAAACCCACAGCCTCTGCCACCTCTTTCAGTCGCACGTTCCCGAACAATTAGTTAAAACATTCCGACTCTCCAAGGAGGGCAGAATTCACTGGAACCTCTGCTTGATTAATTGTTATGAGAGGTAGCAGATGTATAAAAACCCCGTTTTCATTCTAATGTGTTTGATTTTTAGATCAGACAGCTGCTAGGACAAAATCAAAGCCATTGAAGTGTCAGTGCTCCCTGACTCAGACTGACAACCGATCTGAGACAAACCAAATCCACACTACAGGTTGGTACCGTATAGTGGTTAATAATAGAAAGAAAATGAAAGCTAACGGTAGTTACTGTAGTAAATATCTGACAAGCAACCGTAGAATTTAGACACTCTGCCTTGTTGCCCTCTTGTAGTCAGATCAATGGATGACTGAGATGGTTTTGTGTTGAAATCGGCTGAATAAAACGGGGAGATGAATAGTCAGTTATTTGCAGTGACATCAGCAAAACAACAATTCTTACCTGAGGTGGCTAATAGATTTACTCAACATACAAAATCCCTTTGTAGAAAAATCATTTGATCTTACAAAATCGATCGCCTTAATATGCTAATTGGACATTATTCACACTGCATATCTTACCGCTGAAGACCGTGTTTAATTTGAATTTGCTGTTAGGACAGGAAGTAAATCTATATTCTGTGAACACCAATCATTATTTGAGGTGTATCATTTCTTCCGTGTGGAAGAAAACTACGTGACTAAGCAGAAAGAGATAATAAAAGGTGCCTGTAGGAGTTAGATCTGCTTCAAATGCAGCCGGGAGGCAGAGCTGACGTCTGAGCTATTGTCAGATGTGTGGAGAGGACCGTCGTTCAGTCCGTTCCCTGGAGAACCATGATGGATTCAGATAGCATTTCCGTTCCAGTCATTTTATCTCTGTTGCTCTGGCCCAAGGGGTCAGTCAGTCTGCTTTAGTTCTACATCAGTAGTACTCGCAGAAAACATCGTACTGCATCTATTACCCAAACGTTTCCCAAAGGAGCTGAAGAAGAACAGATATAATAGAAAAACTGAGTACAACAGAGGGAAACACGTAATGATATATAGAGAACATGTTGTGAAGTTGCAGAAAGAGTCAGCTTTAGCTGTTTGAATAGCTTCCTATAAACTTTCTATGCCAATAAATACTTTATCATCATTGTTATAATGACAGATTTGGAACTTGCTGAAATCTGCCTCCAAATAGGCATTGTTTTCCTTTCAAAATGTCGTGTGTTTAGTTTGAATGCTCTTGATTTTAAAGGAAAGAAAGCTAAACAATGTGAACCAAAGTTTCTGTCTAGCCTGCAGCTGTCCTCTGGTGCTTCTCTTTAACTATTAACCTTGTTTTTTACTTGCAGGGGATATTTCATGCTTGTTGATCTTTAACGATAAATCATTTCTGTCATAAAATACCTGCAAATGACTTGACATCTGTTTAAAATTCCATCGGGGTTTGATTTATGAATGAAGGCCTTTCTCCATCATTTACTGATAAATGAATGTCTGAATTTGGTATTGTGTGTGTTAATGTATTAACTGTGGACAGCCAGATTTGTTCTCTTGTGTACTGTCATGAAAATTTCACAGGCCCATGAGACAAAGATTCTATTTTATTCTATTCTATACTTTATTCTTCTATATTCTATTCTTTTCTATTCTACTCTATCATATTCTATTCTACTCTACCATATTCTAGTCTAATCTAATCTAGTCTAGTCTAGTCTAGTCTAGTCTAGTCTAGTCTAATCGAGTCGAGTCTAGTCTAGTCTAGTCTAGTCTAGTCAGTGGACAACGTATATGATTGAACATGAATATATAAGGAAAGCAATGGTTTTGAGACGGTTACTAGACACTTCACACTTTTCTTCCAGCACCTGTCACAGATGTCTAGTCACACTTGGATCTGATTATTGCTGAGTGTTTGCACAACATATGCCTTAAATTCCTGGGCATGAAACAGCTTTAGAATTTGCTATTAGTGGTTAATTGATGCATTAACATGCTGGAAAGCAAAGAGACATATGTTGCTTCTGCTACTACACAGTGCCTTTGTATTCCCTATATAGTTATCAAGCACTTAAATGTTACATACACTAGTCAAAAACCATAACAAATAAATCGGCCATCTTGATTCGTAACTGGAGAATCATCAACATCTTCATTGGTAACATACTGTGAGGTGGTCACAGATGGTCTTGATTCTCTCTGAAGCGCATCACGCTGACCTAAAGGAATTTTGATACAGGTGTCAAGTATGCTGTAGTAGCTGCTGTAGTTAGTAAGTGTACAGCTTTGTGTTGATGTACAGAAAAGACTAGACTGTCTGTCTTCCATCCTCTGATGTTGTCTGATGTGATGTTATGTTATTTGGAATGCACTTCTAAAAACGTTTACAATCTGACAGACAGACAGACAGGCAACATCAAATTGCAAACCTAATAGGACTGCATCCCAAATAACACAAGATCACACCAGACAACATCAGAGAATGGAGGACAGATTTATAGGATAGATATGTATGATATATATCAGATATGCAGCAGAACTTTACCACACAATTTACCTGATGAAATACAGGACGGCAGAGCTGCTTATTTATTAATCAGAGATGTTTTGCTCTCGGTTAGTGAATGACATAATGCATGCAAGGTCAGAGAAAATATGAATCAGCAGAATAAGTCTATCCAAGAACAAAACACCACCTGGCAGTACTGTCGTCCAAGGAAGTGCTGAGATGGAGGATACAGCCAATAACAGAGGAAGAGTGAGCCGCATACATAACCACGGCGTTTACAGACAAGTTATCTTTAATTTACTCAGCCTGCTGAGAATGTTTACTTCACTGTAGCGTTAGCGGATTAGCCGTGATACTGCGATTCTGGGGCAGATGACCTTAAAGACTGGAGACCTCTAAAATTCTATATTAATCAAAGCATATTTAGAAGGTATATGTTTCGGGAAGATAAAGCTGAGAGTCATCTTGCATATGAGATATTCTTGGGCTTTGATTCCAGAATCTTCACGTAACTTAAACAGTTTTGGCAGTTCCTCAAAGGCTGTACATTATGATACGTGTTTATTTTCACTTGAGGTTCTGTAACTGAACCATTAGAACCCTGTCGTAATCATGTCGGGCCGGTTCTGCTGTACGCAGCACGATGGCACAAATGCATTTCATGTTAACGGTCCACTGAGTTAACATCGAGATGAGATGAGAAATCAGCAGAACACAACACACACTGTCGTCATTGGTAATCCACACTGAGGCATTTTAGAGGTGTAATGAGTCCAGTCTACAATCAAACAAGCAAACAAAGAAATAAATCAAAATGCAGAAATGTATTGCACAGTAATTGTTGTGACATCACAAATAGATGCAATAATTTCATGAATTTGCTCACAATAATTACGTTAAACACCCTCAAAGTCATTTTAACTGCTCAGAAGTTGTTCTTTCATCACTTAATAGAGATCTCGCTTACATTGAAGTATTAACATGGCTCCGTCCTACCATTTATTAATAGAAATAAAATATGCAAAGTGAGACGATTTTGAGCTGTACGTTTAATGTGGATAGCATAGTCCGGAGAATTTGGTCTTGGAAGAAGTTGAAAACTGAGGTGAAAATGGAGACTCTGCGTGGCGCACTGTGTGATGTCGTTGTTCTCAAAAGAGATGTTATTTGTAGTTGTGGACTTCTGTTCTGTAGCTCTAATATTGACGTCGCTTCAGTTTTGAAATGCTGGTCGCGTACAAGCTCCTTGCTTTGATGATGAATTTTCCACTTTAGGTGATGGGGAGTTCTCAATCACCTGAGACAGCTGCTCATGACCATTAGATGACCACAGATCTACAGCAGAAGTTTTTTGTCAGTCACTCTTGAGGAAAAATAAAGGAAATAAAAAAGATATTCCGCTCCAGTTGGAGGCCCATTAAAGTCATTTGCAGTGGAATCTAAAATAAAGCTATTATGGCCTTGATTTGTGTAATTTAGACACAGATAATCATCTGGTCCGTTCCCACGGTCCACTGAGCAAATCCAATCACCCTGACACTATTCATCTGGCTTCCCTTTGTGCTCTTTGTTCATTCCAGGGTGACGGTGTGAGAGAGAGTTTAAATTAAATATATATACATGTCTTTGGGTCAGTTCATAAAAGAACCCTCTGCTACATTATACCAGGTTTAGACTTTACTGGATTATATTAGAAAAAAAGATGTTGTCTGTAGATTAATTAAAACATGTGTAATATGTAATCTTTAATTACATAGAAATATATACTTTGAGAATATGGTATTATGTTAATATTGAAAATCATAGCGTACTGTTGTTTGAGGATGCTGAACTGTTGTTAGTAGTTGAATTGGTTCATTTGACTGGAAAATCAGCTGAACTATTGAAGCTATATTTTTAATCATTAATGAACAGTACAGACTTGAACAGTACAGACAAAATTGTGAACTATTGTATTTCAAAGATGTGACGCTGATAAAGATTTGGTTAAAAGCAGCTTGATCTTTAAGGGGCTTGTTTTGGATCTAAATCATAGAGATGTTGGTTTTTAATTTGTGTTATAAATGTAATAAATTTGTATTTGATTATAAATAGTAACAAATGTAATAAAAGCAACACTGGTGTGATTGATATTAACAATCTGATTGTTGACAATCTGACACTTTAACACGTTCATGTGAAGTTAGCAATTATTTAGTCATCTGGATGCGATTCATTCAGTGGTGGATAGATGGATGAATTGATCGGTAGGTTTGTTGACTGATGGCAGAGCAGAGATATCACTGGAGCTTCAGCAATGCAATTCCAAATGAGGCAGCAAAACAAACCACAAACTAAATAAAAAAACGTTTAGTAAAACTGGGCTTTTAAAAACAAAAGGATTACTGGCACAGAGAAGTATCACAAGCACTTTCATGAACAACTGATTCAATTGGCACTTAAAAACCTCAAAGCGCACTTGTTTACCCAGCTTTTCCTAACACAGTTTAATTATCTCCTTACTGTGATTTCTTTGAAAAGCAAAACAAAAAACATTTTTACTATTAGTATTAATAAATATCCTATATAAATTTATTTAAAAAATTAAAAAAGTATCTTTTTCCCATTTATTTTCTGTATTTATTTAATTTTAAAGGTGATCTCTTGTAGTTCTACACAGATTTAGTATAGATAATATAGTATAGACATTTTTTGACTTTATAAAACACACAATTCCGGTTCTGGATGCTGTTTGGTCAATGGCTTCACTGAGCTACTATCAGTATCATTGCTCAGCATCCATAGCTGATGTTTGTTGCTTAGCAACATTCTATTACTGTTTACATGTCAGGGTTTATATCTTCTAAAGAGGGGATGGCTTTTAATTGACATTTTAAACAATTTAATAAACATGTGCCCTTAATATTACATGGTAACGTTTTATAAAAGCAATAAGACACCCGAGGCCGTGCAGTATTGTCTCTTCACATGTTGAGCTTGTCAGTGTATTCACAATAAGGCACATATGTGTTATTTCTTAAAACACACTCGGTATAAACACTGTAAACTGTCTTTTTGGTGCTATGTAAATATAATATACACTGGAGACTTTGAACTAAAGTGAGACAGTGAATTTGTTACATTGTTATTGTTATGTTTGTAGTTATCGCTTGTATCTACCTCTTGTACTTTAGAAGCATCTAGAATACTTTTTCATGTAATGATATGGTAACTTGGATCTTCCTGGTCTCTTTAAACATCCAGATAGTACAAATGAATAGATCAATACATAGTGAATACACTTAAAATGAAGGTTCTTTGGGGAACCATACAGCTAAAATTGGTTCTTCTATGGCATCGTGAAGCACCATTTTATAAGAGTGTATCAGATATCCGGTCATCTTCACTCATCACTGTGTTTCCTTTACTGAACAGAGCTGACATAATGAAATGACCTCATAATGTATTTTGCCACTTTTTTTCCCACAACTCCTCACCCAAAATATACTAAAGCCCACAGGGCACAATCTATTTGGCTGAAATGGTGCAATAAACTGCCTGTGTAATTTCACTAGCGGGGTGTCTTCATGCTGTGATGATAAAGTGGCTCTCTGAGCAGTCATACATCATTTCCATCTGATCACCACGTGTGTCATCATCAGATGTGCCATCAGATTGCGTATGTGTTAAGACCAGGGAGAGACGTGCCAAAAAAATTGACTTATAAAAAACGTATTTGCTACGTCTGTTGAAAACCGTTAAGCAGAGCTCTGGATTTAAAATGACAGCCGAGCAATCGGGGCATACGACAAGAAATCTACAAAATGTCTTTCTTGCTTTCTTTCTTGTGCTCTCCCTCGCTCTCTCTCTCTTTCTCTCAGCCTAAATGAGCTTCTGCTCTCTCCTCTGCACTTGCCCTGACTTTGTTATAACAGCGATCTGTAATTAAAGAACAAATAATGGATGCTTGTCACTTTCTATTCGTGTGTGAGGAGTATAATTGAACCAGGCAGCCAGAAAACAAACGTATCTTTCCCGGAGCTCAAACGAATGGATATTCATCGCATAAATGCATACAGCAAATCCTGCCAAGTGACCTCAGCTATCAGTGTTTTTCGGTATTTTCTTCTAAGATTACAAGTTTTTCTTAAAGCACGTAAACAGGCTAGTTTTAGTTCTGCAAAACCCTTTTCTGTTTAGTTTTAGACCTACATCAGGAACCGTTTTGGCTAATTCTGCTTCAAAAGTGGTCTTACTCTTATATTCTAACACTGATTGAAAGTAGCACAAGTCTGCCAAAACCCCAAATGAACTAAGACCAACATTTATTTCAGAAACTACACGGCAACTTCAACAGGCCCCAAAGTGAGTCTGTTCCTGAGAAAGACCAGGGCAGTTTCATGGTTCAGGTGCCAATGGGATAAATGATTCATGAGCAGCTGTCCTTGTTGGCACCAGTATCTTTCACAGCTGTGTCTGAACACCATTTATTGTGCCTTTTTCTCGGTGTCACACACAGCTTGCATTGCTGCCGAGGCTGAACGTGTTGATACGACAGTCAGAAAGGACAGCGTGCATTCTGCACCTGTTTCAACTTTTCACACCTCAGCCACCTTTAATTAACAATGTGAGACCGCAGACATGCCTCTAATTCTGTAATTCTAGAAATATTGATGCTGTGACTCCACCAATGTGGTGATGCACTGGTGGTCGGCCGTTGACCTTTGTAACACTGCACGTGAGTTTGTCCTTATATTCGGATTCGTTCCACCAAAACAACAATCGAAACAATGGAATGTTTAGATAAAAGCGATGACATCTGTTTAAAGCCAAAATAACGGTGGAAGGATTCTTGGTTTTATTTAGGTTCATAAATGAAAGCATGTTTGTTTTAAACTTAAAAGCGTTCTGTGATTGGCTGGTGTCAAGCAAGCTCTCGATTCCTCCGTGACATTTCCACACTTTAAGCATGACTTTTGGTCCTTTACATTGTAATAATGTTTTGTTTTGGTGACGAGGTGGGAAAAGTAACTGGCATTTACCTTGAATATTGCTTCCATTTTCATCCATTAGCTGGAAACTCTCAGTCTGTGAATCTCAAAAGTCACGACCTGAAGAGGTGTGAAGCATATTTAATGAGCTTCAAAACGGCCTCGGTTAGTCCCTCCTCAAGGTCCTGGAATACCATTTACAACTGACCCAACTTATCCGACATGTTTCTGCTGCAATGCAGCATAACCCAGGATCAGAAGAAAAACTGACACGGGCCCCTGAGGTCTGCTTCTGTTGTCTTTTGAGGCTTTTGTGAAACCAAAAGCTGGTTTAAACTCTCCAGCTCTTCAGATGTACATAATCATTGATACATTGGCATGTATGTTATTGTGAAAAGAAAAATTATTTTAATTTTTATTTTAAATTAATTAAGACATTAAAGCCCATATTGCCAAGAATATTGACTATTTATGCATTTGGTATAGATGAAGTTATTAAGTTAAGTGCTATATAACAATGAATGGACAGAAAACCAATATATCTTTAATCATTTTAAGAGAATGATTTTAATTTTAATTAAATGAATTACCAAAGATAACTTAGCTTTGGAATACAGTTACAAAAAAACAATATTCTATAATATAATATTGGCAGATACAAGAGATTTTTAATCTAGTTTTTTGTGTATATTACTTGGATTGTAAATTGGAGCGATAAATTAATAGTTTCAAAACAAATGAAACCCTTATGATGTATTTTTAATGTAGATCTCAAAGTTTGTTCTTGTCCTTCTTGCACACACGCTTACCGTTGCTTGTGCTGGTTTATGTCAAGGCATGTGTACTGAGTTTGTACAGGTGGGCACACCTATAAAAATAATGAAATGAGACTGAATCCTGTTATTTTGTGGGGATGTTTTCTGTTTTTCTTGATTGCTTGCAAAATACACTACAAACAACTTATAGTAAATGTTTATTCTGTTTAAAATGTTTATTGTTTATTCTGTGGCAGTATTGACAAGATCTGTGTGGTTTATGGTAGAATGTGGGTTTAACGTCCATTACTTTGATTATTGTTGTCAATTCATCACTATAGACTTAGTGCACTTTAAATAAGATTAAATATTGTTTTTCTAATTTTTGAGATACTGCATCAGCTGAAACCTGTTTTGCATGCAGTTACAAGGTAACAGGAAAAAAGAAAAGTATGATATTTAGATGTTTTGCTTTACGGATGCGATTGTAGTCAGTATTGGGAAAGTAATGAAGAAAAACACAAATTAGCAGGATTAAAGATTTTTGAATGATCAACATGTTTATGTGTGCCAAGCAAAACATTTCAGTCTGTGCAAAAACCAAACCTGTATGAGACCTCCAAATGCAACACAGACTTACGGGCTGTGGACAGCATTATAAATAATTGATTACATTTATATGATGTCATTTTGGATAAGCATTACCTAAACCACAGCAGAGACATCACGCCCGTCGCTGCGTTTATATGTAAAGAAACAGCTACACAAATTTATTGATTCATCTCCTAAAGAGGTCCTCTATTACCTCTTAGACAGACCCTAATATGGTAATTAGCCATAACATTAGTGCAGCCTTTCTGATGGCAGCATTTCAAAAGTTACATCTCATTATCCTGTGAATCTGAACAGACATTTGAGGTATTACTGTACACAGCAAATGAGCAGTAATAACACTGGAAACCCTCACATCTGCTAATGGACCACCTCCCGTACCCAAATGCTGCTGTCACAGGAGTGTTGTGCTATAGTGATGCTCATGCTGTTGGCTAAATTATTCCGCTAGTTCGTATTTATTAGTAAAGGCCCCTTGGAAGTGTGACGGTGACCTGACAGACACGCTCAAGAAGTTTTATCGCTAATGGAGAAGGCAACCCTGGATTACGTCTTTCCCTAAGTTTGTAGCGACCTCGCGTTACGTGAACTTTTGTGCGACTGCATTTCTTGTGAAAAAGTTGAGTTTGGCGTCTTGGCAGGTTCTTCTGTTTACTGCAATTCATGGCTGGTTTCAGCTGTGACAGATGTTAGGTGACCAACAACATCTGTGCATCACACTAGCATGAGAAAATAGGAAGGAGGAGGATCACAAATGAAACTGCTATGGGCTCACAAGAGACAGTCCAGACTCCCAGCTAACCCTCCCCAAACTGTGTCCCCCGTCACAGATGTGCGTTACAGCTGGGAGATGGTCTGTGGAGTCCCACCACGTTCAGCGTTTCCATGGGCCGTCCTTAATTACAGCTGTTCCCAAATATTCAGAGCAGAGAACACAGCGGCTCTCTCAACCCCCAGTCTTTCAATGGACACTAGAGGAAAGAGACGCAGAAGAACCTGCAGAGGTTCCTCACAAGACATCTGCTGGTGCATCTCCACAGGCTTCCCATGGCTTGTCACTCTTGTGGCACCAAAAGACCTGTGTTTTATTTACTAACCACCTGCAATCCAGTTCGACCATTTTTTAAGTTGCGCACTTTTAAAAACCACGTACAGTTTGTACAGTGTTTCATAACCGCGATCGATTAAGTTCATTGCATCTTGTTTCTTTTTAAAATAATAACGAGCAAATCAGTGAATTGATTTCATATGCGCTGCCGGAAAATCCAGTTTCTCTTAACAAATGTAATATATAAATAAATAAACCGAAAGAAAAGGTTAAACGCAAGCGTGCACTGACAGAGACATCTGCTGTTTTACCCCCTCTTGGCTGACCTTTGCTTACACTATTTTTTCTCCAGGGTGACTTGAAGCCTTGGGGCAGGAAAAAAGCCATTTATATTCCACACACAAGTACAGAATAGCTTAACGGGCTGTTGTTTTGCCCAGAGGGGGGCATATGCCAAGACAAGACACTCGGAGCCCCAACAATATGTGTTGTGCACATATTGTTAAATTAATGGCGAAATCCACAGACTGCGTTGTACAGTCAGTCTGAGCAGGGTGACCTCGTGAAGCAAGACAAAGTTAATTACAGGAGCTCCGGGTTCAACCACCTCTACGTTGATGCAGGGGCACCTTTTGAGTTGAACATCACTCGTGAAGGTGTATGTGCTCTTTTTTGGTGCACCAGTGCTGTTCTAAAATGCCCAAGGTCAAGTCATGCTTGTTAAATGCATTTGAATCAAACTTCTGGGGTCTTGTAAAAAAGTAACTTTTTAGATTGGAGACCGGGGAACTATAAATGGGTGGTCTACCAAAGGTTTATAACAATTTGCAGGCTTCATTTCATTATGTAGTAAATTGGAAGAAAACATCGTTACGGAAGAATAGTTGCTTTTCATATATTAGGAGTTGTCCCCTCTGGTGAATGCTTGATTGTATTTTGAGACAGATCTCTCAACTATGTAGAGCACGTTTCACTCATGATATCCTGTTGAAATCATTTTGTACCACCAGGGTGCTGTTGTACAGGTGTCAAGAATACACTGTTATAACCAGCATCATTTCAGGATGTTAACAGACGTAAAATCATTCACATGTTCAATTCAATTCAACTTTATTTGTATAGCGCTTTTCACAAAAGGACATTGTTACAAAGCAGCTTTACATGTAAACATACATACATGTATGTTTACATGTATGTTACAAAGCAGCTTTACATTACATGTTAAACTGTGAATCATTCCAACACTTTCTGAATCATTCAACGACGAGCATATTTTCTGATTTACATTGAACTCCATAGTTACATTTTAAACTGAGCTTAACGAAAAGGTTGACTTGTGCTGTCATGTGAAAGGTGTGCTTTTAATTCGACATTATTTTCAGTGTTTTGCGTTAAAAAACGAATGCATCTTCAAACGTGTAATATTAAATGTATTGAATTTGTAGGGCAGTTTAAACACTAAACACAGTTTGATCATAACCGCAGTGAGCCACAAACTGCAAAGCAGTAATGTTATCATGGTCCTTTATGTGTGTGACCGTTAAAGGGTTAATGTTGACATGTCCAGCCTCGGCAGTGTTAGTGATGACAGACCTGCCAGACGGCACTTTACCCCCTCCAGTAACAGCCATTTATACACCACTTACAGCAAAATCAAACACACACACACACACACACACACACCCTCAGTAGTATATAACACATAACAGAGCGCTATATTTAGTTCCCATTCACCTTTTAAAACAGAGAATATTTTCCTGCCATAACGTTCCTGTACAAAGTATGACAACTCTAATCATTCTCCTAAGTGAACAATGTCAATCAACTAGCTGTCGAGCCTTCGTGTAACATGTGGGAAGCTAATTAGGGTCAATGAATCTTACAGACGAGCAGATGGGCTCACAAAAAATACCACTATTAGCTAGTCTTCCATTTAATCTCTCTTCGGTTGCTGTTGACAGAATGTCTGTCATTGTCATGTTCTGAGCAGTGGGAGGTCTACAGAAACGTCCGAGTTTCTGGGCTTTATAAATGAGGTTTTGAGATCAGACTCACCTTTGTGGACACGGGAAGGACAGATCCAGTTTAAAAATGCAAAGAATTTGCTGGTTTGCGGCAGCTTGATTATTTCTGTGTTAGACTTAAAAACAGCTGTTTAAACTCGAAGCAAAATGTATTTTAAACATTCATGTGTTATTTAAATGTGTGTATTTGTAAACGCAGTCTATCTCCCAATAAACCAAAATCACATGTAACATGCAATAAAGCAGGTTTTTGTGTAACTAATTCTGTAAATCTAAACAGAAATTGTGACATCTAACATGGGTTTTGAATTCTGCTCCAGGAGAGCCATTGTCCTACAGAGAGAAGCGTCCATCTTGATCTGTTAGTTCAGGGGTGTTTGACTGGGGCTGGAGCTGCACTCCACAGAACAGTGAGTTTTAAGGAGCTGGATTGAAAACTTCTGATAATAACGTATGAGAATATATTTATTTATTTTGAATTTAAACTCACTCGTGCTCCTACGTTTGGTTGTGCAGTGTTGAAGGCAGCTGGTGGGGCTGACAGCTCTGTTGTGAAAGGTGTCTGTGACTTATTGATCTTTCTGTGGCCTCTCAAAGTCATTCAGAGTCACTCGTCTTCAGACCTGACAAGCCGAGCGAGGGATCGTGAAATTCGCTGTTAATTGAACTCTGCGGTCGGAAACAGAAAACTGAGCGAGTGAACGTCAGGGCTTTTATTTAGGAGATGGCACTTAATTGAAGGGTAAAATGTCCTTGGAAGCGACAGTTTTTGTAGCTTTTCCCTTTTATTTAAATGGAGGCTAATTTTATATAAATGGTGGTTTATAACAGAGGACTTAACTTCTGTTTTTAATTAAGCAGGTTAAACTGAAAAGTGTGTGTTGTTGTCTTCATTCTCTCTGTGTAATTCCTTATTTCTTCCTGTTGCAGTTTTTTTTTGTTTGTTGCATGTCATAAATTTGGTCTTATTCTGATTAAACCGTGATTGTTTATATATATATATATATATATATATATATATATGTCACAATTCTGTGGCATAAAGCTTCTTGCAAACATGGTACACATTCTACTGGCTGCAGATTTGCTAAAAATAATATAAGGTGGAGTCTCCAATCCATGTTCCTGGAGGTCCTGCAGCTTTTACCTGCCTGCATGTTTCTAGCAGTCCCAAAAATCTTGATTAGCTGCTTCAGGTGTGCCTAATTAGGGTTGGTGCTAAGCTCTGCAGGTCTGTGGACTTTATTGGAGAGCTCTGATATAAGGGGTACCAAAAACATTCGACATTTTCAAACTCACCTGCCTGTACTTTTCTAGTAATCCTGAAGACCTTGATTAGCTTGTTTGTGTGTGTTTGATCAGGGTTGGAGCTCAACTCTGCAGGTAGAGTCTCCAGGTGTGTTCAATTTGAAGCTGTGCTGCAGGCCAATCGGTGTATGACATCAAAGTAGCACCAGAGCGATTCGAAGGNATACGGAGCGTATGCCTTCGAATCGCTCTGGCGCTACTTTGATGTCATACACCGATCGACTTAAAGCAGCACAGAGCAGACCGAACACATCATTTCTTGTTAAGAGCTGCAGGTTTCTCCTTTTCGGCATGTTGTTTTCTCACAAAAACAACTTTTTTTAACATTTTAGAAGTTTATATTAAGCTTTGTAGATTTCTATGCCATTAGCATAGCTAAGAAATATAGTTCAAGGCATTTTATTAAAATAAAAGCACTTTCAAGTCTGTTCAAAAACAAATGAACGTCTAAAAATTCTATTTTCCAGTTAATCCTGAGCATACAGTCATTGATTTACTTGATTTACTAAAACACAACAAAGCAGTGTTGTCTCTAATGAATGAGTCATTTTATGACAGCGGGTTTAGGTATTGATCAGAAATGGTAGTGTTTACAGGAACACATTGTGTAACATCACGCATAATTTAATTTAATAAGAGATTAATTATTGCTTTAGTGAATAATTAATCTCAGTGCTTGGCCATGACTCACCATGTAGTCAGTCTTGGGATCCAGATCTTTTTCTGCCAATGGATTTCAGTCTCTTGACACCACTGCAATCGTCTGGCTGAAGATCAATGGTAAACTACATAGGTTCTATATGATCTTTGTAGTTTTTCATTGATCTTTAGCCAGAACTTTGCAGTAGCTTCATATGCCAATGTGGAGTTGTATAATACATTTTCTTCTGCAGATTTGGATTAAAATGGATTAACTAGTATAATAGACTAAGTCACAATTTTATGTTAATTATTAATGTATTAATAATGATTGTTTTACATGTGGTTTTAATCGTTAATGCTTTTGCCTAATTGCTGTTATTTATTTTAAAAGTCTGTGCCTTTATCTTTAAACTGCCTCTTCTAGATTATTACTTAGTCTGCTGTCTTTTAGTGAATTTAATGTCATTATATTGCTATGACATTTAAAAACTAGGTCAATGCAAACTTTCTTTAGACTATATGCTAGAAAATGTGTCGGTCTTACACAACATCCTTTCATTAACGTAACTGATCCTCGCAGGGGGGCGTTTTCTGTACATGACCGAATGTCTTTTTATTCAAAAGTGGTTTAATCTGGAAGATTTACATTCACTTTAAATATATAGCCTGAGCATGTGTATTTTGAGGTAACTTAGCATATTTGTACCTTGAACCACAGTGCTTGGCTTGCACAAAAGTGGATATGGAATGCTTTGAGTAGTATTCTTCGGAAAATAACTTTTTCCTGTTTTATTGAAACACAAGGATTAATTCACTGCACATAGTGTCTGGGCATCATTTTGTACGTTACAACGGATATCAATAAATCGTTTTATACCTATATTTATATATATATATAATGTTATATATTTATATAAATATCAATAAAAAATATTTTGATGCAAAGTGCATCAGATTTAAATTTTTTTAAAAGAATAACAAACAAAAATACGGAGCTGTGTAAATTCGGCCCGTTAAACATCTCTTTTAGTAATTCTGCTCTTCTGGGATGGAAGTGTCATATTGTTCATTTGGCCAGTAAAGGCTCAAACCTACCTGAGTCTGCATTGTGCTGTGGGCTGCAGAGACCTCAGCCACAGCCCCTGATATGGGAGCAATGAGTGGATATATAGGATCTTTTACCTTTTTTATGTTAATGAGCCATTCATGGTTCTCAGCTTCAGATGTCAGCATTTCTTATGCCACGATGCAATAACATTTCAATTTATTCGTAAACAATACAGCTTTATTGATGCACAGACTTTCATAAATGTTTGTTTTCGTGAAGCGCCAGATCTGCTCGGTTTTAGGTGCCAGTAAGCACTCTGGAAGTCATTTGTTTTTTAAGCATAATTGTGCATAATACTTAATCATTATCCACAATATCGTTTAAAGCTCTGTTTTGTAAATAAACACAAGCAGATTGTCTGTCAAGACGTTATCTCTGTGCTCGTCCCTAGATTAAACCACTTGTGAATAAAAACGACATTCGGTCATGTACGGAAAACGCCCCCCCCGCGAGGATCAGTTATGTTAATGAAAGGATGTTGTGTAAGATCGAGACAAAAGGCCGCCAACAAGAAGGAAATAAATCCGGCTCTGGTTGGGTATTATGACAAATCTCCCGGAGAATGGAAGCCAACTGTGCAATACATCAGAGAACGAGATTAGTGGAATGTTTCAAATCGGAATTCAATTGAAGATACCAAAACTCCGAATCTATTTCCTTTTTCCTCTCTGCTGTCCTTGGGAATGATGAGATGACAAACAGTTGCAACAAGACCATCAAACAAACACCCAAATCTCTATACTGTTCTTATGGGATGGAAGGTGATCTTCAATGGCCTTTCATTAACAACCAGAGCTTCTTTTTCAAGTGAGCATTAATACGTTCCGTGTGTCTGCTGTGAAACGAGCAGGATTTTATATAATGCAGCCCACAGCTCGTGTTCTGTATGTAGGCAGACAGTAGCTGCAGAGATAAAGGTTAGAGCATTACCAGCTCTTACTTTCAATAAGAAATATCTGAGCTGTATTTCATTAACTGTAACTGTAGCTTATTAAGTATCCAAATCTGTTTGCCACTGTTGCAATAATTGCAACGCGTTCTTGTAACTGTACTTTGTAAGCCCTCAAATGTTCTGGAGCTCGACAGTCGCCTTTTCAAATGCGATAGAGAAGCGAAATCTGGAATTCATTTTATTGGGTTCACATTTAAAACATCTGTTTGTTTGTTTGTGTTGAGCATCTTGCAGTGATCTTCTGTGGATATCGCGTATTTACTGCAACGTTTTTAATGAGATCGGAGTTTTTGCTGTCTACGTCTTGTAATTGCTCATTTTAATGACCCATACTGCTGCATTTGGCTTGATCTGTGCAATGAAATTGTAAGCTTCTGTTGGGAAATTGTAATGATCCTCATATATTTATTAGCATTTTACGTTTGAGTTTATAGTTTGCGATATTTCACACACTTTCAGTACCTGCCTTATATTTTAACTCAAGCAATTCCATGCAATTAAAACTAAAGTTCGGATCCGGTTAATTTGTTACTGAGCAGAAATAGATTTGTTCTTGTGCGTTTTATAATCTTGTAGACATTGTCATGGTGACAAGCCTTCACCTCTGACCTAATCTGATAATGAAGAGTTTTACTAACTCTAAATAAGCAAAGCTTAAACCATCACACAATAAAAAATTATACAACAAATGCCAATCAAATCAAAACAATATACACATTTATAACATTTATTTATATAGGATCTCCAAAATGTATATAAAATTGTGTCTAATGTCAGAATTAGCTGCTTTAACAGCTTCAGTGAGTTTTAGTCGGTCGTCGGTTGAAATGAAGAGGACGTTTTTTTAGCTCTAAAAGTTGCTGTGTTTTTTTTTTAAAACACTCTTATTTCAAAAGATCAAGGAAAATGTGATTCTTGTACGTGACCCCTTTGAGTAACCAAATCCAGCAGCTTCATATTCACTGCTCTTGTCATGTAGCATGACGGTCTGTATTAGAGCTTTATTGACCATCTGTCAGTGCGGCCCTCACATGTCACAGGCTGTCTGTGTGTCTGACTGACAGCTCCTCTGTTGTGGTGTTTGTGAGACAGCGACCTGTCCTCGCACCCATCAGCAATCTGAGAACTAAAGCAGATCATGACCCAACAATTGAAAACATGCCCAGGGATATACTGTAAAAGCCAACAGCGTTGTATGTAACAGCGCTGATCGTTTGTCATTTTGACATCTTGTTTAAAACATTCTATGCTGAAAAACAAATGACTTGAGACCGGAGCCCAGTACATTTGTCCAACGTTTTGTAAATATTGTGTGTATTACAGCGTGTTGAATCAAGCCGTGCATTTTTATACAGGGAAATCATTGCCCTAAAGCTACAGTAAAGCTACCCTTCCTACTGTAATTAGTAAAGCGGT
Source organism: Botia almorhae (assembly GCA_036877575.1). Classification (NCBI taxonomy): domain Eukaryota; kingdom Metazoa; phylum Chordata; class Actinopteri; order Cypriniformes; family Botiidae; genus Botia; species Botia almorhae. Next base: position 103,017 of record JAZGTJ010000162.1, read on the forward strand.
GCCCAAATTAACATTCTGTTTGCAAACATGTGAACGGTAATCAGGTGTTAGTGAATTCTAACATTGTTAATTGTTGGAGGGCATTTGTTGTTTTAGAATCACTAACAGCCTCACAGTCGCAGCAATTAAAGGTTTCACATTTGTGCATATTTGTTTATTTCTGCCGCCTCGATCGCTCCCACTCCGCGCTAATTTGCATAATTCAAATAACAAGCCAATTATAACCTTCATTTTAGTACGTTGATTGCGGTAGTATTTCGGTAGTAAAGCTATAGACTTTGTATAGGTGGGCAATGGTAGAATATATACATATATATAGCTTTGATCTGGTCTCTCACATTGAGATCCAACGGTGGTTTGAACTAAACATAAATTAAATTAAATACAAAAATAATTGCTCGCCGATAGTGAACACACACATCCGTGAGTTAGTCGCACATTTCAAGGTTGAAGATCGATCACGGGCAGAACTAGCAAAAACAAATTGATTAAAAGATGAGACGGATAAAAACCTAAAAATAAATCTCAGCTGCCGATTCAGAAAATCCAGATATCCGTTACTGTACATCTAGCGTACGTCAGACAGTGTGTGTGATGATATAAGCAGGTTGGAAACCAGTGAGAATTGCTTCTGGGCTGCATGTTCAGGCTTTGGGGGTGTGACTGTAACATGCTGGCTCACATCTCTGTAAGTGTGTACAGGAGAAAGACTGAAGGATGAATATGAATCTCTCTTCTGTCTATACCCTCTATCAGACAGGATAATGCCCAAGGAGACTTTGGACAATGTAATCCGGTGAGCTACTCAGCATGTATAAACTTAGTTTGTGGAATAATGAAGAGAGAACGTATTAAAAGAGTGAGAGACTCTAAAAGTGGCTACACATCACATTCTTACCCACAGTTCTTTGACTGATGGTTTGGTTTGCGAATGCTAATGCTGGTAATTAAAGGCAGAATGCAGCCATTTTCTTCCCAATTCTGCATCTGGATCCACTTAAATTCCACTCAAAAGCTGTTTAATGAAGTGGGATCTCAGCAGAGCTGTTGACTTGTTTTGGTGTTGCCGGTTGCATATAGAATGCACATATATAGGAGGCATCCACTTTGCACTGAATTAAAGTGTAACTACAACACCAGTATGAAGAGATCTTCATTGAGCCTCTGAGGTGATTTTATGATGAGATGGGGGAAGCCACTGAGAGTTTTGTTCCAGCAATATATTTTGTTTCAAAGCCTGTAATTCAGTGTTTTTCTGCTTTATCGCAAAAACATTAATGTAATATTCCTTTATTTGTCTGCAACAAACTTAATCTAACATGTATGTCTTGTGTAAATTAATGTCAAGTACAAAGAGTGCTACAATCTGCTGGATTGGGTTGTGACACCCAATTCAGTAGATGTACATTGATCTCATTAATCTACTTGTTTGGTTGTTGGGTAGCTAGTCAACCAACTAGTCAGGAATGATCCTAATCCATTCTTAGATAATATGTTTAGTATGCTTGTGTTGCCACAGTTTGCTTCATGTGACTTAATCCTAAGCACTCACATCTGTCAGGACCATTTAGCGGCGTGCTGAGGGTGTAGTTAACAAACTTCAATAGACACAGAGAGAGAAACACCTACTGCTCTAATACAAAACACTTTATACTCAAAGCACAGTGACTGGAATCAAATAGCTGTCAGTGTAATGATTTATGTCCCCCACCGCGTGGTGATAAAAGTCATTTTAGACACACACTTTGCACATTATTCAGGTCTTTAAAGCCACGTTTCCCCTCTAGCCTTCACTCGTGTGGTTTCATTGCCAAAAACCAGGTTCTTCATCTGTTACAGCTACCCACAACAAACACCTGACTCAGCAAGTGTCTTTGCTTCTCACACCCAGATCAGCTAATAGTGGCCTGATCCAGCTGAGTCCCTGGAGAAGGGCTGTCAAGGCATATTAGCTTTTCAATGAGAGGCTACACTGCAGCCCTCTTGGGGTTAAAGTGAACTTTCGACTGGTATTTCTACCTTGTTTTCACAGCAGCCAACTCCTGTTCGCTTCCTCATTCGGTCCTGTTAAGCGCCAGTGAGGGAAAAAGCTGGAGATGTTTCCAGAGGAATAATATGAGAGCGCTGCACACAAAATCAACAGGGTTTCCCCCACAGGTGCAGGTGAATAACAAGCGGTGATCTTTAAATGCTGCGTGCGCCTTTATAGAAACAGAGGACGAAGATTCAAATGGTACAAATGACAGAATCAGATTCAAGTCACTTGAATCTGAATCAATCACACAGAATCTGTCGTAAACTCCATTTGCATATTGCTCCCAGTCCTGATAAATTTGGAACGGCGTGAATTTTTGTTGATTGTAATTGACCAGGCATTTTCCCATCATGCTTTTCACCCAGCAAACATTGAAAGGTCAAATCTGAAGAGCAGCCGTTGAGTAGAGAGTCATACAGAGTTCAAGTTGTTCAAATACCGCTCAGCTAATTTATTTATAAGACATTCTGAACGCTTTGGTTTGCTGGTGCTGAATTCTGAATCGGCTTTTGGAAATTTTGGAGAACGCATATGCCCCGCTCTTTGTACTCTGAGTATAATTGTGGTAATTAGGAAAGAAATCGCTAGCGCCGGGCCTGTGAGATCCCGAGGGCCGAGTTCAATTATATTAATCATGTTGCAGATCCTGATGAAGAGGCTGGTGAACTGTAAGCTGTGGGAAGATAGTTTTATAATAGAACATCAGACAAAAGCAACAATGCATACAGCTGCTGCTTCTGTGTAGAAAAATGACCATTTCTGCGCTCATGTAAGCAAATATGTGTTTTTCTATCAGAACAAAAAAGTTCCATCTTGCGAAATTTGACCAACTCTTCAGCAAACACGCATTACAGCATTTACAGAGTGATCAACAGTAGCGCAGACAGTATCATTATTCATAACTCTGTTTTGTCACGCCTGACTATAATTAAAACAGCGATGCCTGCAGTGTCTGGCGAATCTTTCTCAGAGGAAATCGAATTGTGACAATGTTGTTAGATGTTGCGCTTGCCTTTAGCTCCGGATCCATCGTGGGCTCGGGAGAAGTGAGCCAATGTATTCCTTTTAAGCTCTGCATATAAATAAAGCCATTTGTCATATTGCAGACCCTGAGAGCCCTTCACGTTCAAAGGGGACGCCTCCCTCTGCTGTGTTTACTTTTCCCATCTGGCTCTTCTGGGTGATGGCTGGGTACTGCGGGAACAGCTGGCAGCCCACCTGTCCCCACCACCTCGACTCCACTTCTGTGAAAGATGGAGATAGAGAAATAAACAGCGTTTTGACTTATACAATTTTGTCATGTTTACCAATGTTTCCAAAACACTTCGAAGGCTTTTGTAGTGCGATCAGGCAGCTGAAAGAGGAGATGCGTTCATTGTTACGAATAGCAGATCTGCTTTGTAAAGTCCGAATGCAATCAAAACAATAAAATGTGTTCAAATAATAACCGTGTTTATTTACAGTGATGCTACTGTTGAAGTTTGCAAAACAGCTGATGTCACTTAACTTTAAATGAAACGGTAGCTTAACTTGTAGGAACTTAAGGAAACTGCTCTGTTGGCAGGAATGTTCGTTCCGCGTTTAGCCATTAACGAATAAACGTAACGACTAAATCAATGCTTTAATAAGAGTTTAAGTGTATCTGGTTTTGGTAAAGCAATCACCGTGTCCGCTGTTGAACCAATCAGCACCTGTGCTTTTATTGGAATATTACGTTTCGCCTCTGCTCAGTTCTCTTCATTTACTGCTGGTACCTGCTAGAAATCAATTCAAGACACTGTCTCTGTCTCGCTCTGCTTTCAGTGACCCCTCGCTGCCTCTAATCCTTCATTAAGCCGAAGACCCGGCCTCCAGAAATATATAGATCCCCCACAATGGTGAAATGAAATCCTAATAACTGTTTTAACAGCAACCTCTCCAGGCTCATTCAAATAAATGATCAGATGATCATTATATTCGTTATTGCCGTGGGCTAGTCTTTGACATTTGAGACCCAACTTAAAGTGTTGTATATTCTTAACTGCGTGCCCCGCTATGAGCCATTACTATGATTTGTGTATTTTATTGCAAATTGTATTGGTAAAAAAAGAGTCTGCGAGAGGCATAAAAGTAATATAATGTAAATGCAACAAACTTTGTGCTTTTATAGTATTAAAAAGGGAATTTAAAGGCCTGTAGTTTCCGAAGGATATTCTGTATTGCTCCTCTTTCATAGTTCAGGAGACTTTATTGAGTTCTCGGTAATGTTTCATTTGAGTGTCAACTTCATCACAGATCCCCAATAAAATTCCTCCTTAGGAGAAATAAGAATAGACACAAATGAGACAAACACTGGCTTGCGGTAAGAAGTATTGAGTTTATACAATGAATGTGTTTTAGAGTAGAGACATGAAATGACAGAGAGACATTAGGTCTTTCCCCTATTGAGCAGGTCATAAACTCTCACAGCATTCACTAAAGTTTCCAATCATTCCTTCAGCAGATCAAACTTCTCAGAATCTCCAAACTTATGCCTGACCTCACGTGAGGCATATCCACCATCACAGGAATGGCAAGAAGGTCAGAGTCTTGTGAATCTTGCGATGCTGTAAGGATGGAGATTGTGAATTGGGTAACAGAGCAGCCATGTTAAGGTCACTGCAGAGCAGGATGAGTCACATGACTGGCTGGGATATTGCGAGCTGCATTAAGTGTCAGATAAACATGTTAAAACTGAAACTGGAGGACTAGATGTAATGACTACTGTTTCTAAATGATGTAAATCTTCAGTATATAGTTTGTTTTGAGTGTCTTCGAAATGATCTATTGTCTGATAAGATCTTTCAATCCACAGCAAACAAACCAACCATATGACAAATAAATAACATGTGAACTATGCGAGACAAAATGTCTAAAACAATAGCTTCATCCAGTCATTCACTTCAGTGCGGTACAGTCTTTAGACCGGCATTTTAACCACACGCCTAATGACAGAAACAAATTCAAGTGAGTTTGTTTACTTATAACCACGCAAATATTTTGCAACTGCAGTGCGTGTTTCTTGGTATTGAGTCATAAGTGAGAAAAATAATGTATGTTTAAATAACAAAATCTGTTTTAATTAATTGACCGCTAATCCACTTCCTCATATGCCATTTTTATTATTTCCTGAACTGCACGCAGAGGATTATGGGATATCAGCAGCGGGAAAGGACACATGCGCTGCTTTCAGAAACAGACTAGATAAATGCAGCACACAGGCGATGATGCAAACATTGGATTCAGTGTATGTGCCTGAAATTGTTTTGGACGGAGCTGAAGCTCAACTTACTGATTATTATATATGCTGAAGTATTTATAGGATTCAGGTGTCATTTATAACCTTGTCTTGGTTTTCCATGTGTCTGTGGTCACTGTTGCAAGGACAATGCTGATAAATGCACAGTGTTCACCCATCTGATGCATCTGTATGTACTGTAACTTCTGTGCTTTTTACCTCAAATTAACAAAGCATTTATTATATATAGTATAAACGATACGGAGCTTTAATTTTATCTAGAACCTTTATGATGGATTTGTCATGTAATCACGGCAGCGTTAGTCAGCTTATATTAGCCGGGCTCGTTATTTTCTACAGAGATAATTACATTAGAAAGCCAATGAGTGATTATTGTGGATGCATGTTTTCATGGAGTCTCTCTTTTGTTGGGGCAGACGAAGATCTGATGTTTTCTTTAATGTGGAGACAGCAGAAGAGAGAGAGAGAGAGAGAGAGAGAGAGAGAGAAAGAATTCAGACTCTCTTTTGTTAGTATATCCGACTAATCACTTATTTCTGCAATAATACCATCTTCAAAGGCAGCACAAGGAACAAATACTGATTTGTGATTGATGATAGAAAATGACGTCTGGAACATGAGAAATGGGTTCTATACTTGCTATAGACTTTAAACAAAAACATATCTGACACAATCTGAATACAGAATAGATGTTTATCTAGCCTTTTCTAAATGAATTGCCATAGGCTGATTATTCAATGTATTCTATACGGTCCCTTTATGATACAGCGGTCTGCATGTCAAGAAGTAAATGTAGGCTGTATGTATAATAAATGTAGGCTGTTATACACAACATATATACAATATTGATATTATTGCATTATACCATACACAAGTTACACACACACACCCGTATATATATGTAATGTTTTCTTTTTACTTACCATAGATATACAATATATGCAACTCTTCATAAAAGGTTCTTTGTCGGGTTGTACAAAAGGTTCTGTGCAGTGGATAAAGGTTCTACAGATTTTAAAAATGTAAGACAAACTGGTTCTTTAAAGAACCTTTGACTGAAAGGTTCTTTGGTGAACCATAAATGGTTTATGTAGGGCCTTGCAGAGAAGAACCTTTTTTTAGCACCTTTACTTTTTAAAGTGTAAACCAATACAGATTCTCTGTGTGTGACTAATAAAGCTTTTACCAATTTAAATAAGTATCACACAAACAGTTTGTTTTTAATTGCGTACATATTTCAGTGGACGTTACACTTTGAAACATCTCGTATCTCGAGTATCTTTTGAAGACCCAAAAAGTGCCACAATCTCCACAATCTCCAGACTCGGTATTTATAATATTTCATGTCAGTCGTGTAACAAATGCGCCTCTGCTCTGAAAGCATCTGAGCATTGTCTGAGCATTAGTTCCTTCTCACCCTGACACCAGCCGTCTCGTGTGATGCTATCCGTCAGTAACTGCTATTACAGGCATGATGGGTGTCATCAAAGTTGCTATAAATCAGACTGATGAGTCCTTGCCTGAATTTTGTCAGAGAGAATTTGATTTCTCTCCCCTTTTTTAACCTGGAGCCACGAGTGAAGAATGGCTGGATTATGTTAGTCAAAGGGAGTGTGCTTTCATATAGTGGAATTCATTCCCTCCTAATGGATTCAGTTTGCACAGTATGAAATGAGTAGGTGTGAATGTATTTCCATTAGTGCAACAGACACACAGAAACAGATGTACTTTGATCTAGTGCACAGGAGCCCGAGGTGGAAAAACCCAGCCGCTGTGATGAGTCTGTAACATAAACAAGTCAGCATAATTACCGACATGTCTGGGAGAGAAAAAAAGACAATGATTTGTTGTGTTTCGTTTTACATTTAAATGCACAGGAAATTTATTGTATACTGTAGTAATGAGGTGTTAGTTTAATAGCCCCTTAGCATTAAACATATGGACGCGTGACTCCGATATCTCACTGTAATAGTATCAAAAAAACGCGATCATAACCCAAAATTAATTATTTAATAAATAAATAAGCTAAGAAATGTCCTGGCTTTCATGATAAGTGAGCACACATCAAAAATGTGACTCATTTCAGCTGAAGAGGACATTAAGTTGTGGGGGATGATCCAGATTGTGGTGCCCAGAATCTATATTTGGGTCTTCGGTGATGAAATTTAAAATTTAAATGTATTTCATTAAATACATCCGGCTTGATTTACAGAATTTGCTGTTTATTTGCTTGTTTTATTTGAAGTGTTTTAACATTTTTACAGTCGGTGAGTGAGCACATCCAAGACCTGAAGCGGCCCGTTACACATGTTGACTCTTGAGGTGGATAGATACAGGCAGGTGTCTCCTCTGTACCCGAGAGTCGCACACATCTCTGATTCCATTCTGACAGGGCCGGTAAAGATGAAGAGTGTTCTGCAGAGGTGCAAGTAATGAAGCTACTTGTGTCTGACATGGCAGAGAACGAAGGAGACCACACAAGACAAAGGCTGCATTCTGTTACCAGGCGCTTACCGGAGAACATTTCAGGAGCACCTCATCACTTCACTGCAGATCTGTTTACAAGCAGAACCTTGTGGTCCAGTGGAAACGTAACGCCTCTGACAAGAGGGAGGTTAAACTGGACCAAAAAGACAGTATGTGAATCAGTTGTCAGTGTTGTGTGTAGTCTAAAAATCAATTATAATAAAATGCAGATGTTTATTACATATATAAGTTTCTGCATTTGGCAGACGCTTTTATCCAATGCGACTTTTAAGCTAAAAAGTGAATTCAAGCTATCGCTTTAAAGTGTTCCCTAGGAATCGAACCCACAACCTTTGCGCTGCTAACACAATGCACTACAAGTTGAGCAACAGGAACACACTTTATAAAAGTGTATAAGTGTAAAACTTCTCCATTATTTATTTCTATATTCATAGAAACTGAGGTCATATAATGTCCAACCATTGAATTACATTTGTCACAATGTCTGTAATCGAGTCCTGTAAAACCATTTGGAACCATATATCCATAAGATCATATAGCTGAGAACACCACAGGTCGTCTTTGGATATGATTGGTAGATGGCCTTCAGCTGTCATATTTGAGATACTTGCGAGATGTTTCAGAAAGTCCTATAGAAGATCTTGAAATATTTACCACCAGCAACCTTTGAAACTTTCGAATAAGGAATACATTTTTCATGCCTCTCTGCTCTTAGGAAGGTGATGTTAAACCATGAATCGGATTTGTATGGGTGAAAGACGGTGTCAAAAGCGGCCTTGTAATTTAATAGCTCTTCGCGTACAGCCTCGTAACTTGACATCCAACAGGAAAGCGCTCAGGGTAGGAACTTAAGGGCGAGTCTATCGAGCTGCTAGATAAATGAGAACTGAATGCATTTATGCAGATGGAGAAATAGTGCCGTCAGTAGAAGGAAGGGAGCATGAATCATTTTTTTCAACGTTAAACGCTCGAAAAGATGTTACCTTTGATGTAGCACTTCAGCGTTCAAGTGATTTTTTTAAATAATACATTTTAATAAATAGTTATTTTAACATCAGGACGAAGTTAAGTTTAGGACGTTCTTTTGGGACTGTTTGGAGGAGTTGGAGCAAAACCTATTTCCATCACAACCACTAAAGAGAAAAACAGGAACTAGCACGCCCACTCGAAAACAACTTGGTGATCTAATATAGAGGGCGTAATTTTAGCCGCTCTGTGGTGGCGAGATTATGAACCTTTTTGCACTAATTAGACCACAAGCATATTTAAAGCTCTACAAAGCATCTAGCATTGATCAGTGTAACATGAAGTCGTGCAGATACAGAAAAAACGTGATACCGCTCATTAAGATCCCTTCAGAGAACTGCAAGAAAGAATCTGATTGGTCATGCGTTTAAACCAACGTTTAAGGCGCGAGGTGTTCCCATAAGCAATATCGGATATAGAGGTTTTGTTAATAAATAACTGAAGAACTAAGAGGCGCTGTGACGTCTTTGCTCTAAAATAAGTCAGTGAATGCAAATATTTGTGTGAAGAAGTTATATTAATATTAAATAGCTCACCCATGAGAAATGGGACATCTGATGAGAGGATCAATAGGGTCAAACTTTAAACTATTCATGTGCGTTTCCTCATTCCTCCCAAGTGAAGACTGTTTGTAGTCTCTCATGCGATAACATGCTTATCACCGTTCCCAGTGGGTGATGTGTCATCTGACCGCAACATTAAACTGTCTGACTGTTGCACAAACACTCTTATCATCCAACGTCTACCACCAGCTTTTAGTTTCCATTGTGATGTCTTTATGTCTCCTCCAAAGCTGTCCACATCTTTTCCCACAAGTATGAAGCATAATCAATAAGGGTAAAGGCTATTAAGAAATATACAGGTACAAAATACATCTAAAACAATTTGCAAAAAAATAGAATTTGTTTGCTTAAATAAAAACATTACTAAACAAGATCTTGAAGCCACTCTTAACTGCACCCGAATATAGATCAGGCACACAGAGGACAGCTAAATTTCACCCACTAAACAAGAGTCGTGTACATCATCTATGGTAATTTTGTTTTGAACATTGGGCCGGTTTGATGTGGTTTGCCCACCTGCTGTTTACGTAAAAGAATTATCGACTTCTGCAGACTTCTTTAGCTCACTGTGGCTAAATAGATGAATGAGGTTTTATACAGGCTGATACTTGACAACAAAAGCAGCCGGGCTCTGAACTAAAACAGAGCAGTTTTTATGTATTGATTCATGTCATTGGAACATAATTTACTGATCGAGGCCAAAGCCACTGCTGACAGCGGTGCTTCACTCGTTCCGTGTGAGTCATTTAGTCCTCACAAGGAGAAATAGAGGAGCAGTTGACTGAGTCACTAGGCAGGTGTTGTCATCCCATTTAAAGCCTATGGGTGTCACCAGCTGTCTAGTAAAGTGAGATAGATGAGTCCAAAAGTGTTTACAACCAGCAGCCCTCTAAAATTAAATAAATATATTTGCATGACTAGGATTGAACAGAATAGGAGAGCGCTTTTAAAAACATGCAGAAGAGTGTCGATCTTTTAAAATGTACATTTTTATTCAAAATGACCTCTATCGGTGTCACTGAATGGCCAGTTATAGTGTAATAGTACAGATCTTAGCACTAATAATATTATTAATAATAATACAAATAATAAATGTATGCATCCATAAAAGTAGCAAAAAGGTTTTTTGGTGATAAAATGCATTTTCTGTAAAACTGATTTGGAACTGTAAAATTGTAAAAAACGCTATAGAAACAAAATTGAATTAAATATCATTAAAAGTCACTAGCAAAAGCGCCAACTGCTTAGTAATGGAATAACTAAGCCTAATTAACTCACTGCTATTTGGTTGTCGATATTAATCTGGCTTCAGTGAGCTGTGAGACTCTTGGAACTGTCCATGGTTCTGAAAGCGCGTCGGCTCGCAATTCACTTACGAAAATGTTACGCGAATAGCAAAATTCCCATATGAATATTCCTTACAGTTTTCCACGCATTTCACCTTAAACAGTTTATATGTCATGTGGGATTGGCTTTTGATGCATTTGGCGCACAACCAGTGTTTGTTTTGGAAAACGAGACACGCGTGGTAGAGGAAGCGAGAGCGTTTGTATGTGGAAGTGTGTGCGCGTTGGAGAGATGACGCTGACGGCGTTTTGGGAGCTGTGGGTGTCTTTAAGAGCTTCTTTCCCGACTGGTGTCGGTTCTGCTCACTGGTGTTAAGACAGAGAGCCACGAGTCACTGAAATATAAAGAAGAACAGCGCGAATCGTATTGGAAATACATTATTTCTCAAACGCGTTTAGGATATACTGCCATCAGAAATCCTGGACAACATGCAGTTGCCAAAGTCATGGGCTTGCATTGTCAGTTTGACGCTGGTCTCCGTTCTCAGATCAGCCTTGTGCGGCAGTCATTGTAAGTATCTTGCAGTGGTTTGAAATATAAGTTGCCTAGTTTGTCTGTTTTTGCTTGCGTTTTAAAAAGACTTATTTTTATTCTGACGCTATACGTCTTTGATGCTTAAATCAAGTGGAATGATTTTTTCACTGTTGTTGCAAATAAAGTAAAATAACTTTCACCTGAGCTAGTGGACCTTTAAAATGCGCAGTGAATTATGACTTTACATAAGCAGCATGAGATAGCAGAGCAGGAGTGAGGTATTAGGGCACTTCGGATCGAGTCGTTGAATCAAGGCATCTGAGGCGTATAAACCGCAGTTACCAATTTCTCGCGATCTAAATCATTAATGTTATGTTGGGGCTATTGATATGCATGCCGTGGAGTTTGATTTAAACTTTTATCTTTGGTAACGCGTCCTAATTCGTATTTTCAACACTGTAATTGACGAAGAGATACGATTTCTAGCGTCAAGAGGCTATAAGCTACGTGGACGTTCCTGCTGTACAGCTAGCTATATTTTGGGACATATCTTTATTACATTGGTCTGATATTGTCATTTACATTACTGAGAGGAAGAGCAAAAAATTCAACATGTTGCTTTCAGATGTTTTGAGGTATTATAATGTTAGGCTAGGTCTTCATGGTTCGGCACAAATTCCCCCAACCCTGCAGTCCCAGTTCTCTTCTGTTAGTCTTAAACAATTTAAAAGGATTGACACTCTTTGTCGGTCCCTTCTCAGCTATAAACGTATGACTCTGGAGAGGACAGTGCGACTTTCCCCCTGAATCGATCTATTGATTCCTGTGTGTGTATTTCTCAATAGCGAGACAATTTAACCACCTCGATTTGTGTCATCTGTATTATTGAAATGCTGCACACAGTTTCACAACACAATGATATCTGCCATTTCTCCATGTATTCTATGAGTCTGTCGTTTGCATTTGTGTATGATGCGGAACAAAAAGTTCCTCAGTCATTCATAGCTCTTCAGTGCTTGAATGGTGTGTTGTGGATCAGCTGGCTTACATGAGGTGAATCATCGCTGAGGACAAGCAAAAGGATGTTCTCATATTTACCACAGAGGAACTAGAATAAAGCTGAAGATCCATCATATCCCTGTCAGCTGTGTCAGGTAACAGAGATAATGGCTGCTGCTGTCTCTCTCAGGAGCCCCTGGCTTTGCTCTCGAAGAAGGATAACAAGGGGGTGTCCTTTCAGATCTGATGTCACTGGAGAAACAACTACATCCCTTTTATTGTGACCACCAGACATCGGAGGGTCCCAACATGACACAAGATGATAGTCTTGTATCACCTGGCTAGGGCAAACAGTGAGTCAGGGCCCAGGGACTCTGTTTTGTGAAATAACATGTCTGAGGACAAGATCATATTAAAAGTTCAGCATAAAGGGATTTACCCTAAAAAGGAATACAATTAGGGCTTTGTCTTAAACACTGCAATATTAATGACCCGAGTGATAGAGAATTAATTATTTATACAGTTTGAAAGGCATATTTCCTGAATATGTGGGAGACTGACAAATATGCTACCGATCTCTTACACCCACTGGACAGCCATAAGAATAAAATATGCGTAAATACACTAAATATGCGTATGTTTAATACGCGTACTGTACTTCAGTTGCCGCGTATACGCTTTTTATATTGTTGTTGAAACGAGACCGCGAATAAGCGTCTGTGCGCAAAATTGCGCCGTTTTCAATTAACGCGTTCATATCTGCCGGAAACGAAAAGGTCTGGCTACATTTCTGTGATCGCTGCTGTCCAACTCGCAGCCAGAAGTGCAAAATGTGTGCATTGACCCAAACAGAACACACATATTTATTCAGTCTGAATGCATGTCAGGTGCTGTTCTGGTATAGGCAGCCTGATTTAACATTCTAAATACAACTCCCCTCTCTCAGTGGGGGAGAGAGGAGTCTCGTTGGCCATTAGCATGATAGAGTCATTTATTTCAACTTTCTTATGAGGTCAAACGCAAGAGGCTTTTAAAGGGAGCTCTCCCGTGGAGCTGACCAGATTTCCTACAGGCAATCCGGAGGAGGGAATCTTTAGTGGATTGTTTTCCTGTTTCTGTATAATCGTTTGGACTGGAGTTGGATGGGAAATGACTGGTTCACTGCTGGGGCAGGCTAATCTATTGTGTTGTCTGTTAACTGTAGACTCAGAACTATTTTGCCCACTGTTTTCATAGTCTTATAACACAGAAAGCACCTTGGAATGTGGAAAAAAATGGTGAGAATGGTATTAAGACTGTAACAGATAATATAAGTCACCTTGAAAGGTGATAGGCTGCAAAGAGCTTTGACAGTGTTGTCCATATTATAAACTTGACTTCATCTTCATGCTGAGTTATGCTATGTGGGCGCCACAGCATAGAAAGATTGATTCATCAGACAGAATCAGTCTATCACCGCATTCTCTGCTTCATCACATCTGTGGAGGGAGATACCGTGTGAAATAAGAGAGATTTTACAGGGATTGTGCTGAATTTCTGATAGTGACAAACTGGGGCTGACAAAATTATTTGTGTAGCGGGTTAGTGGATAGTCAGCAGATTGTACGTACCTGTGGAGATTCTGTTCAAAATGTTCAAACCTATAAATATGAGTTTTCATCAACCTGTGTGTGTCATAAAATGATGACATCAACAACACTCGTGCAAGCCTGCAGTTATTATCTTAGGATCACAATCTCTCTTTGTGTAGTTCCCCTGTGCCCAGATCATAGATAGACTGCCTTACTTTGGATCATGCCTCTTTTAAAGATTAACTATGTCTGGTAGACTTCAGTTGTACTTATTTGTTATGCTTAACATCACTTTTCAAGCTTTATTACATTTCTGGAAATAGTGATTTCCCTTGCAAACATTACTTCAGTTCAGCTGTCATTACAAACATAAGTTTGGTGTGGCATTCTTCATGTCTGGCTGTTCCTCTGCTTCTGCCCTCAGTGTTAATACACACAAAACGATTCTTCTTGACAATCAGACCCTGTTCTCTCGTAGTATTTATGTCAAAACAAAATGTATAACCTGTGTAGATTCATTCTGAACATTCTGAACATTCAGATCTTATTGTTTCTTTGAAAATGCTACAGCATTAGTGTGTCATTTCTCTTCATGAAAAGTTACTTTTAGTTCTTTCTGGCAATATTTTCACAGCAGTACAAGATTTATTTAAATTTGTCGGAGGCAAAAAAACGACACAAATGGAGTTAATGCAGTTGAATGAACTTACAAAGGTTTCGTAGTTCTTCCAAAATTCTACATTTTATACATGGCTGCTTTAAAACATTAGTAACCTTATTAGAGTGGTCAGTTTAAAACTGTCATAATTTTCTGTTTGAGATGTGCAGAAACAAGAAACTGGTACATTGGTACGCAACTGCGGCCCCCTCATTACTTGTTTGCTTTCATCTGATATCTTTTGATGATAGAATCTGGAAAATGATCAGTCCTAAATGAGACACTGAGGCTCTTACACGCAGTGTTTTTCAGAGCAATTGGCATGCCGACACCTTCACTGGTCTAGTTTCTCTTCCTTCAAAGTAATTTGAAGAGAAATGCACATTAAATGTTGGTTTGAATTGAACTGGGGTTCAAATAAGGCAAACAGGATCACTCATTAGAATCGGGAAATTGTGTGTCCTTTAAAAGCCCCAATGCAAAGCAGTGTTTTTATTTGCGATCACAGGAAGCATATTAGTGCTTGTACACAATCACCGTCATTCTAGTGAGCTGACAATAGTGATTTATCTGTTTTCACTCACTCTCATTACTGTAAGTCATCTTAAACCTAATTGTGTTTTACACAGTCACATCCATAGATTCTCTGTACCATATAATATATACTGTGTGGGGTCTCATAAAGTGCATGGGCCTATCCCAAGCATATCTCAGGCCAAAACCAGGTAAACACTCCAGATTCCATTACAGGGTTCCAGTAAAAGACAATTCACATGCAAATCAGACAGATGTTAACATGTAACTTGGTGTGTTTGCGTGTGGGCTGTTAAAGGCGTACCGTCACTGTTAAAAGAATTTGCTAAATAACAGCTTGCGGTGTACTTACTGAATATAAATCCAAATTACCATGTATTTTTAAACATTGCCCGTAATTTCATATACAGATATCATTTTTGACACATATGGAAATCGTCATGGAAACTCCCTTTGAATATTAAAAATACCAAAAACTAAATGCGAAAGCAATTAGTTCACATGACCAAATACACTTTCATTAATTTCATATAAGAAGACCAAGTCATGTGAAAAACATCAAAAATTGGACTGTGGTTGTTGGCCCGTGTATGCATCTAAGTCATGTCATGGAGGAAAATTGTGATTGCTGACCAATCAAACACAAAAGCCAGATGTCGTAATACAGAGCCGTGTTCTCATGGCTCATTTTTTAGCTCCTTATGTTGTGATGATTTGTATTGCCTTCGAGCTATGATTTTCTTCCTTATACTGTCATATTTTTCAGGTTTTCATGTTTGGTGTCGATACCATGCTGTTTGATTCGTCACAGAAGACTGTATGCATTTAATGATTAAATACAGTAGCTTAAAAATAATAGCTATGACGTGCAGAGCTTAAACGGAAATAAAATACTGTATTATTACGTTATTTTCACTTTAAAGCGATTTAATTGTACACAATGCAACATGAATAGGCAGCAGGTGGGAGGCGTTTGAGAGAATGTATGCTTATACAGCATCTGGTATTAAACATATGCCACTTTAGTCCTGCTCTCCCTTCTGATCTCTCTTCCAACTGCACCAAATAACTGAAGCCCAGTGGGGAGCCATTCAAACGATTTTCCTTGCCAGTTTCCAAAGAGAAGAGTTTCAGAACGGCGTTTGTAAAGCCAAGACACCTGATGAGATTTTTAAAAACACGTTTTCAGGCAGGGAGATTTATTTTAACACTGGATCAAAGGAAATTTCTCCCAGTACAGAGATGTTTTTCAGCTTTGGAACTCCTGAGAAAAAGTGTTTTGAATTCTCAGATCTTGTGTGTCAGTTCAAATTATTTAAAAAATGCCAGTTAGAACCGCATTCATCCTGGAATCTACAGTATGTCTCCTAAACTCTGTGATGTGTGAACCGGTTTGGTTGTCTGATACACAGCGTCATATTCTCCGCAGGCTGAAACGGAGAGAATGAAAGGCAGAGCGTCAGCAAAAGCAAAACGCATACCTGCATGTCCTGCATTTCTTTTCCATTGTGTACCAAATGCTAGCCGTTCTTGTGACATTTTCATGAGCCAGCTGGGGGCAAAGCATGTGCCCTGCCATCTGGGCCGATGGGCTGGAAGTGGCCCAACTGTCAGCATCCTGTAACAGCAGACCCACTTCCCTGATGTGATATTCACCAGAAGCTCATAGGACAGTAACCTCAGGCATTCGCTCACCCTGTCTAACACAGCGGGTTAACGATGATCTAGCCCCAGGACTGATGTCATGCGGGGGGTGCTGCTGGTTTCAGAATAACAATTACAGCAGCAATGCAAGCGGCAATACTCACAATACCCCGATACGACGTTTTGCTAGAAGCCGGATATCAAAAAAGAAAAAGTGAGAAAATACAAAATATTTTTTTTTTTAAAAATCTATTCAAGTACGGCTGATCTGTATTTGTGAGTTATTTTGAAGAAATTTATGTAATGTTACATTGATGATAATACATGATAATAAAAAGTAAAAATTTGCTATATAGCCCAAAAATGGCTTTATTGAAAGGATGTATATGTCAAAAATAAGATAATGATGTCATAACATCTCGACAGTAAACATAACCTATAGGAGCGTTGACACCATGCCACCAAAATGATCATAATTATGAGATTCTGACTTAAAAAAAAGACAGCATGTACTTGTAAAACTTGTAATTTGTAAATATAGAATTTTTGGAGAGCCCTGATTTGTAGTACCTGACCGTGCACGGGTTGCCATCTCGTAATTACGAAAACTGCGGCATGGAGTGATCGCATCTAAATTGGCATACAGAGGTTAGGGAGCACCACAATCTGCATGTAATTTCTTAGAATTTTATTACAGTGTATAAAATAAAAAATAAAAACAGTGCTTGCATGTTGTATCGGCATCACAGTTTTAACCGCCTCTTGTATTTTAGCTTTTATGAGCCACATCAAGTGCTTGTAAATTTCACAGGCTGGCATAGCATCGCCACGAATGTGGACGCTGTTATATTTGCATGTAGTGCGGGAAGAGTGACGCATTTATTTGCGAAGACCTGTTAAGTGCAAATACGATGTGCATTCACAATCAAAAAGCCAATCACATGAAGCGACAAAGTGTAAATGCTTCCAGAGAGAACTGTGAATTTAAATCATTTAAACTGGCGCTCCTTTATACAATGTACTTTTATATATGTCACTAATGTAACACAAAAGCCAGATGTCATAATATGGTCTCTGGTGGTTCATTTTTCAAGCTACTCAATATCTTTTCCTTCTCGTGTTGTGATGATTCATGTTGCCTTCTAGCAGTTGTTTTCATACCCATACTGTCGACTTTCAAGTTTTCTATGTGTATTGTAAAGAAAGGAAGATCTTGCCATCACAAGGTCTGTGCTTCATAACAGAAGACTGTATTGAATTTGGTCACATATCCCTGAGCATATTTGATCTTCACTGGGTTTCTTATTTCATTCATTCATCTTTTGGAGCTCCTTCAGAAGTATGTCAGTGTTCTCATTTAAGCCCGTCGTATCTCATACAACCTCAAACTAACCATCAGCTCTATTTCAAAAATTCAAAGCCACCTTAGACTCTCTATTGCAATATAGAGAGTTATCATTTGTAATCATCCTTTCTCTTTTAGATTACAAGCACACGGAAAGGCAGCACACCTACCTGAATCATCCGTTTTTTTCTTGCCTGAACAGAGAGACCGAAAACAGAAATCTTTGCTGGAAGACAGAAAGCAATTTGATGGCATTATTGAGTCGGATTTCTTTGTAGAGCAGTGTTTGTTTTGGTGGAGTGCAGGCTGCCTAATTATGGACAGAGGGATGCCAATCTCCTGTACAGCTCAGCGAACAGAGGCCACAGAAAAATGGCTGTTCAAAAGCCATTAGGAGAAAATGCTGACAAATAATGCTGTAAAATGATAGGAGGCAGAATAGCCAAAACCAGGCATGTGAAGGAAAGTGGGCCTCACTGAGAGCAGACGTTTAATTAAAACGTTAAAACGTTTGTATTTTATGCAATGTTATTTTAAATGCTTAAAATCTTACGTTGTTTTCCATGTTTGAAATTGGATTTGGAATCCACGAATTTCCATGTGGTTTTAGACTTTTCAAACTATTCATTCATAATATTCCGAGAATCTCAAAGTACCGGGCGGGAATATGCTCTGGCTGTCCTTAAGGATGAGCTCTCAGGGTGTAACATGCTGTTTTACACCCTTTGCTTGAGTCGCATCAACAGCTTGGGTGGTGCTAAAAATTAACTTGGCCGGATTTCCTGGTGGGTGACCTTCTCTTGATCAATTTAGCAGTTGTCTTGGCAATGGGAGTCTTATAGTTTTTTGGCAAATATGACCACTTTAGCATAAGCCTCTTTTAGTTTTAATTAGCAATGTCACTGACAGTAATTGAAGGCCTACTGGTGGTTGTCACATGATCTAGCTTTTTGTGCCATGCCGAAAGACCTTGCTCAGTGAATAGTTTGCACTGTGCATTAAAGGCATGATTTAAAGTGAGAGAGACAAATATATAAAGACCATAGACGGCAGTTATCGTTGACTTTGCAAGAGAGGTTAATGTTTCATAGGCGCCGTTACACTTTCTGTTTAGAATCATTGAAGAGAATAACATACCGAGACAGTGAGTGATGCTTCTATTAGACTCGATGACGCATGTCTGTCACTAAAAGAATTCCTGCCCAATCTGCATGAGAAGGTCAAGTTCTCATAGTAGTTGCCTTTGGAACAATATTCTCATGCTAACTGCCAGAGCAGCATATACTGTGTGCTTATACTATACGGTGAGTATGCAGTGCTTTGAGCATCTGCTTTAAGACGTTACTCGCATGTTAAAAGTGGCCATACACATGATAACAACCTCAGTTTTGAGGTTAACGCTAACATTAGTTTCTGTAGCGACACCATAGCAAAAACATCTTTAACCAGTTTGGACCACCTTAAATTCCTAGATTTGGAGTTACTGTTTAACATGCTAGAGTAGTTTGTTACTGGCACAAGTGAGTTGATATTGTTGGTGGTGTAGTCAAACTAAAACAAGCATGACATTACATGTATGTGATTAGCAGACACTCGTATGCAAAGAAACTTGTAACGTATTTAAGATATACATGTGATGTGTTTTACTGGGACTTGATCCCCTGAACTTGCCATTGCTAGCGCGATGCTGTATCTGTAGGTGCAACTGTTTCATCTTCACAGCTCACCTGTTAACACTGTTAGCAAGTCTGCTAATCTGCCGGTTCTTTAGACAGAGCACAAAATTAAAACTCCAGAAATCATTTCTTGAATTTAATAACCATTTGTTATTTTGGAAGTAAATACACACTTTATCATTTAAGCAGCAAACACCCACATTTCAAATCTTTGGAAGCTGGATGTTGAATTTTTTAATGTTGGGAATAAAACATGTTTACACTCTCCCAGCAAACACCAACAGATTTAACACTTTAAATCCCAACATTGTTTCTTGTTGCCGTTTGTGGGGCAGTGTGAATTAGGCCATGTCCTAAATGTTATCCACAGATCATGTGGTCCTCTCCAAAGTCCAAACTTTGGTGCCCCTGTGCCACATTGTTTGGTAGGAGTCCAACATGGAGCCCAGTGGCCAGTCTGCAAGTACACATCAAGTGCATCATTTGGAACAAGGCCCTAGCCTTAAAACACACTGTCAATTGGACCATAGTATTTTAGCATGGCATTGACCTCTCAGTGACTTTGAGTCAGACCTGCTGAAAAGCTGTGCCATCTGAGCGGCACAGTCAGACTTTTTGACATGGTGGTGACCACAAGCGTCCTCGTTAATGTGCTGACAATCGTAAACTATAATGAATGCAGCCGGCATCTGTTTGGGCTGCAGTCTGTGACAGTGGGAGTCAATGATGTTCAAGATGGATGGCTTACTTTATACAGATGCTGATAGTATCACATATTGGAAGCTTTCATTTCCCAGCAAGTGTAGGAGTGAGAAAGCTATTTATGCTTATTCCATTATCCCTATGATTGACATCATGGAGAGTAGGGTAATACAATTACCCTGGAAACAAATGCGTTTTATCATAGAGGCCGGTTTGGCAATTAGGGTGGGAATCCACTACGAATGAATTGCGCCCACTGCTACACTGTTTATTTGCATGCACAATCAGCGTTATTTTAGTGACCGATTCACTAAAGGAATTATGAAAATTAGATAATGGTGCAAGGGTTGACAAAATTGGTGCCAAACGTAATTTGCACAATGCAATTCCTGGTCTTGCAGTTTGGTACAGAACACCTGGTGATTGACTCTGGTTTAAACAGAAAAGAGGCGTGTTTGAACCAAAACAACACCAGTGATTTAATACAAAATGTCTGACACAACTGCATTAAAGGTGCTTTGTAAATATGATGCAGGGTTTTGTGGTAAAATACTGCGAAGAAAGTGGCACAAGTGTTTAACGAATTTCCCCCTTGTGTTTTGCTAGTACAAGGATGTTTAACAGTACCAGCTTGAGGTAAATGAAAATGATGCATTCGGTGATGTTTAGAATATGAATTCTCTTCTAATGTGAGTTGAGAGCAGAGGTCAGGAGAGACACAGAATTACTGTCAAACACGTTCATGAACGCCATAACCAAATGCAATGCTAATTAGAAGAGTCTCATTTGAATTATCGTATATATATATATATAATGGGACTTATGATGGGAAGTATGATGAAGGACAATCTGAGAGAATGAAAGGGTTAACTGACAAAACAAGGGTTTGAACGGTGCAATTAGACCGTGTGACAATATCGCAGAAATGCTGAGGCATAATCCCAGAGGAGCTCTGATGTATTACGGCTGATGGGTAATAGACACGACGGGGAAATAAGATACTCAGATATATGAAAACAGCCTGATCCTCTTCATTCGGGTGTTAAATCAGTATTACAGACATCTGTTCATATACATAATCTGAGTGCAGTCAAGTCGGGCCACGCGGATGCTTTTTGCAGCAATATGAAATCATATTTTACCTCATCTGCACCCGCCCTTGTGTTTTATCACTGATTCAGTTCTCTCTAGCCTGTCATGGTCACCATTTAAAAACCAAATGGATTCACTAAATGAACACGGCTCTTGACTCACAGATGGCTGGAATGCAGTGATTATTGTAATCGCCAGGCAGACAGTTTTCACTGTCCTCACTCTACACCAGATTAGAGATTCTTGCCGCGCATCAGCGCGGGGACGTGGAACAATGCGAGGAGATCTGCTGGAGTCCAGGCAGATCCTGATCCCGGATCAGCGGCCTGTGAGTGCTGACACGCTCAGATCTCTGTACTCATAATCTGCCACTCGACGCTGGAGGCACACTAATCCTAAACGAAGCCCTACGGGCACACAGCAAGCGCCAGAGTCACGGCGGGCTTTCTGTGAAAGATTCTTGTCATTTCCTCTAAAGTGCACTCATAAGCTTGTGCAGTAATATGACCGGATGGATTTGAGCCTTTAGAATATCAGAAACATTTGAAATGACGGGTCATTTACACTGTAAAAATATTTTTTTTAGTCTAAGTGAATACAGTTGCAAAGCTAACCAAGGATTTTCCTGATTTTATTTTTCTTTTAGTTTTTTTCAGTCTTTCAATCTTTGAGTCTTTCAATTTTTTTCAGTTTTCTTACCGCATGTTTTATATCACAGTATCTGTTGAACCAACTAACATAGCGGTTCGATTTTTTTCAAGTAAGGCTGCACTTAAAAATGGCTTTGTGGTACAGTCTGGTTTACCTGTATCCCAGCATGCACTGGGGCATAAATAATTGATATAGTAGCAATGTTTGTCTTTTACAAATGGTTAATTGAGTAGTTGTTGATTTTGTCATGTAATTACTTATTGATTTGTGATGTAGGGATGTGCTTGTTCCTGCTTCATTTTAGCAGTTAGTTGTTTGGTACTCTTGTTGTGTTTTATGTACCAAGTGTCGAGGTCTCTGTGTGGTTTTTGTCTCACAAGAGGTCATTCTGTGACTGTTTAATATTGTCGTTAGTTGTGACAACAATAAGCACTTTGCTGTTCTGTTACGTTTCTTCAGATGAAGCGCATACTGAACAAGTAAAATCAATCACTTAATTAATCTACAGTATATACAGTAAGTATTCACAACAATGATGTCAAACCTAAAAGCTTAACATCGTAAGTTCAGTGAATACAGTTACTCACAATGAATAAATTAAACAGATGAGCGCCGCTGTGGACTAGAACAACTATATCCTGACTAAATGTCACTGAGTTTTTTCCTGGTAAATGTCAGTTTCAAAGTTGTGGCCAAATTAGTCAAAAACTCAAATTCCTGTAAGAGGATAAAAGTTAATAACTCTTCTCAGAGGAAATTAATGTGGCCCGGGCTATTCACGAAAGGTCTGCGTGAATAAGAGTCTCTCATTTCAAAATGATTTACTTCATATCCCTCTGTGGCTGCTCTCGGGAACGAAATCCTGTTGTCCGGGATTGTTGGTCTTTTTTTACTGGATATCAGCAAAGGTCGAGAGAGCTTGAAAACCTTGAAAGAATATGAAATACATAGAAGTGCCACAAAAAGATTTAACCACAGTCGATTCTTGGCATATGTGTGAAGGTCATAAGTGGTTATCGCATAGCGGGAGGTTAATAGCGGAACATATGTCGCCTAAACTTAAAGGTGGGGGTTATCTGGAGCGGACAGCATTCATCTGTGAAAATGTTCTGTGATTGAAGTAATACAATATATACATTTGACCCTGTGAGTTTATTTCAGCTGATGACTGGCATTTTATTGTAACTAGCAATTTAGTAAAGAGCCTTTGACTCTTGCATAGCACCGGGCAGCAAATCTGAAGAACGTTTGAGTGTTTATAAATGACTAGAATAGAGCAGGAGGGAGCTGGCCAAGAGGTTCCGTGTGTAAATGCTGATATTCAGTTACATTTTCATATCTCCTGCCTTCTGCATTAAGGTCCTTGCCTGCAATTCAAAGCAATTCAAGTCGTTTGGGGATCTGTAATGAAATGCACACTGGATGAAGCATGAACATCTCTACTAGACACGCAAGAGATCACCGAAAAAGAGTTTGTCAACATGCTAATTAAATTCATTTTGATTTTTAGTCATTGATTAAACACATGCTGCTTTTTCACAGTTCAATATGGTGTGTGTTGTGTGTGCATAGGGTTCAAAGTAATGAAGCCCTGGAGCCATTGGAGGACATTTTACAGGGACAGTACACTCAAAAGTGACAATTTTTGTCATCGTTTACCCCTCATGTGATTCCACACCTGTGTGACTTTTTCTCTTCTGTGAATAACAAACTATAAAAGGCCATAAAAGTATCATAGAAGTAGGTCATTTAACCCATGCAGAATTTAATGTTTGGACAAACTGTTTCTTTTATAAAGACAGACATCTGCGCTTCATGTGTGACATTAGTATGTATATTAGTGTGTGTGTGCATGTGTTGGGATATATGCTTGACTTACATTACTCTTGTGTTCTTTTTGTGGACAAGATTTTTCAAGTGTTTGGATCGTTCATTGTTTATAATTTTTAACATTATTTTATTCATAAGATAGAAATGCGTGTTGTGCTTTTCCCACAAAGTGAATTATTGTCTCATCTGAGAACTGTAAATAATAATGGAGCACCTGACCTTTTTTATCAAAACGTAGGCAAGACACCTGCTGGGTTTTAACCCTAATTATTACACTTTTGTCAAAGTACAGAGGTATGTTTTGCTGTTACCATAGAGATAACCTTCAGCCGTTGCTTTTTTGACCCAGAAACCCATTTTCTCTCCATCTCATTTGTTAAATGTTTGACCACTGGGCCATTATTTATTTAAATTACAAAGATCATTCACTCCAGTAAAAGTACCATTTTTAAGCATGCAAATGGTAAACCTTTTTAACGTTAGCACCAAATCAATTTCGACAACAACCTGCATGTTTGAATTTTTTTAGGCTGTTTATTAACTGCAGAACTTCGAAACATTTTAAAGAAATGGTTCATACAGTGTTTTACACTTCCAGAATTTGGTAACTTGGAATTCGAGAACAACACAAAGATGCATGAGGAGTATTACATGATTAGGTTTCACATCAGAGCAATATATGTCCTGTTCAGAGAAACAGGAGGACTGCAGGAGTTTTGCTAGCTGCACAACTGCTAAGTGGCTGTGATATAATTCCAGTTGCTCGTTGCTAGATATCATCTCTGTTCTATCGACTGAAGTTTTCGAGCAGCTGAATAAGCTTAAAGTAAAGTGAAGTGACTTCTTAAGATAAGGCTATATTACAGCGTTTCAGGCAGGTGATTTCCGTCTGCAAAAGTCTGGGATACATTAGATGATTTTTTTACGTTTATGTTCTATTTCAGTGTGTCAGTTTGAAGCGTCAATATAGTTTCCAAAAATTATTTTCCATTAACCGTAACAATCTGTAAAAATATCAGTATGTACACAAACGCAAGCACACACCAACATCACATCTCATGTATTAATTAGACAGATAATAACAGATGAAACATGAGAAAACATATAAAAACAAACAAGATTATGGGGAGGTCATGTTAGTTTTTAATGGACTATCTGGCCAGGATTAGATTCGCAGATCATTTAGTTGTTGATGTTTCTTGATCCTGTTGTTCCTCCAAAAAGCTTCTCTGTTCCTCATGCAGGATGTCTTTAGCATTCAGATCATCACATTGTGAAGAGACGGTCTACAAATGTCTTCAGCAGCAATAAATAAGGTGTTGATGAGAGGTTCCTCATTTCTGCTCGAATAAAGCGGTTATAGAATCCAGATATAAAGAGGCTTATCTATCATGCGGTGCTTTACCTAATAATTCCCTAAAATGAAATGAATAGCACTTCCATATTTAAAGACTGAGCAGATGCTCCGCCGATGCTAAATGTTTTCAGGCAGCAGAATAAAGAACTTGAGAAAAGAAGGTAAAGAAAATATATCACTGGTTCTTGTGTACATGCATTTGGAAGATCCAGAGTGGCTTACGTTGCTACATTTGTATCAGTTCATGCATTAAAGAAAAGGAATCGAACCCCTGATTTTTGCATTGCAAGCATCATGCGCTACTGTTTGAGCTACAGGAATGTTCACTTGAGTTATTAAAGCTTATCTGAACACAGAAGGACTCGTGTGAAGAAACATCCATTTTACATATCCGCGAGTGGGGGAGTTTATTTTTCATAAGCTAATATTTCTTTGTTGTTCTGTTATCCAGACAGCTGTGATGGATCTCTGGCATCTCTTCTGCCTGCAACTTCATTTCAGAGCTCCACACATTTCTCAGACAGCCGGGCTGCGTACTTCGCTAAACTAAACAGAAGAGACGGTAAGTCTGTGTTCTTGCTTGTATGAGAATTCAGTTGTCAAGGTCGCTTTGTTAAAACAGTAACACTCATACTATCGTATAGATGAAAAAATATTTGCTGAGCATAAAACATAGAAACATCTTCCCTGAGCGCTTAATTTCGACCCATAATGTCGAGATAAAAAACAACAACACTACTTCCAGGAAATGACAGGTTTGTTATGTTACCAAGCCTTTTGCCCTCTCTCTGCATGTCCTCTGAGCTATTCATAGCAGTGACCAACCTCTGCCATGTACAACTGTAACCAACTAAATGATTCCTCTCCCTGGGGGGTCTGTATAAATGCTGCTTCCTTCAAGTCTGAAATCCCAGGTTTAAAATTCAGCTCTCATCTGCTCCTGTGGAGGCGAGCTGCGCTCCGTGGTGCTTGAGTAATGAACCTCTTCGTCTGAGCCAGACCGCTTTCACCATACAGTCCTTGGTGGAAGGATTGTAGGGTCAGAAACGCATCTTTATGGAACATGTGTGTCCCTCGGCACGCCTCCCTTCATGATAAGTGAGGTGAAGAGGTCGAGGCTTTTTGGCTCGTTTCTGGGTGGAATCTGTCAAATGAGTGCCATCAACTTACCTCATGCATACAAAAGCAACTAGTCTTAGAGTTTTTACTTGAGTAAATGTGAATTTGTTCTCCGTCTTGAGCAAGGACACGTATACCTGTAAGGCTGATCTCAGAACAGCCTCAGTCAAAAACGTAGAACTTCTTTGAGTTTTAATGGGCATTGACAATGCTCGTCTGGGGTCCTTTAGGAGGTGGTGGGTGGAGCCCAGAGTCGACAGACAGGTCGCCATGGCTGCAGGTTGACCTCCAGGACCGAATGGAGGTGACGGCGGTAGCCACGCAGGGTCGTCATGGCAGCACAGACTGGGTCAGTGCCTATATGCTCCTCTACAGTGACACCGGGCGGGTCTGGAAGCAGTGCATGCTGGAGGACAGTGTTGGGGTGAGTGTGTGTATTTTACTACCAATTACTGATGGAACCGCCTTCACACATGTATTTGTTCAGCTTGTGATGTGTAAGGGATAATGTACAGTCAGCTGGTCATTATAGCAAAATAAATCTGTACTGAGTAATAAGAACTTGTAAGGTCTTGTATCACCCTAAAAGGGTTTATTAAGAGATAATCACTTGATTACTAAACATTATCTTGCTTATTAGATGCTGCTTACCCAAAATAAATAAGTGGAGACAAATTAATATGTTGACAAAAGTTGAAAAAAGGCAGCCAAGACACATGAGAGACATAAAATTAGCATAGCGCTAGATGCAGTCAGCCGTCATCATACAAAAAAAATGACAACTGAATGTCACTATTAACCAATCAGATTCAAGTATTCCAAAAAGCATATGAGAGAAACATCATTATCTCTTTGACAACTTTAATTACAACTTTAATAACTTTTTGTGGTCCATTATTGGCTGATCTGCAGTAAGCAATTACCTGTGCTGTGGAGTAAGACAACATCGTCTCGTTTCGAAGATGCAACTGAGTGCAACTTTCTCTCATGTGCTGGAACGTGAACTGAAGTTCTGATACCGTCAGCCGAACTCTGAATTCAGTTACAAACATATGAAATGCTACAAGCAATTTCTGGGATGCCCAAAATAGAACATTCTAATGATGTTGAACCTGCTACAGACGTTCAATCATCGCAGGTGTTTGAAAAGAGCTTGGATGCTGAGCCACCCACACTTGTATTGTCTCTGTGTTGAGTCTGAGCCGCGGCAGTTATACCGTCTTCAAATGATGGAAGATTCATTGTCTCATATCGCTGCTTTGTAATTACATTTAAACTATGAGGCCGCCGCTTTATTAAAGATATAATGACATTTCGTAGTGTGTTTAATGAAAGGAGAAGATTACAGTCGGGTAAGATGTAATTTGCGTTTTATGTGGTGGAAACGTGGAATAAAGTTGATCAGGTAACAAGTTTAAAGGAAATCCGTTCAGAGGTGTAAGGTGATAATGATTTCTCTGCCTTTTCCAGAAGTCTTTTGATCTTCTTGGCTTAGCTGAACTACAAACTCCAATATTTTTTATTTCAATAGAAGTCATTTCAAGAGTCCATCTCTGTGTATTAACATTCAACCAGAATGTTGAATGTTTTGATATTGAATAGACTCTGAATATTGAAATACTGGACATACTGTATGTTGGATATGATAAACGGACCAGATATTCAAAATCAAGCTGAGAATTGTCATGGTGTTGTACTGTATTGTGTATTTTGTGTATGAATGTTTATTTAATACCAGTCAGTTGTTTTTGTTTATGGTCATCGGTCTCACAAGGAAAAGTATCATTCGCCAGGTGAAAACGCTTAATCTTCATCATTTTAAATATTAACCCCTTTCGCACATGCTGGTAAATTACGGCAAATTACCATTAAGAGGTCATGTATAAATTGGACCTTTTAAAAAAGTTGTTGGTAAATCAGTCGTGGAAATTTACCAGTAAGAGAAGTTGGGACATTACCAGTAATTTAATGTGCGGTAATTTGCTGTGTGAACGCAGCACAGGATCACCGGTAAACTCACAGAATGTACTAACATAAAAGTCTGTTGAGCCGGTCAGAACAATCTGACATGTGGTCAAAAGCAACTGCATGAATGTCAACGTTTGGAAGCAAAGTCAAACTCCATCATGTTTAAAACACAACACCGTTTGGTGCTCACTCTCAGTTGATGACATCACAGAGTTTACCGCTATTTTGGTATTACGTGTGAATGGTATGTTACCTGTAAAAAGACACCATTGCTTATGTGAACGACATGTCTGTGTATTTACCGGTAAAGTCATTCTGGTATTTTGCTGTAAATGAACAGGATTGCTGTGTGAAAGGGGCTATTGATAGATGAATCATGGACAAGTTCTCTTTCAAGTGATGTATGGGGAATTAATAGTATGTGCGATATGTTTAAATGGTAAGTATGCTATACATTTTCTTCTCTGTATTTAGTACACAACCTTTATCAATTACAACATTTTTATGTGCGGCAACATAAAATTCCCTTGGCTTTTGGTATTTTTGTAAATAAACAGTTTTATTAAGAAGATAGCAGCATAATTTAATGGCTAAAAAACCTCAGTGCCACAGGTCTGCATCTGCTCCTGAGATGAGATGAGTGAGGTGAAGAACGATTTTTACACTGCGTAGCCCTCCTCCACAGACACATCATTACAGATTCACATTTTCAAGAGTGTCATGACAGGTGGAAAGGCTGGGAAAAGAAAAAGTCTGATAATTGAAGAAAATAATTAAAATTGGGGTTAGGAAAAACAGCCATAATTTGTGGTCAAGCCTGGCTAGTGCTTTGTCTTAATGACAGTTGTACGGTATGATCTTAGGGAAAGCTGGCGAAAGTGTTTGACTAGTGAACAGCCCGACAGCGGAGCTTATGTGCCGCCACTGAACTGTATGTCAGAGAAGGACTTCCTGAAAAACGTGGTGTGAATGGGCTCCCCAAAGTGTGGGATAATTGCTCTCTCCAGCCTGCACTGCGGCTGGCGGTGAGTGTTTTGATGTGTTGTGTTTGCTACAGTATGAGAAATTGT
This sequence comes from Botia almorhae, assembly GCA_036877575.1. NCBI lineage: Eukaryota > Metazoa > Chordata > Actinopteri > Cypriniformes > Botiidae > Botia > Botia almorhae. The sequence continues at coordinate 132,442 of JAZGTJ010000162.1, forward strand.
GTGTGTGTGTGTGTGTGAGAGAGAGAGAGAGAGAGAGAGATAGAGGGTAGTATAGAAAAAGCAGGAACAAGGTAGGACAAGATCATGTTCTACAAGCTTGCATTCCTAGTATATTAGGAACATTTATCTGTAATCAATAACCAGTCATGCCAAAGAAATTGCAATTAAGGATTAATTGCATGTATTAGTCAGCCGTAGTCAGCTCATTAATCTTTAATAGTGTGGCCCCGGTGAACTAAAACTGACTGGAGTCGGACTAGCGCTTCAAAAGCAGAAGTAGCTGTTGAGATGTATCGAGTGTTTGCGAGTTTTCCTGACACATTTCGCTCTTCGCCCTTTTCTTCTCTCGTCTTGCATTGCCATCATCTCCTGGCGGGGAAACAGGATTCGCCTACGTTGACGGAAAATTGCTGAGCGCAGAAGCTTTGTAGGGGCCTCATCACGGTCATTTCTTTCCTCTTACAGCCTTTGGGCCTTTGAGCAACAGAGCGGCTTTGTCATTTTGTTCTCCGGGCAGTGTGCGTGTGTGTGTGTGTGCGTGAGTTGTGCTAGTGTCTATGGCCTTTGAGAAGGTTACCCTGAGAATTTTTGAGACTGAATATAAAAAGTGAAGATCTGTGAATGACAGGAATTGAACTGCAGAACGTTAACTAGCATGACAGACGCTAACACAGACAGCTCTGAATTGTACGTCTACCATAACGTTCAGAATATCTCTCTGTGAAGCGTTAGTTCTCTTTCAGGGTTCTAATGGCAAAAAGGCCTTTTCTTCCTGAATCACTGAAGAGGTTTCAAACACACATGATCTCAAAATCTATAGTGCACTGCTGTCGGAAACAACCACTATATCATCTAGTTTGCATAATCCATAACGGGCTGCAGTGAATTTTTTTTACTGACAATAATTTGATACAGATTATTAAAACGTGCACAAAGCACAATTCATTGTTTCTTTCAATCACCTTTATGTCATATAATTACTTTAAAACATTTTAAATTATAGTTATCTATACAGCATCTAATTTGTTACCTCAGCTTCATGTTCCAATGTGCTAATTGTTGGTCCTTGACATTGTGTATCTTTCCCTCTTCATATATTCCTGTCTCACAGTACACGGAGACTTGAGCAGCCCCATAGGCAAACAATGATGGGGCCCATCGTATCGTTAGATTAGCTGCTTAAAGCAGGGGCCTGTTGGTTCATCTGGGACCCATAAAGTATAATTGACATATAAACCTGCAAGTCATTTGGCCTTAACAGATCAGATTAAGAATCACAGAAGAGGCGTGAGTTGTTGTTTTTTTACTTGACTTGCTAACACATGCTAGCAGCACAGATCAGCCTTCACACCGGGATGGAATTGTCACATGACAAGTCTGGCGATCCCTTTAGATATTTGTCTGTTTTCCGCTTCGCTTAGCAACTGTAACTAATGCGTTTATGACGCTCCCTAGCACAAGACTGCAATGCACATAGGAGACTAAGAGGAAGGCTGAAAGGTTAAAGACTGCTTGTCTGTCGTCAGGGGACAGTTTTGCTGTCTTAGCTCTCGTTTAAACACAGTCACAGAGGCACAGTGGTGCTCTCTATCTGTGACACTCTCAGGTCCTAGCTTCTCCTGGGACAGAGTCTAATTCAGGGTCAGTGGAGCTAGGCTGCTCAAACACACGGGCGACTTTTCTGTTAACGAAACGTGACATGTTATGGACATGTCAACCTCCTTTTGATATTTAAAGACAGCCTTCGATGTACAATCTGTTATTTGAAAGTTTTTTTTACCACATTATACAAACCATACAAAACATTACACGTACCGCAAATACATAAACCCCAGTTGAGCTCCGTTTGCCGGCTCTTCTTTCTGATCTGGAGTGACTCCAGATTAAGGCGACTGGTGACTCACAGAGGGTAACAGTTACAGACGTAAAAGGGCTGATGAAACGATCCGTGGAGACTTTATGATAACGCCAGCAGAGCACATACGCTTAATGAAAGGAGGTGGGAGTCAATACAGAAGCAGAGTTAATGAAGTGTGGAGAAGAGCTGTTTACGTGGACAGCCTGCAACCGGGGGCATCTCCCCAGCTCCGACGGGAGCTCCTCCGCGCCCTTGGGTCGAGGTGAACTGATAGGTAATTGGATGATTTGGTATTGTTGTTTTGTTTTTTCCTCTCAGAGGTGGAAAAAGACAGAACAAAATGCAGTCTGGGACAGGATGTTGTCGTCAATGGGTACTCAAATGAGGACAGCAGAGGGGAGCCAATGATGTCATGAGAAATGTGTTCATGCGAAAGAGTTAAGAATGGGAAAAAATGACCGTGGGGCATAAAAGTCTAAGCATCTCAAATCTAATATTAAACATTGATGACAACAAAAAATAGAAAAAATTCTGTGTATTTTTGTAGAAGAAACTGCATAAAAATGTCAAGCAATTAAAATTCTGTTCTGCAGCTTTAAATGTGGATAATATTTGAATAAAATTACAGCAGCAAACTATAAACAAAACGGTTTTTCTTCTTTTTTTTCTTTAGGGGTAAAACGTCTATGGTACATCATTTTCAAACTTTGAAGCAGTGAACTTGCTTATCTACAAATCTGTCATCCCTAATATATTTGGCAAGCATGATATTTCTTCCTCCGTGCCAGAGTGTAAGCAAAACAATGCTAAATGTTAATGTTAAAGTCATTACCGTTAGATTCTTGTTTTTGCTGCCATCACAACAGTGTTTGTGGGCTGCTAGTAACTCACCAGGGAAGGTGATGATATTGTTGATGTTATTTATCATTATCTGAGAGGGACATTGCCTATTTTTGAAGAAAGTTGACATTTTCCTTTTGTGATTCATGCATAACCATGTGGTGTTTTGGTCATCTGTTCTCGTGTTCAACACGACTCTCAACTGCGAGTGAGTCAGACATGAATTACTGTTAAATTATGTGCACTAGCAGATGAAAATAAGTTGACATTTACATAAACTGTCGAGGCCTTCAAGACAGATATTTCTCTTGCATTCAGACGAATTGTGTCATAAATTGTGTTCATTTGGCTCAAACACACCTTATCACACATTAGCTACTGATTATAAACAAAGCCATTTTAAACGTCTAATCTCCTTCTTTGTCTGTTTGCAGAGGATTGTGGGTAATGTGAATCCAGATAGTGTTGTTCATCATAAACTCAGCCAGCCTATCAGAACCCGGTTCCTCCGTTTCGTTCCTTTGGAGTGGAGCCCAAGCGGTCGAGTGGGCCTCAGGGTGGCAGTGTATGGCTGTGCCTACCGTGAGTGACAGATTTATTTTAAATAATATTTTTTTATTTCAATTATAAAATTACGAATGACTGATTCTTGACTGACATCTTACTCTGCAGCCTGTATATGGAGGACTCCGATAGATAATCAGAGTTAGTTAAAGTAACAGATTTCGATTGCTTCTGTTCTGATTAATAAGAACAAAACAAACAAAAGCAGCCTAGACAGATAGCAGCTCACGCTGTGCACATTTCACAGTAACGGGGGCAATAAAATGGCTGTGGATCAGTATATAAGGTGACAGCACTACTCATAATTTCCACAGCAGATCTTTGCAGCCACTCTGTCTTTTTTCTTGTTTCAGTCACACAATTTTTCCACCAGGTGCTGAATCAAGGTCACACAGATAATACGACACGACAGCTGCAGTTTTTACTCAAGTGGTTTTCATTGAAGGTTGTTTGATGACTGTACATCTTCCAATACCAAACAAAGACATCCAGATATCAGACACTCAGGCTGCATTAGCTAGACTTTTGTACCAAGCTGTGCAAGATGGATTCATTGGTTAATTACTAAGACTCCTATGGAAGGTCTCTCAGCTGAGGGTTTCATTTTATTCCTGGGCATGATTCACGTATTCAGTTTGAATGAAGGTGTGCTTTGCTGATAAATGCTTCATGAAGAATCAAAGTTCGCCTGTTTGCAGTAAAGAACCGCGGGCAGTGATCTTCAACAGCGTTTCATACTGTAAGGTTTAATTTACACGTTGATCCCTAGACAATCAAACCGAACATTTATGGTGAAGTGCTCGGCCCGGATCTTTAGAGTGCAAAATGTAACCTTGAAGGAAGAGCATAAATGTATTTTTAATTAGATATGATTTGATGGCTATTGCTTACTGGTAGTGCCGTGATTGCACCTAACAGCACAGATTAACTTTAGCCACATATCGCGTAATGGGCAAAATGCTAATGCTAATCAGCCAACTGCTGTGACAGTTGTGAACTCAAGCTGAACCTGTGAATGGCGCGATACATAAGTATCATTATCTGTAAGTATAAGATTGCTGCGCCCAGGCCGTGTCTGTCTTAGCTAGCATTTTCCTTATTTGACCAAATGGAGCAGTTGCTTATTATCGCAAACAGATCATTATTGTCACTGTTTGAATGTATATGAGCCTTTCTGCCATGCTTCACTAATTTGAAAAAAGCCATTCTTTAAAAAAACCCACTTCACTTCTTTCACTCTCTCGTTGCTCGCAGCTTTGTGGGCTGTATGGTTTTGTCTCATAACGAGCGGCATTATACAGTAATGGGCTGAAATACAGACCAAGAGGATTCTGGGAAACAGCCGTGCAAACAAGCATAAAAAAGAAGATACAGTGCATGCATCTAAGAAACACTGTTTGAATATTAAAATACAAAAATGTATTAACATCTCTTTGACCTGGAACACTAGGCATGTTGCGCAAATGTGTAATAATAAATTAGGGGAAAAGAAAAGTTTTGTATTGGAAGTTTTGCTTCAAGTGGAATCAAACCTACTTGATCATCACATGCAAAGTTCTTTATTCTGATTGGTGAATTATTAAACGGTACTGCCACTGTAACCTGCTTTTTGTTAACTGATCAAACAAATTCAGTGTAAACAGCCATCATCATCTGATACAGTGCTGTTTTGTGTTGTTTAAATCATTATTTTTAGTTTATGTGAATAAGGCTTGTAAATTATTGCGCCGTATTCATAAAAGTATTTGTCTGCCGCAGACTGTAAGTGTAATTTTGAATGGGTATTTTTTGTACATTTTCTATTGATCATGGCAGCAGTGATTCATCAAATGATGGAGAACGGCATTATAACCGGGCGTGTTTCCAGGTGCGCAGTGTAGTCGAGCACTTTTCGCATTTTAAAGAGCCAATTCAGGCATCTGGATTGCAGTCGTGGAGCGATGCTTTGCGGTCTCACTAAAGTTTTGTATGCCAGATACATACTGCGTTCACCGCAATTTAGCACTCTGTCCGTGATATGGGTATTGCACCGCGCAAATTGCGCATAGCACCGATTTTGTTGGCAGTTTGCGGTGTTACCTGATTCGCATAATTCCTGTCGTGAATCCGGTTCTAAAACGTATCGCACAGCACGTGGTTATAAACGCTGCCAGCGGACGCAGTTCATTCTTGGTATATTCCCAAAAATGTGAAGCACATACAGCTAAAGCTCTTCCGTTGGTGCCAGTCTCCTGGTTCCTCTTAACTCAAGTATATACTCTCTAAGTATATTCTAAATACACTGTTTATGTTGCGTCTTCTAAGCACACATTGAATCGTAACTCTTTTTGACTTTCTTTTCGGTGATTACAAAGACTTGCCATATAAATAAAAATTTATACATACAGTCTGCATATCTTCGTAGATGGTTGTTTTTCAACAACACAGACAGTGTTTTGCCAAGCTAAAAATAATGAAATCATTGGTCTTGATTAATCATTGGGTTTTGACCCAAATACATTTGCAAAAAATGTTGTTCAGTGAGTAACCTAGCAACAAACTCAGGACCTACAATGTTGTTTTGGATACAAGCAGTTTGGAAATCTCATCCATAGCGTGCATCCACTGTTTAGAAATGTATCTCCAGCAGTTTTTGCACAAGTACAGAGTCCATTTCCAGACCATGTCGTTTATATGACATCACCCATGTGAAATCAATGTTAAGTCAAAACAATGAATCAGTTCTTTTGTGTGATGTTCGTTGTTATTTAATTTTAAATTAAATTATAAATTCTTTAGTGTGTGAGAAACGCTAAATGGTGAATCTCACGTGTCTGTAGGATCATATGTGGCCGACTTTGATGGCAGAAGCTCGTTGCTCTACCGATTCAACCAGAAGTCTATGAGTACAGTGAAAGATGTTATATCTCTGAGATTTAAGAGTCGACAAGCAGAGGGTGTTTTACTGCATGGGGAAGGCCAGCGAGGGGATTATATCACTCTGGAGCTTCATCGTGGAAGACTGGCCTTGCATCTAAACCTGGGTGAGTTACAGTACTGCTGGAATAGTCAAACGGATTTCAGATTGGTGATCGGATTGGCGTTACACCTGGTTTTATTATAGAAATGAATTTGATCCACTTCCTATTCATATTAGTCAAACAATATATACGATTCTTGGGCTTCTCCCTGTTTCTTTTGGACATATATATGTATTTGTAGAAGTTCGCTAATGGCTGTTGACGTATGGCCGACCCTTAAAAAAACTCTTCTGATTGGTAGATGACAGCAGGGTGAGGTCCAGCAGCGCTCGTATGGCGGTCACTCTAGGAAGTCTCCTGGATGATCTCCACTGGCATGTTGTTCTGATTGAACGCTTTAACAAGCAGGTCAACTTCACTTTGGACAGACACACTCAGCACTTCAGGACCAAAGGTGATGGAGATTCGCTGGAGGTCGACTATGAGGTAGGTCTTCGACACACTGTCTTTTTCAAAGTTTGGAAATTCCAAGACTTTGCCTTTAAATCTCTGGACCAGAAGAATCAATTTGTGGGAGTCAAAGAGACAGTTTTTAGTATCAATCTCAAAGTGGGAACTGTCTCCTAAAAAACGTAGAAAGGAACCATGGTGAAATATTTAAAGTCCACATAAACTGGAAGTTACAACCGGCTTCAGAAACATGACAATTCAAAGTGAAAAATGGGGGCTTGTTTATTCTGTTTTACTGGGAATGGATTCGATCTAGAAAAGTAGGCGTTTTTAAAGCTAGCAGCAGCTCAGCCATTGGAGGGGAGTGGTTAATGGCTCTGGCTCCGCCCAAGCTTTCAGACTGACATCATCAGACAAGGTCTGCCATTCCAGAGGGGAACATTTTCAGATTTTAATTGAAGGACACATGAATTATGAACAAAATTCAAACAATCTGGATACAATCTAATAAACATGCAATATTCTATAAACATAAGAACAGTATATTTAGTAAAAAGTATATTTAAGTCACACAGCACAGAACCACAAGCACAATGAAACAGAATCCAGAACATATATGTTACAGTAGATTTTTGAAAATCAATAGGATTAGAATAGCTAAGATTTAGAAAGTAGGATTTAGAATATTCTCTTTATGACACAGGTTTGAGTTCATGGGAGCATAAGAAATGGACTCCGGGTTACAAAATGACAAGAAAAGACTTTATTGATCAGGGAGAGAAAAATTCAATGTTCATAAATCTGCTGTGATAGGGGATCTGCTTCTGTTTCTCCAGCCCTCCATTCGCTGTTCCAGAGTCAGACTTACAATAGCAGGCAGTGGCTATTAGCAGAGCGCTGATGTCAGGCTATCACTATGAGGTTTACTGAGTGAACCTGAAGTTAATAGCATAAGGCAGACGTGCCCCTCCCCTATGAGAAATGCTACAGCTCTATGTATGTACAACGTGCCCTCGAGATCTAGGAAGGACGTGACATAGCTTGGCAGCCACTGAGACAATGACCGCCTGGTCCCGCACCTCTGGACCCGCCCCCACCACACAACACACAACCCGACCTTCACCTTCCCCAGCACAGAGAACATGGCCTTCTGTTTCATGCTTCCCCACGAGCACTCCAATGTCTGTTTAATTATTTTGTTAAGTCCCTCCGATCCTGCTGTTTCTGTTTTTAATCCTACCAGACGATTTTGTTGTAAACACTGACCGGGAATGAAACTTCACAAATGATTGTTGCTGGACTGCGTCAAAGACCGGCGAGGTGATTCTGGTAGTTAAAGCAAACACTATGAAAAAAATTGTGTACTTTTGTGGAAGTTCAGCTAGAATTTAAAAGTTTTATTTTTTGCCTCAAAGCAGAAAATGTGTTCCAAAAAAATTACCCCATTCCAAACATTCAATATAGCTTGGAAATACCCTGCAGCTGAACTGGACAGTTGAATTACTGACGGAAAAATAAATTCTGGGCTGCATCCATAAATTTTAGGGAACCATGGCAGATTGTCCATACGTGAGATGAAGGTAAATAGAATGTTGCTCCAACGGCATAACAATGATCCCAAACAAAAGAACATCTACAGCTGAATGCTGAGGAAAACTTCACCTTTGAAAAAGCCAAGTCAAGTCCCGACCTTAAACCTATAAAAACATTGTGGTTTGACCTGAAGGGAACGTCAGGCAGTCGAAAAATACCAATAACCTGAGGCATGTTAGCCACAGAAAGTGGGCCAAAATACATTCAAGGATTCAAGAACGGTCGACATGTACAGGAGACATTTAGTGTGTGTCACACACTGTTTTACATGAATATAAGCAGAACTTTGAGGAGAAATTGTGCAGTCTGATGCATTCAAATACATATTTCCAAAAAATGGCTAAAAACTTAGTAAAGGGAATAAATTGTATATCTGTTCCTCACAGCCTCGTTTTCATGCATACAATTAAATATGCCCTCTACCGTGACTGAGGTCTACTGAATGTGTAAATGAAAATTAACTTGTATTTAAAGGCACATTAATGCAGGGCTGCAGATAATATAGAGGTTAACAGACATTTTCTCCTCAATGAATCAGTCAAAACAGAGCGATAAGCCGGAAAGAAGAAACGATTGGATTTTTTCTGTGGTCTATTGAAAATATATGATAAAAACATCCTAATATGTGTTATAATCAATGGTTATTGTCTGTTTAGCTAAGCTTTGGTGGGATTCCACTACCTGGTAAGCCTGGGACCTTCATCCGGCGTAACTTTCATGGCTGCATGGAGAACCTCTACTATAATGGAGTAAATGTCATTGACCTGGCCAAACGTCGAAAGCCTCAAATATACAGTGTGGTAAGCAGCTTGTTTTGTACATTATGAACAGTGGTGCTGCCATGGTGTAATTGAGATGTTTACATTTATGGACATGCTGTGGCATTTATTCAAAGTGATGTACTGTTTATTCAAGCTGTAAACTTTATCAGTTTGTCAGTGATTGTTGCTCTCTGGAATCAAACACACAATTTTTACCAGCTGAGCGGGAATACACTGTATCATTTTACACGTCCAATCACTTGTCACTTCTTCATCAACAAGATTCATTAAAAGTGTGCAAAACTGTTCAGGGTTTCATGCTTTAGCTTTTTTTTCCCACCATGTCTTTGTCAGACTTCACAGCTTCACAAATGATGCTTTTGTGAAATCTGACCAAACTGTTAAAACGATAATTGGTAAAAAAACACTAAAATGCCTTTGAAGCGATCACATTTAGCCAAAACATTCCTGTTACTTTCTTAAAATAAAAAATGACACAACAATCCTGTCTGAAAGACTTCAGAGAAGAGACAGCTGGCGTTAATAAAAAAATAAACCTGCTTGTGTATCGCAGCTCAAGGCTGTTGGGTTGGAGAAGGTTCAGTGAGGCCTCAGTTCAGCGATCTGGTGTCGTACGGCCCTGTGGCACAGGGATCAATGGGGTGTTCACCTCACACTGCAGTAACCTTTTCACGCCTACGTGAGCTTCTGTCCTGCGGATGTGTTCTCAGAGTCACTGCTGCTCTCTGTGGAGCTGCGCTGGTGACATTTATCCAGACCGCCTGCTGCCTTTGTGGGTTTAGCCTGTCTGGTTCTCAGCCTCTCGAATTCTCCCGCGTCTCTTCCACTTGTTTTCTGTTGCTCATCCTTGTCTCTTTTTGTGGTTCCAGCTTTCTCACTATTGCTAAAGGGCTTCGCTGCCATGTAACTCCAAACGTGATTTTAAACCTTTGGCCGTGGCGGTATGTTTTGACATTGGCGGTAATTCGGTGCGACGAATACGGCATGACAATGATCCCAAATCGAGGAAAATCTAGGAACTGTGTGGTTGGGGGAAATTTCACATTTGGAAACGACGAGTCGGGTCATGACCCTATAAACTCATCGAAATGTTGTGACGTGACCTGAAAGCAATTAAGGAAGACAGAAATACCAAAGGCTTGAGGCAGGTTTGTTTGCTAGAAAAGGGGCAAAAATCAATGTTCAGGAGTGACCCATGAGCACAGAAATCATTTAGTGACTCACTGACGGTGTACAACAACATAAAGCCAGAGACTTATCTGTGATTTATGATTGCAGGTTCTCCTGTAAGGCCAGCGACAGTAGATAGATTGGATAAATTAAAAGATTGAACCTCTTTTAGATGTTCCTCTGATGGAACTGGCTGAACTCAGCAGTGTAAAATCACTAATATAAGTACCTTCAGAAAGGTTGGTTTTCTGAGGAGCTTAGCTCTTGCGAGAACTCCACAGTGTGTCAGGGATTCATACAGTAACTCAATCAAGGTCTTTAAAGCATGTAATATAGATCAGTGCAAAATGTTTCTTCAGTGTCACAGTCTGAAGCTCTGCTAATTGCGCGTCAAGTATCTTCAAGTATCTTCATTATCTTCACACATCTCCCATATCTCCCACAAGTGGGTCATGTGTATCCAGATCGTGGTCATTCCCTGCTAACGTGTAAAGTGATGCTTTGGCTTCCTCTCTCATCTCTCACAGGGCAACGTGACCTTCTCCTGCTCGGAGCCACAGCTGGTGGCGGCCACATTTCAGAGCTCCAGCAGCAGCTTTCTGTCAGTGCCAGCACCTGCACCGGTCTTGGAGGGCCCTTCGGTGCGCCTGCAGTTCCGCACTTGGAACCCTGATGGCCTGCTGCTGTCCAGCCCACTGGTCTCTGATCAGGAGCCTTCATACCTGATTCTGCAGATGAGCAGCGGACGCCTCCATCTCACACACCAGTCTTCAACTCTGAAGATGTCAGAAGTGTCAGCTGGTAAGACGATCACTCCCTGCTCCACTATCTTGACATCATGTACAATACAATAAAAAATACAATCGTTTAAAATGGTTTTTGCATTGCAGGTACTTGGTGGATATGGTATAATTACCTTGACTAGGGCTATTCATAAACTGAGTTTGGGGCACGTTCTGTAAATTATGTAATTGATATAGCGTTTTTTCTTTGTAACATTCAATCTTTTGAGCTTAGTCATTATAACATGCAGCGGGCAAGTTGTACATGCTGTAAAGCTTCTGCAAGGGACACGGTAATCTGGCTATGATCAAATGGTAGAATTGTCACTTTTATCCAGGCATGACATACTGTAGCCACTGAAATTACTGCTTTGAAGGAGTTTAATTGGAAATCCTGCTCACTTTCAGCAATTATACGCACATGGTGATCAAGAATATAAATGTCTCTCTTTTTCAATTAAGCCAGCCAGGCAATTCAGAGCCATCCTATTACTTACAGAGCACAGTTTCTCTGGCACTCTCTTCGCCAATGAGATTCAAGAAAAAACAAAACCAATACAGCTTGGTTCAAAAAGTCAACACAGCTTATCTCTCCACGCACAAAGCCAAGAACTTTTTCATGTCCAGCATTCTGGACAAAAGTTTATGGGACACATGCATGCTGGCCTAAACAAGATTAGTGTCCCAGATAGAGAGTTGCGTATTTCAGCCCAACCTGGCGTTCGACAGCGATGGACGCGCAGCAGGAAGAAAAAGGACAACATCCATCTGCTGTGCAAGGCCAGGCTGCGTTAGAGCTGCTGTTTTATCCTTCCTCAAACCTTTTTGAGGTTCTAACTCACGTCACAGGAACATTGAGTGAAATAGAGGCTGTTGTAATTACCGATGAAGAAAAAGTGAAGCAATTGAGCTCGGAAGACAAACAGATGGCGGCACAGGGGAGACTGTAGACATACAGCGGCCACACGCAGCTTGGGCGCCCTTCATTTGTAATGGCCGGAATTAATTAAATCAAACCTCAAAGAGAATGTATCTTTGGGGATGGGGGCGGCTTATGCCAGCAGATGTTTTGATGGCACTTTGTATTGTGCTTGGAGTTCTCTGTTTACCGGGGCTTTGTTTTGTGTGAGACTAGATGGAGTCACACACACCGGTTGTTACCTTGGAGCACTTTGTACATGTGATTTATTTTAAGTGCCAATTATGTGGTTTGTTGTCTTTCGTACATCGTGAACTCCAGTGATGTGTTTGGTAAAACGGTGCATGGCGCTTTTTTGATTGACAGGCCAGAGAGTGAATGATGGTTTGTGGCATTCGGTGAGTCTCAACACTCGGGGTCTTCAGATCATCATGACTCTAGACAACGAGCCCGCGTCCACCATCCAGCTGGAACATTACTTGGAGCCAAAAGACAAACACTATTTTGGAGGTACAAAATAGCACGTAAACATTTCCAGTGAGGACGAAAAGCTAATTTGTAATTATGGTTACAGGCCTGATTAGCAGAAGTAATTTGTATTTTTATGATCTTGATGGAGTATTTTAAACTCGGTGTTGGTCAGTTACACAAATGATTTACCCTCGGGCAACACGTTAAAACATTTCAAATGTAACAGTGCAACCTGATGATGAGCTGTAATAGATAAAAGTATGTATATACATATACATATAAAATGTAAATATAAAATGCATATTTTATAGACCTATTATTTTATTACAACATCCATCCCCACCATCAGGTTTGTTTTATCTGTTCTTTACAGGATGTCCTGCATCCCCGAGTGACTCCAGCTGCTTGAATCCCACACTGGCCTTTCAAGGTTGCGTCCGGCTCATTCTTGTTAACAACCAGCCTGTGGATCTCATGTCAGTCCAGCAAGGCCATCTAGGGAGCTACAGTCATCTACAATTTGACCTATGTGGCATTCGTGACAGGTGCAAACATTTTTCACCGCTTCTCAAAAAGACAAACATCGGCACGGGGCAGATTTGCGATGCTGTTTCACATGTGTGTGCTGCAAAAATATCCAGTGCTGGATATGCTGGAACTTTACGTGTGAATGCTTGTCTTTGTCATTAAGGGTTCAGGTTGTGCTGGACTATCGGCAGAGCCCTAATTAGAACTGGAGGAAGTTCATTTGTACTATCGTTTAGGCGAGAGGCCCACTAACAAGCTCAGTGCTGCATACCGCACTTTTTCTCATTACCACATACTGGTATCAGAAGCCTCATCGACCCAGAATTACATGACCCCTGCGGTCCCTCAGGTCTGCAGGGGCTCTGCGTGGAGGAGGGGAGAGTTCTGCTCGTGTCTCCTTATTAACTTTCTTTAGCGTAAACAAGATAAATGGCAGGATTGCTTGCTGAGTGCTGATCTATTTTTAAAGATCTGTATAGCAGACCAAGAAGATATCACAGCGTATAACTACAATAATCAGATGAACCGTTCCGTTTATAAATAATAGTGCTGATTCTAAATCGATTTTGTAGAAAAAACAACTTTTTTTCTGTTTTGTAGAAATACTTTCTTAGATTCCAGGATAATAGGCAAAGTAAAAAGTAAAGTTGTCAAAGTGTTACTAAACGTTAACAAAACATTTATCTTGAGCATCTCGGCCATCCCGACACAGAAACATTGGCTTAACTAATGGCATAAGGTTGGGGGCGGAGCTATTATTTTGGCTGACCAATGGCAGAAGAAAGAAGTATTCCAAAAATCTGTATGAAAACAGTATAATTTTTATGACTTTTTTAAAATAATGCTATTAATGTAAGTAAAATAATATAGAACGTCCCAAATATCTCCACCTCAACAGACCACTATACCGGTCACTATACCGGTCACTATACCAGTCACTATACCGGTCACTATACTGGTCACTATACTGGTCACTATACTGGTTTTCATTCAGTCTCGTGATATGTTTTTATTTAGCAGGGGCCACTGGCTTGTCTGTACAGGGGCATTTTATTAATAGTGAACTTGTATGAACATGACAAGACCCCCTGCGTCAGCAGCAAGTCAAAATCATTCATGAGCAGCTGTCATAGTCTGAGGACCTCCTCTGTGAGCTGTGTGACAGGTTTTGAGAGCCTGCCAGAGGGCAGACCGCTGCCGGCTGCTAGACGGAACCTTTCTTCCTTCTTTTGCCCCTCTGTACCCGGCCTCAGACAGGGGCTTTGATAATCAAGTGCCAAAAAAGATGCCCCCTGCTACGGTTTGCCCTCTTTTGGGTTTTGGATGTTGTCAGGAGCACTTTTCCGTGGAGACAAATTCATTATTTTGTCTGGCACATATATTTGCAATCTTAATGAAGTCCCAGTGGAAGACACCTATTTGATTTTTCTCAGGATGGTGATGCATGGTCAGCTGATTCAGATGGGCTTTCCGCAAATGAGCTACATGGGCCAAACAGAGCAGGTTCGCTCATCGGGTTACCGTGCGAGCCCCTGTGATGCTAATTTGCACCTGTTTTAAAGAGCTCCGTGGTATTGGAGGGCCCCTCATAGGTCATTAATTCTCCTGTTATTAATTCCCTTCGACTTTGATGGATGCTTTACTTCTCCTTTGAGTTATATCTCTTTATTACGGATATGGCCTGGAATTGCTCATAACATTAATATTGCTCTAAATTTTTAATGTTACGGTGATATTAAAGAGATCGTTATGTGACCTAAAGACACTTACACGGCCAGTTAAAATAACAAATCGATGTCGAATACAAGCGCCGCGCGTCCTTCCGCTTTCCACATCACAAACCTTACGACGAATCTTCAGGTCATTGACTTTTACTTCAAACATGTCCCTCTTCACCAGCCACCTCCATCGCTGAAGCTTCACAGGGCGGTTTATTGCTAGCGAGCAGTTCTGCACATCGGCATAATTTTATGGTCCAGCAAAGCCCCTTCCAAGCATGACTAGAAATAGCACAGAGGTAATGAAATCATCACCTGAAACAGTATCCAGCCTGCAGTTGACTCTCCCTGTGGCGGTTAATAGCTGTTTGAATGGCTGGAGTGTGTGTAGAGGCCTCGTAAAGAGGCTCTTCGGGGACCAGACGTGCAAACTGAGCCCTGTGAAATTATATACGCTGGCCTGAAAGGCTGGTAATTGTGAGAGTTGAGCGGACAAAATTAAAGTGCTATTAATCAGCACGTCTCTAGAAACCTCCGACAAACATGGATTTGTGTATTAGTTTATTAACAGGCGTTTCATGGCAGTGTGACCCTCCTACCCAGGAGAAATGAAGAGCCCGTGTAATCCAGATATTGAGGAAAACAAAAGAGATTGAATGAGCTGAATTCTAAATTGACGCCCATTTTCAGTGTGTATTAGCATTAACGTGTTTAATCGACAGTCTGTGTTGGCGAGTTAA
Organism: Botia almorhae; assembly: GCA_036877575.1. NCBI lineage: Eukaryota > Metazoa > Chordata > Actinopteri > Cypriniformes > Botiidae > Botia > Botia almorhae. The sequence continues at coordinate 147,817 of JAZGTJ010000162.1, forward strand.
AATGACATGTGATCTAATATTACAGTGACTGCCTCTTTTATTCGCTGTTGAGGTTTCGTTTGAATAAAAGCTAAAAGGTTTCTTTTTATTACAAGACTTTGTGTTTAACATAAAAAAAATCAAATAAACTCAATGGGAAAATGGGAATTCATTTTCTCCAGTCAGATGGCTGACACAGAAACCTGTCTCTGATATTCTCCTGGCATAACTTTGAATATTATTTGTACTGTTTTTAAATCAATATTGTCAAGAATCTTTTTGGTAACTTGATTTAATGGAATGTTTGACTGTCTGCGCTGTTCAAGTCTTTCATTAAGGTCTATTCAATGGCTGTTTCGAGACACCTTAATTGCATACTGACATGCGCCTTAAGTCACAGAAAATTGGTTTTGACTGGTGGACATCTAGTCTATAATAAATGTAGTCAGCATTTATTTTTAGACTATTTATTTTGACAGTTAATCTCTGTCATCTGACATTCATTCGGATTGGGTCTTTTAAATTCTGACTTCAGACTGCGTGGTCAGACCGTTTTCATTCATTTTTTTATGTGCGTTGAACCAGAATTGCACATGTCCTCATATCTCTGTGTATCTCTCTTTCTCTGTCAGGTGTCTGTATAATTTCTGTGAGCATGGCGGCCGATGTTCTCAGACATGGTCGTCATTCTACTGCGATTGCTCTGGTACAGGATACAGTGGAGCGACATGCCATAACTGTAGGTCTGCGCAACGGATTCCTACATTTCAAACACACTAATCAAGCTAATCCTATTTATATATTATAAATAGATATCAGATGTCCATACATTTGCAACACGTTTCTGGGAAGGTTTTATTAAAAAACCGCACTAAGCCCAAAATGATGAAATGGAAATTTAATAGAATTAAACAAAATTAAAAATAAGTCAAATTTTCAAACTTCATATCGCAGTTTAAAGTCAAGGAGTCAGTAACGTCTGCATAAGTTTCACGCCCAACATTCCCTTTGGGTTATTTGGAGATTCTTTAAACCTCGGTGAAGATACAGTGACTAACATGACATAATGTGCAGTATATCAAAAACGATCTGTGGGAAGATTTGATCCTTGGAGATTCTTTCTTCAGCAGAACTTTGTTTCTCTGTATGTTTGTTTCTCCACAGGGATTGTCTTTATAGAGACCGTTTGTGTATAAGCACAGACGTGTAGAAAGCGCTGACCTTTCAAACGCTGGTCTTGTTTGTGAAGTAATTCAAAAGCAAGTGTTTGATAAACTTTCTGTTCTTCTTTGTCTTCACAGCTGTGTATGAAGCCTCATGTGAACACTACAGGCTCGCCGGCAGCTCTTCGGGATATTTCTCCATAGATCCTGATGAAAGTGGCCCTCTGGATCCAGTTCAAGTTTACTGCAACATCACAGGTAATATAAATGAATCCTTTCTTTGTTGTCCTTGTTTGTTTACTCTTAAGAACAGCAGGTGTTCAAACTTGAAGAAGGTTGATTATTGAAACCGATTTTTTTTACCAAGTTTTAGGTAGTAAACAGTAGCATAAATATTGACAAACAGCACATGTCAATCAAAAACATCACAGTCAAATGTGTTGCAAATAATACAGTTTTATGAGCAGTGAAAGGTTGTACGCTAGGTAAATTTTAAGAGAATAGTTAAAAAGAATAGTTAAGATAGAATAAGTAAAAAAATAAGTTTAATTGAATAAGTCTCACAACTAATGCCTCTAATGGTTTTTATAAAAAAGTGTTGCTTGTTTGTCCAGTGTGTGTGTGTGTGTAGCTGTATGAAGTTGCCAAAAATCGTTTAAAACAAGAAAAATAAAACTCAAAGTGCTTTAGGCAGAGTCTGGCCGAATGCCTAGAAACCTTGAACAGATGCATGCTGGAGTCACCTGCCTATGCTACTGTCTAAAAAGAAGTCAAATGATTAGCATTATTTTGTTTAGCATTTCTGCGTGTGCCAGAAGTTCTTGTTCAGTGACATGAGCATTTGTGAATGTTTTTTGTTTGATACGGAGAAACCGTTTTATTTATTTATTTTCAGCCTTGTTCCCTTAGAACATTTTGGACTGTTGGAATAATTTTTCGTTTTCAGAGAACAAAGCGTGGACGGTGGTCCATCACAACAGCACGGATGCGGTCAGGGTACGAGGTTCTACAATACAGAAGCCTCATGTCGCACGGTTCAACTACAGCACCTCGTCTGACCAGCTGAAGGCTTTAGTGTCACTGTCAGAACATTGTGAGCAGAGAATCGCTTACTACTGCAGAAGATCCCGGCTCTTTAACCCGTGGGGTGAGTCCTATATGTTCTGAGGACTTATGAAACTGCAAATCACAAGAGAGAGTTTCTGTAAATGCAAAATAAACATCAATGCACAATATGCTAGATTGATTTTGTCAGGTACTTTAGTTGAAGCTAATCACTGAAATTTTGCTTTCTCCTCTTTATTCCTACTGAGTGATAAATGATGAAATGTGAATTAGCATAAATTAGACATGCCGCTCTTGGACAGAATCTATCACGGAGAGATTTGGCTCTGTCAAAGCATTATTAGGATAAATGAAGACAGACCGGTTTCATGATGTGGAAGATGGAATGTTGAACTAGATAATACTGGCATGCCAAAAGCCGGAGCTTCATTAGCATCTCACCAAATGCATGTGAGAAGGGTCATTATGTGTCTTCGGGCAGAGATGTGGCTTTTGAAAAGACAGAGACAGAGACGTGGCCTTTGAAAAGCTCTTTGTTTTTTCAGTTTTGGCAGCTCTTGGAGGGAGTCAAGTGTAGGTTTCTCGGTTTATGAAAAATTGATGTAGCTCAATTCCCTGGAGACAGATATCATGTCAGTCCAGACTATAAACAATATTATTATTCTCCACCCACTGTGTCATTAAAAAAATGCTTTCTTGTCTCTTCAGGTCCAAATAGACTTAAAAGAAAAAACATAATTAGTTTCATCGCGTTGTTTAAACAATATTTAATAAATAAGTCACAGTAATTAAACATGGCCTTGTTCATTTGTCTATATATGTGAAGGATAAACACTATTTTCTCCACACGTAGACCACGTTGTACCCTTGAGTTGATCATGTCATGTAAATATGCTTCAATCCTAGAAATATATTTCTGCGAAAATGTTATTCATGAGTTTTGTGGGGTCATGTTGGCAGTGTATTATTATCTTAAAATTGCTCAATTTCGGAATATTTCAAGATATACATGAGGATGTCGTTTGACATCTCATTTTAAATAGTAGAGTAGTAATGTACACAGTTAAAGTTTTTTGCTCGGAAAGAAAATGACATTTTAAGGGGTTAAAATTCTGTTTCGCGCGTGTTTTCCATCATAGCTGTTTGAAATAGTGTTGTGAGATAATTATACAGCTGGATGGTCTTTGTCAAGTGTGGCGGAGTGTTTCTCCTCTCAGTTTTGGAGATGACAGTGAATAATTGTCATTACCTATCCCATAATTTAGAATCAGTCATACATTTGGAAACAGGTTTCAATAATAATAGCAAAATGAGATTAGTTACTGGAACATACTCGGAAAAGAAAGTTGTTTTTAATTCAAGATGTAGACTTGTGGTTCATCAGCCCAACAATGATAAAAGATGGACCATATTTTAGTCAAGGTTTCTATTTTCAGTCTGGCAGTTATCCCAGGCTAAAGTCGTAATTATTACTCAGATTAAATTCCACTTGGCATTAATATGCAGTTCAGAGCAAAGATTTATTGAAAGCCATCATTACCTCACTTTATCACAAGTGTTTTGATTAAGTGCCTTAAATTAAGCTGTCAGAGCATCCAGGTTTAAGCTTGAAACTGCAAGAGTCTCTCACACCAATCAAAAGTATTGCGTTACTCAGGCACACGTTGTCATCTTTGATCAAGTAATTACTTGCATCTCAGTCAGTGTGCGGCTTTTAAGAAACGTTTTTTAAATTTTTTTAATGGAGTGCATTTCGTATTGTTACATTTATTAAATGTTCCATTTGTACGCGTTCATCCCTGTTCCTTTTTATTCAAAGAGGAAAAGCTCACATTTAAGATTATGTGTCTGGTGTAATTGCAGATGGCACCCCTTTGTCCTGGTGGTTGGACCTCAGAGGAGAGAAGAGAACGTACTGGGGTGGATTCCAGCCAGGGGTGCAGCAGTGCTCCTGTGGTCTGGAGGAAAACTGCGTTGACATGAACTACTTTTGCAACTGTGACGCAGACAGAATGTCATGGTAACAAGGCAAATGGACTCAATACGTCTGTCAGATTTACTAACATTATCTGTTTAATTATCTATGGTTTTTGGGGTCTAATGGCATTATCTGCAGACAGGGGCGCCGCTAAGGGGGGTAAAGTTAGGACAATTCTAAGGGCCCACGCCTTTAGGGGCCCCCAGAGATCTGCTTTATTAGTAATAACACTACTAGGGGGGCCCAACCACATATTTTGTCATAGGGCCCAAAATTTTTTTTAGATGCATTCTGAAGATTGTAAAATATTTTTAACATAGGACAAAATTAACACGCTTAATTAGTTCAGGTGACAATTTAACAGCTGGTTAATTGTCGTTTGCAATGAATCTTAGCCTCTGACAAAGTTCTAGAAGTTTTCCGTGACGTGACTGCTACTTTGTCGGACGCATAGCAGACGACGCTGCTTAGTTGGGAAAATTTGCACCAAAGTACAGTACGGCTACGATGTACATCACACAGATTGACATAAAAGACTGTTATTGTTATGCAGTATGCCATGACTTTTACCTACTGGGATTGTATCATTCAGTCTGACAAGCAACAATTGTGAAGGGCTGTAAAAACCGCACAGTGGGCAGCCGGCTTAATACATCTGTGTTGAGGACAGTTTGGCATTTGAGTTTTTGTTTCTCGTTTACAGGGAGAACGACACTGGCGTTTTCTCATACAAAGAACACTTGCCGGTTCAGGAGATAGTGATTGGCGACACTTACAGACTGGGCTCTGAAGCCGTGTACGCCGTGGGGCCCCTGCAGTGCTCCGGCGACAGTAAGTTAACGGATCCGTTCTGCTGCTGTCATACGTGAGGGGGACGACAGTTGGAAGAGAATAAGAGAGCGAGAGAAAGAGAGAGAGAGAGACAAAAGAAACCGTGACTATAATGTTATGTATAAACTGAATATATAATCCGTCCTGACTTTGTAATCAAATATGTGTCGTATATCTTTTCTCCTTTGTGCCAGAGTCCTTGTGGAACGCTGTGTCCTTTTATCAAGAGGCCTCGTGTCTGCACTTCCCCGGCCTCCAGGCGGAACTCTCTCTCTATGTTTCCTTCTCCTTCAAAACGGCGTCGCCCTCTGGGGTTTTCCTGGAGAACGTGGGTGTTCGGGACTTTATCCGAATCGAGCTGAGCTGTAAGTCTCCGCGCCTTTAGCACCGTGCACATGTCAGTTTAAGGTCCTGTTTAAGAAATCTAATGGCACAATAATTCAATATGACACAAAGTAGTAATTAAGCTACACTGGAGCTGTCGATTTTAAAATGTTAGTTTAGCGCGGTTAATTATATAAAAAGTAACATTAACGTAATTAATCATGCCCCACCTTCGCGTTCATCTCCTAACTAGGATTATACTTGTGTCCGTTATATTTGGCATTCAGTTGTATTTGTTACTAGTTTATTTTAGCTACTTATATTTCAGTTTTATTAACTGCAGGTTTAAAGATGTTAGTTTTTTTAGTCATTGTCGACTGGTCAGATTATTACAGCTTTAAAGTCCTCATCTCGCTGTCCACCAGCTCCCTCAGCCGTGACCTTCTCCTTTGATGTGGGCGACGGGCCAGTAATCCTGACCGTAAAATCTCCCGTGCCGCTCAACGACAGACAGTGGCACTGGGTTCGAGCCGAGCGCAGCGTGAAAGATGCATCCTTGCAGGTGGACCAGCTGCCCCTGCGGCTCACAGAAGCCCCACCTGATGGACACCTTCGCCTTCAGCTTGGCAACCAGATGTTTGTTGGTAAAATGGACATTTTGAATGTTCCCTGCAAAAAATGTTGTCTTTGTTGGTTATTCTTCACTCATACTTTCTCTCTCTGTCTATCTCTCTCTCTCTTTCTCTCCCTTTTCTCTTTCTGTGTCTCTTTCTCACCCCAGGATGCACCGCCACAAAACAAAGAGGTTTTCTCGGGTGTATTCGGGCTTTTAAGATGAACGGAATGATGTTTGATCTGGAGGAACGGGCCAAAGTGACACCGGGAGTGAGTGCAGGGTGTGCGGGTCACTGTAGCAGCTCAGCTGGGCTTTGCCACAATCGGGGGAAGTGCATTGAGAGGAGCAGCGGTTATGTGTGTGACTGCACTAACTCCGCCTACAGGGGGCCGTCCTGCACAGAAGGTACCGCCCCATAACGTAACCATTACCCACCATTAGATACAGGAATAACTGTATTCAGATAGAAAACTACACCGAAAATATAAGACAAAAGCACTTAACTAGGGCTAACCAGACTGAAGCAGCATAATAACTAATTATAACACATCAAAGAGGCTCCAAATTTTGGAAAAAAATTGTTTTGAAGGCGATTGCTAGGCAACAAAGAATACCTCCAGCAGCATCATTTTTGTATCAGACATGATGAAACGACCATGTAACATGTAACATGAATTCACGGTCGCCTTGGTGACGTATATAAATTTGCATAATGTACTGTAAAAATAATTTACCCGTATGCCAGTGGGCAAATGCTGCCAGTCTTTGAATAACTCGACTCTGTCAAAGGCTCTCTGATGCTGGGCTGAAGAGCTTTGATGCAGCCTGTATTAGCACAGCAGGCACAGACGCCTCGGAGGCGTGTGTGTTGAGTGGGATTTTTGAATGTACAGAATCTAAATGGAAGCTATGTTTTACATAAGTGCCCATCAGTTCATAAAAACCCATCCTCACATCATGCCATATTTATGAAGCAATATTGACATCGTTGAATTTAATGATACAGGTCCACATTTGATTCCTCTGGAGCAAACGGGAAGGTAAAACGGACTCATTGGCATTCACAAAGACATCAGAAAGTCAGATGTGTGTCTCATTAGTTTGATCTGATGATCTCACTGAACTGATCAAAGAGGACGAGGATGAGACAGGAAGGACTGACTGTTCTGTTCTTATCCCTGTCTGTATCTAATCAGGGCTGCCAATGATAATCCTGTCCGTCTGTCTATCTTCTGAGCATCCACCTGTTCATCTGTCTGTCTGTCTGTCTATCTGTCTAACTCTTGCTGTATACATGTTTAAGCTCATGTCAAAACCAACCACCTGTTCATCTGTCTGTCTGTCTGTCTATCTGTCTAACTCTTGCTGTATACATGTTTAAGCTCATGTCAAAACCAAAACTCACTCTTTTGGCACCTTCCTGAATTTATTGTACATAATTCCATTAGCGCATGTCGTTTCTGATCGTTTCTGGTAATGACTTGCTAAACAAACCAGATAGCAAACCCAAACTCCTGGTCTGTTTGTGTCCACAGAGGTGTCAATGTCCTTCGAAAGAGGTGCGTCGGTCACCTACACCTTTCAGGAGCCGTTCTCCGTCATGCAGAACAGGACGGCCGGACACTCTCAGTTCAGCCTGTCCAGAGACACCATGGCACTCAGTTTCCAAACCACTCAGAGTCCTGCTATGTTGCTCACAGTCAACACGCTCAGCCAGCAGTATGTGGCGGTCATCTTAGCACGGAACGGTGAGTTGGCTGTGCGCACATATATCACCCTCAAAGCTGGTGGGATGGCTTTGGTTTATGTGGAGTTTATATGGCTATAACAAGTATATCGCAGTGCTTAATTAGTTTCTCACATCCCTTATTATCTGGAATGTTGTGCTGTGAGGTTACATTTAAGGAAACATAAAGACAAGTTATAGCTCTCTGTGTTCTCTCTCGCTAATTAGATTAAGGCCACAAGGCCATTGATTAATCCTGAGGCCTTCTCGTTTGGGTTTTTAACGGTCAGGTTTACAGCTGTTTACCGCAGGTCAGGGGCATTATACACCTCACGCCTTCTGTTTTTAAGGGGTTACCGGTGGTGGTCCTGTGAGGTAAGACATGACCAAAAGAATTACAAGAACACCTTAAGAAACAAGCAAATGTGAGGCAGAACTTGACATTTATTTAATACGTACTTTTGTGTTCCACAGGAAAAATTATTGTAAGCAATATGAGGATGAGCAATTTTTAGTGTTTCTGTGCAAATCGGCAGAAGGGGCAATTTTAATTAGGATGACCAAACGCTGACACCTGAATGTGTGAATTCTGACACGGTATTGTAAAAAGATACTTTTAGGAACAAACTCATTTGAAAAGCATGAAAACTCTTGAGATTCGTCATGTCTTCACTCCTCTTCAGTATGTACCTCAATATGGAATTTTATCGCACATATTCTTACAATGCATAATGGGACCACCTGCCTTTTTTGCGCTCCGATCATTCGATCACATGGTGCAATTTTGCAAATACTGAGAGAAAGTGTGAACCGCACTCGTCCTTGGCAGACAATGCAAGTTCGGGGGTGTCTTAAAACGCTACCGACAATTTCAGCACTAACCTGTACCTCGATAGTGCACAGTTCTTCAGTTCCCCAGATCCTGGACGATATGTGCGTAGGAGATACAAGTAAACGTGTATTGACATACTCAACACAGAGCAAAAGGGCTAAGGGGCTAGAGGCTGCCAAAGAATTAATATTTATGAATCTTTTAGAGCTTTGTTCAAGAACAGTCTAAATATAAACGCTTTGTCTCATAGACTTATGCAATACTTTCCTTGGGAGCTCCAGAGACCATCTGCTCAGCTCTATAAGAGCACTATAGGACAATCTGCAGTTATATAGGAACCTACATAAATTCACAGTCACTGTAGCTACATGGTTTTAAATTTTGCTCGACCAGTTTAAGTACCAATTGGATAATAACATTGATTGTATAATGATTTACGACAAGCTCACAACAACATTATTCATCGCTGACTAGAACCATAAGCAACTTAGGCCAAATATGCTAAATCTATTGATCTGCGTCACTCAGGGAGTTTACAGATCTGGTACCGACTGCATAAGGAACTGAGCCCAGATGTGTTCAGCCCCATTCGGAGCAGCCTGGCAGATGGACGGCTACACAGAGTTCACATCCAGCGAGAGGGAAAAGATGTGTTTGTGCAGGTGTAATATTTTATTACATACGTAAAAACATACTAGTTACCAATTGTCACGTGTAAGTAAACAAAAGCTCTTAAATGACTGAAAACTTTAAATGTAGAGCAATTAAATCGCATTTGTTTTATTTAATAAGTATCAGTTCAATCACTACAGTGGTTATGTAATGTACATTATATAGTAGTAGTATTATCTGTAGCTTATAGAAGCTTGTAGTAGGTTATATGATCTGTAGCTTATAGAGAATATTTGTAATATGTGACATTCTATTGGATGCTGGGCTGCTGCTCAGTTGGTTTTGTTCATGTGCTCATTCACTCGTGCTTCATTTTTTGTCAGGTTGACCATGAAAATAAGAAGTATATGCTGTCACATGACGCAGCCTTTAGCTCGATGACATCACTGACCCTGGGAAAAGTGACAGGTAATGAACTAATCATATTTAAACTAATTAATCTTTGGGGAAGAAAAATGGCACTTATGTCATTTATGTCATACATATATATATGTATGTGTGTGTGTGTGTGTGTGTGTGTGCAACACACTGAAATCAACACAGTGCAGCTTCCTTACCTGACGTTCTGTCACTGAATAATGCCATGACTTTTCAATGCCTCTTTGCCATTTTTGTAATGCTCGATGGATTCAAAAATTCCCCTTTCCTGACATTAGCCAAGGGTGATTCAACAAAGAAGGCTGTTTGCAGTTCGAAGCCTTTTATCTTTTATTCAGTGGCTTAAGGTGTCTGGCAAACATGAAACTGGCATATTAACCATGAATGAGCGGGATTGTGCTTGTGTGTGGAATACTGAGGGATTTGGAAATTGTGTCGCTCCATCTGTCTGTATTTATGTAATTATTAATATATATATACTGTCTGACTGTTCTTATGTAATTGATGACACACTGCAGTTTCTTACAATAGTTGTGCAGTGCATTTGATATTTAACAAACAACTCCGAAATATATACATTATTTTCTTGTCATTTTTCTAAACAGGAAGTGATGTAATGGATGATGAGGTAGCTCATGCTGGAAGCAGAGGTTTCATTGGCTGCTTCTCATCTGTCCAGTACAACCATGTTGCTCCGCTTAAGGCAGTGTTATTGAACCGAGGTAGCTCTCTGGTTAGCATACGAGGACGTCTACTGGAGTCAAGCTGTGGGGCATTAGCTGACCTTTCAACTTCTGTATCTCGTTTAGGTAAGTTCTTATTCTCACCGGTTGTCTGAGAATAGAATGTTATTGTTTTTGATTGTTCCACCTATACAGTATGTGTAATATTTCATTGCAATTAAATATTATGTTTAGACTTATGAAACAGACATGCAAAATACATTGAATCCAATCAAACAGGAGCAATAAAGGCTGTTGCTTTTAAAGACCAGGTTTCCAATGTAAAGCATATTTTTAATAAGGTTTTTAATTAGTTTGAGAACAATAAACACTGACGATGGCCAAAGACGTTAGGAGAAAAAGGTTTAGATCAATAAAACATAATTGTATTGTAAAAAAATGAAATGTAATTGCAAGCAGCAATAGGCATGTTAAAAGCCTCACATGCAATAAACTAAAAACAGAAAGATTACTTTTATAATAACCAAATAATTCCACATTTTCAACAACAACAACAGTAATATATGTTGAAACATACATTACATTTTCATGCCAATTAGAAGTTTGAAAAAGTTTTTATTAAAACAAAGTGTTATTAGACTAAAATTGTCCATACAGTACCTGTTGCTCAGCAACCAAAGAACAAATTTATACCATGATTAACTTTTAGCCACAAAACTAACTTTTAAACATTTTAACGAAGGAACACAATTATAACAAGGAACTCAGAAATCAAAAATCCACAGAAATAAAACTTAATTAAGCCTGGACAAAATAAACACAAATCTCCAACACCATTATTTTAAATAAATATATTTGTGAGTGATGTAACATGAAGGTCAAGAATGGTAACCCATACTACAGTAGGATCTGCATTTAATTCAACACACACACACACACACTTGGAGTAGTGAACACACTCTGCAAACCGTGAACACACACACCTGCTTTGGGGGCACCTCAGTTGTTTCCTGCTGGCATTGAGAATCGACCTGGTGACCTTTGGGCTATAAGTCCAACTCTCTAACCATTACCCCATAATTGCCCCAAATACAATTATATATGATGCAACTCAAACAGATAATCATGTGCCTTGTAATAAACAACAGCATGATGCAGCCATACAGCAGTCACTATCAGAATAAATACTGTATCTCTTTACTGTAAAACAAACAGAAGATTAGTGTTGTGTTTTGCTGTGATGCATATGTCAATATCCTGTAGATCATGGAGAGGAGGTGGGCAAAGATAACGAGCATCATGGAGATGACGGGCAGCCTGATTCAGCTGTAATCGGAGGTTTGTTTTACCACCTTTTTCTGCTTCAGTGTTTCATTTGTAACAGTCAGCGAAGTATGAAATGAGCTCTCACTATCACACACATTGTTTATGTTCATCTTTTCTCATTGCTCTCTCTGTTTTGGAAATGTGTGATGACTGTGTTGGTAATTTGTTGTGTGCTGTAACTTATGGTAATAAAATCTTGTTCACACTTAGTTGAAGGCATAAATTTTCCAATAATGGAGGAAGAGAGTTACGTGATTGAGCATTGCAATTCTCCCAGTTTCTTTTCAGGAATCTTTTGGTTTTATCTAGCAATAATTAGTAACCATAAATGTACTAACCGGTAATGAAAGGGCCATATTCAAAATTGCAAAGATGTTTTCTGGAGAGCATTCCTGTACTGCAGCTCAGTTATGGGTTTGATTCCTATGCAGATTGATTTAAATGTACTGTATAGAAATACACACTGTAAGTGAATATACCTTCAATACACTGTAAGTCACCAAATCTACCAAATTCATAGTGTAAAGTCAGTGCAAGCAGCTGACCAGAAAGTTTTTCCTTTTGGAGCTGCAATAACAGGACCTGGTGCTTGTTGTGATGCAATCCACAAAGGAGAACTGGTCTACTAAGATAACGTGCAGCTGGAGGCATCAACTGTGTGAACAGAGATTTGATGGGTAAGGTTTAGGATAGGTTGAGGAGCAGCTCCATCATGTCAAGGCTGAGCTTGAGGTGATAGTGGACATCCAGAAATTGCAGAGGCAAAAGGAGTAAATTAGAGATGTAGAGTTGAGTGACATCATCAGAATGATAAGAAAAGCCATGTGATTGGATGTCTGTTCAGCGTGATTTTGCTTTGGGTAAGATACGCCGGAGCAGTCCGGCGGAAGTGGTGCCTGATGGGAAAGGGTGCAGGGAAAAGATAGTGCACCTTTCCAGCTGGCTTGACCTATTATCCAGACAGAAATGTAAACCAAAAACCCACAAATCAAGATCCCAGCACTGTCAGCTTGAAGATCAAAAGAGCACGACTGACGGTGTTGAAATTCGAAATCTTTGAGATGTATTGACAGAGAAGCAGATGATCGAAGGAGGCATGAAGAAGCCCAGTTTTTGGTGAATGCTTGAGGGTATGTTTTCATACGAGATGTTTTCAAACTAGGTTAGCTGCAGAGTGGAGATGTTATGAGCTGTGGGTGTTGGAGAGGCTGGATTGTGGATGATGACCACTTTACTTTAAAAAAGGGTCATAAAGATGGTTAACAGGTGAAGATTTAGGCAATTGGAGGAATGGTTTACTCAAATTGAAACTTTTTTTATCATTTACTCCACTTCCTCTGTGGGACACCAAGGGTGCCAAATAATGACAGTAAATGAGGACTTTACCAAAAAATGAGAAAATGACCAAAAAACACCATAAAATTAAGACAAATGTTTTGTATAGTCATGCTATAGCATTGTGTGAGGAAGAGACCGAAATGTTTATTTTTGACTGAAAATCTTGACTGTCCAGGCTGTCCTGTGTGAGTTTGATCTGGTTTGTGAATTATATTCACTGAATCAATGATCCGTTTGTAATCATTACCAGCTCACTGAAGTGGAAGATTATCAATGAATAATGTCTCCAGTTTGGGTCCGTTTCTCTGAATGTTTCAGAGGTTTTGGAGTCACATGGAGCACATGAGTCATACGGACCGCTTTCATGATACTCTTCTTGTGTCCTTTTGTTGTACATTTGAAGCCTGAGAGCCCCATTCTTCATTCGCTTTTATTATACGGAACAGAGTTCAACTTTTGTGTTCCTCAGAATGAGAATGAAAGATAAATGATAAGACGATCTCCATTTTTGGGTGAACTGTACCTTTAAAAACGTTTTACACCTCAGTGCCTGTAGCCTAAAAGTCTTTTTGATTCACAGGTGTGGTTACGGCTGTGGTCTTCAGTACCTTCTGTGTCCTGGCGGTGATGACCCGTTTCCTATACCAGCATCGACAAGCTCAAAGAACAGCACGCCTGCAGGAGAAGGAGCACCAACGTAGCCTTGAAGCCACTTACAGGGCAGAGTTTCACCTCCACAAACCTATAAGAGACAGCATGCAGGAATATTACATCTGACAGACACTTCCAGTACTAGTCCTTGTAGTTTTCAGTTCAGATATCCGTTCCTCCTGCATTTCCTTTCACAAACCTGTCGTGAGGCCCTTTTATATCCAAGAAGGATCGTTAGTCGGAGGTTTCCTAGCTTTGGGAATGTTGGAATCTTCCGATCTATGTAAGTAGTAGTTGGTAGTTTTCACAGTGCGTACCCCAAGTGTTGGATTAACTAACATGAGGTCATTTCTGGGATGTGAGTGGTATGTTAGGAGGTGTTTGTATTCTAATGTAATAATATTCCCTCTGGAGAGAAGCTGGAATGGAGAGTAACAAGCTTAATGGGCTTTAGTGCATGAACACAGAAGTGTGACAGTAAATCATCATGTTATCTCCAGGATTCCTGATCCAGATCCATCGCCCTGCAGCAACATGTATTTCTAGCATGTAAACGTGTGTGGGGTGCCAGAAACACCTACAAGGTGACATCATTGTAGCAGGCAAGCGTCCAACCCAATCCTGGAATACTAGACAAATAGTGTGTAATAGTTCAGGTCAAGGGCAGTAGCCTGTTAAAACCTGGTTTATGATTTCGTGTTACTAATTGTAACGAATACAGTAACACACGCAGGGCAGTTTAAAATAAAATTAGAGAAATGCACAGTACATCTCATTTTTCTTTTTAAAAGAAGCTGCTAACAAAAGCTAAACTCATTTAGTTAATTAAAGTAGCTTAAGAAAAAAAAATGGCAGTGATATTGTGAAGTTAAACATGATGCTTACTGATGTAACCCATGTGTTATGATGTGAAATATCCGCCATTTTATTGATGAACAAATCGCGAATCGTTCTTGAAATCTACAAACAATTATTTGATGTTGGGGCCCAGTTTATGTTTCAAAGTCAGCGCGCTAATAGTAAAATTGTTTTAAAAAGTATTTTAGCTACTGTTTGGTAAAGTTTACTTAACAGTTAATCCAGAATTACATGTTTAGTTATTCTAGTTACCTGCATGTGTTTCTCTGTTTTTTATGACTCATCGGCTTGAATCACATGTCAGAATCACATGTGTGAATCACAGATCGGGTCAGTCTGATCAAGATTGTGGTGAAACGGGCAGGGTATCAATGACAGAACAGCATTATGGGTAGTTGACAAGCAGTGCCACAGGCCGCCCACCCCGCACCCCAAGACAATCTGATCCTGTTTATTCCTGCTATTAACGTCCGTTTTCAGGCGATTCAATCACAAGTGCACTGCGCTAAAAGCCTTTTGTGATTCAATCACTGTACCGGGTGGAGGTAATCAATAACATGTGACCGCGTCATGTTTGTAATGTCAACACGCCAGACTCAGTCATCTCCTGCTACAAGAGCTTTCAATTCTACTGGTTATATGACGCTGGTCATGAGAAAATAACTGATACTTGAAACATTATGTAAGGAGATTACATTAATATTACAGTAACATTCTTTCATTAGTGAGTGATGTATGTAGTTATAAAAATCAAGCGCTCTACTCTTGAAATCTCATCAGATCCCATGTCACGCATGGGATCTGTCTTGCCTGACCACCCAAAACAGATAATGATACCAGGTGTAAACAGAGCCTGCCATCACTGTCTAAATTCTGCCCACAGAATCGCCACCGTCAGTTCAGCAACATCTTAGAGAACACAGAGTACCTCTCACAGAGAAACATGTACAGTTGACCAGAATACCTTTATTTGACTTTCCAATGGCCTGGATAACTGAGAATCTTCACAGAGAATTCTGGACTGGAATCTTAGACATTTCTGGCAGATTATATCTGCAGCAGTTAGTCCTACATTTTTGCCAGTAATACAAAATCAGTATTCATTCTGAGAAAAAGATTTTGTCATGCTTATGTTTTTTGTTTTTCTTGCCTGTGGTTGTTGAAAGTAAGCCACTTTATGAAAGCCACAAATACACACAACCATGCAAATACACAAGATACATAAGTGGTAAACAATGGGGTGGGGTGGGGCCTATGGGGTTCTGTTATTTTTTTCAAAATAATCCTTTACTCGTCTCCCAACTGACACAAAGATAGCTGTATCTTCTAGGACTGAACTGATAGATCTTTCTTTCTCTTTGGAAACTGAAGTGTCCTTTGATATGTTTATCTCTCAAACTATTTTGTACCTCTATTGATATCAATTATTTAGGGGCTGTTTTGTATGAATGTAAATGTACAGCTATATTGTAAATACGTGTTTAATAAAAAAAGACACATTTTTCATTGTTGTGTCATTTTTTGGGTAGGCACTTTATTTATTGATTTATTTGGCTTCAGTTCGCATTCAGCCCATACTGAAGTTGAGGGTATATTTTTATATTAAATATTTTATATTTATTTCTGACTACTGTACAGATATGGTGCTAATCGTGGTATTAAGCTTGTTGAATACTGTAATTAATGGAGGTTTCTATGAGCACAGAGGTTTTCACATTCAGACCTTTATTGCAAACAACAGAGCCAAAAATAGTACAGGGTGGAATATGTAATTTTTTTTTATGAACCTGATGTCGCTACGGCTACCACAGTTAGATGAGGGTTATGGACCCGTGAAGAGAGTGATAACTAGTGGGGACACATTGTCCTGAAAAGGAAAGAAATGCATCAAATATAATCCAACTACTAAGACATGGACACATTGATGATAATCTCAATTGTATTGTTATTATAAAACCTCCTCCAGAGGTCCAAAGGTGGCTCAGACTTTTCTGGACTGCTAGTTTAGACTATACAGGAAACTAAGTGGATTTGAGTTAGATGGGCCAAACAATCAGATTTGCCTCTGCCTGTGTTCACATAGCTTTCTAGCATGTTCTGGGTGGTTATTGTGTGGTTGATTAGTCCCCAAAGTCAAAAAAACACCACTAAGTCTACTAGTCCTTCCCTCAGTATAAGATTATGTAATAGTATGAACAGTCGAAAACTAACTATTAAATACTGCTCAGGGATAGTCAACTTAACATCTGTTTATTGTTTTAATACTTTTTACGGTCTTACTTTTTTCTGCACTTTTACATAATACTTCAGAAATGAGTCGCAGGTCACACTCTTCAAATCCAGATGAGAATGTGTGTGATTTGTTTACATTTACATATTTTGCAGACACTTGTCCAAAGCAGCTTAGAAATGAGTAACAATTTACAGTATGGTTGGTTGTCAAGGCACATATAAATTGATGGAATTATATAATCATGAATGTATCAGGAGAAGCAGGACATTATAAGGACTGGGCAGACGGTATGGACACAACTAAATGGCAACAATCCTGATGGCACCATGGATATTTGTAATCTGTAGTCCACTCTGCTCTATAGGCACTATTTTTAACAACATCTTGTTTTGCCTCATGCGACCAGCCAATGGAGTGACACTTTGCTCTCTGCTGCGGTTCTTGCTAATTGCCGTTATGCAATTTAACAATATTGGCATTATTCTTTATCAGGTACTACTTTCATTTTTTTATTGCAACATTCATCATGCAACATCATTTTTGCTGACTGAACCAATGCTAATCAATTCAAGTGCACATAATCCGTGCGCAGCATCAACAGTAGATAAAAGACTTCAAATTTTGCTTGTCAGATGTTTTGTCTGTGTTATATTGCACCTGTCCATTCATCGCATGATCAATCTGTTGGGGCAAAACCTTTGCTTATCTGTGTAAACGTATGAAAATGATGGGACAGAATTAATCGTTTCCCAACCCCAAGAGAAGGGCCAGATAAGGGACGCTGTAATAGGCATGATACAGGCTGCCCTGTTCCTCCCCAGCAGCTTATGGACCAGAGCAGCTGCCTTTTCTCTACATATTAGATCTTTATGAAACAGTTGGTTCTGTAGATTCATCACCATTGTGCTCCACGTTCAGTGGTTTGGATTCTGTCAGTCTGTGTTCGCAATCAGAATCACAAGTCTGTTTATAAAAAAAACGTAGGACTCACGAGTAAGGAAAGCTATAAAAGTAAACAATCTTAATGCCTCTTCTGAGAATTATCAGGCGGCTACAAATGAATGAGTAATAATCATTTGGGTGCATTTATAAATATTTTGTTTTAGCAGAAAATACGAGAAACTAATCATCTGTAGATTATTCCATTGGTAAATAACCCTGCGCTCATCTCTCTTTATTGTGTGATGGTGGTTCATACTGCCAGTACAATTAGTATCTGACCATTACATTTGATGGAAATTACAATAAATTTGTTAAACCGGGTGCTGGTACTGGTGTACAGTATAAGAGGGCTGTGCACTTAGCATATATAACAAAATCTTAATTTAAGATGGTCTATACGTATGATTAGTATCTATATGTGGGGAAAAGTGTATTAAATTATTCACATATATATAACCACATAGTAATATAGCATAAATAGATTGTTAGTTTTGACGTCCAAGCTAATGTTACTTTGGAAACTCTTTGAAAGCCATTTAAAACCGATTCATTGCTCTTGGCTGAGCTCATTGTTTTCTGTTTTGATGGTTGACTGATTCAGATTTAGTTTCTTTCTCATTTGCTACATGCTCATTGTTTCATTTAGCAATTAAACGTGGAACTCCTTTTCAAATCTCAGTTTATTTTTCTGCATCCGGCAGAATTTTGTGAATTCTGGTCCCATTTTGTGAATTTGTGACTTGTCAGTTGAGAACTAGTTCTTTCTATTTTTGAAACGAATTATGCAGGGGAGGCTAATGAAGACGCCTTTATCTTATGAACCCTGTATTTAATAAATACTATAGCTTGAGGGACAATTTGTGATTTTATCTCATTATCTAGCTTATCCCTTCCCAATGACAATCCAATAAAACACTGTAATTGTTCCTTCTGGGTGCTGACACTTGGTAAATCATATTAGACTTCATATGTAACTTACAGTAGGGAACGACTTGTGAGGGAATACCAAAGTCTGTCTTCTAGAAACTTTCATTTTAATTAAATTAAATTATTAAATTAAATTATTAAATTAAATTTTAAAATGAAGGAATACACCATTTACCCTTAAAATGCCAAGCTAATATTGATTATAATCGATTATTAGCATTCTGTCCTCGTGTTAATTTGACAGTTTTTAAAATAAGTTCAGTCACATGAATTGTTAAAATGACATATATACGTTACGCGTATATGACTGCAGATATAGATGTGTATATGGTATGCATATATAGTATATACAGTATACACAGCAGTACTGTAGACACCGTAGACCAGTGGCAAGTTAGAACAGAGATGTGAAATGAGAAATCATAAAGCTGACTGGAGGAGATAAAAATAGATAAAGCTGCTACAGTCTCGAAAGAAAAAACAGGAAATAAATTTAAAAGGCGACTTTGATCGGTAACGCTTCACCTGAGCATCTAGCTTTGATCACTGAGAGAATGTTCTGTGTACTGAACACATACCAGAACCATGATCATCAATAAATTATTAATAAATGGTTAATTAACGGTTAATTATCAATAAACGGTTTAATGCTGTTTAAAATCAACCTATTAAAAAAAGCATAATTATTACAATTTACCTCAGATCTGTCACACATTTAGAATAACTTTTAGAATAGTCAAAACTATGAAAAATTAAAAAAATACGGAATGTTTAAAGAGTAAACAACATAAGAAACATATATTGTATAATGTGCAGTTTTGCTAAGAAATTCATACGTTGTATATTTGTCTAGGACAGTTGTCTGTTTTCAAGCATGTACGCACAAGCCTGCAAATAAGTAGGCTAGAATAAACAAAATGTGTCATCAAGTACATTACAACATTTGCAAAATGTTGCATATCACTGTGTTGAAATGTATTTTATGCAAAAAATAAGGACTTGCATACCTGATATGAATTAGCTGAAGAGCACATTTGGCTTTTATCATTATTTGTCCTACGGGACCAATAATGCAGCGCAGCCATGCGCTTCAACATAACTGTCAGCGATCACCATGATTAGTTTCCTCTTACCTGAACAATATCTTCATCTAATTTCACATGAGTCAGTAGCCACTAAGAAGGAAACACCACAGCGGGTAATTAACTGAATGCAGATCAAGGGGAGGTGCAGAATGTTTGCCAGTTAGATGCTGTTGATAAAGTGGACTCAACCCTTGCCAGATCAGCAGCGATTGGATTTGTTGTGTAACTGTGAAGCAGGAGAGCACAAGGATTTAGAAACATCTCAAAGATGTGTGTAAGAAGAGCTGTTGTCTTTCAGAGATTAATTAAGTCATGGAGACAATCAATGTTTGTGTAGATGTTTTCTTGTAGAATTTAAAAGATCTTTAAGACACCATTTAGGGTTCCTCAGATGCTACACTGGCGGAACTCTCTGGAGAACCTCGATATGACTGTGTGGTTCTTCGAGAACCTTAATCTTAGTTTTTGCAAGAACAAATCCTTCAGAGTTCTTTTGCACATAAAACTAAACATTGATAAGCTTTATAAATACGTACACAAGGGTGAGTAGAGGTTCTGTCGGCGTGGTATCTGAGGAACTGAGGTAAGAACCTCAGCAAACAGACTGTATTACCAAATACCAACATACACTCAAATCAAGCACCGCACAAGAGGGAATGTGGTTCAGAATAAATCCGTCCATAAATTTAGTTGTGCAATGATCAGAACATCCACAAGGCTCAATAAATGAATTAGTCAGGAGCGGGTGGCAGAAAATGGTTCGGTGGTGTGATGTATGTGCTATCATTTGTTCCGCTACCTGGAAAGAAAAATGGTGAGGAGAAATTGATCCTCCTCCCCACATTAGAAAATTGTTATTGCCAAAGATGGTAAAGTGAAAGCCATTTTTCATCTGTTTGCAGAGGCAAACCAGCAGGTCAATATGAAGCAAAACAACAATTATTGTGTATGCTCTCCATATACAATCCAGACAGATCTGCAAAAACTCTAGACAAGCACAGATCATTTGGCTGGTTGCAGAATTATAACTATAATTAATGAAACGTCCAAATAATTTTTATTCTAATGACTGTGGGCGGTGGAGATGCGGGGAACAATTGATTGTTTTTAGACAAATATTTCAGCAGATAGTCTAAATAAAGCGTTTGTCTATAGATGGGTGGAAATTTCTGTAAATGAGGCACATGCTGGCAAAGTGAATGCTGGCGAAAGAGTCTTAAAAACTCGATCACCAAGTCTGGGTCTTTTAGGGATTTAAATAGCTCTCCTCTCAGGAATTCACATTAGACCTCTCTGCAAGCATGTGATGAGACTATGAGTGACAGTCAATCACTCTTTAATCTGTGACGGCTCACAGATCGTCAGGGCTTTAAAATGACCACCTCTTACCGGCTTTATCAAGTGTGACTCTCGCGCTGCAGCCCTGATGTCACTCACTTCTTATGTAGAGTGATGTCGTCATTTGTCACTGAAGCACAGACAGCGGCAGCGACTCCGCACACGGAATCTAAATGAAGAAGCTTCCTTCAATCACACAGGTGGGCTTTTCGAATACGGAATTGTTGGAAAATGGTCATTAACTCTGGGAAAACGAATCCTGGGGGAATTCTGGGTTATTTTGTTTTATGTTTTCACCCCTGTTCACTTTTTATCCTGGGTTATAGGCTACGTTTGTAATTTTGTACATTTGTTAGCCTTCTTTCTGCGTGTTTATTAGATCGATAACATTGATTGGGTGAAAACATTCTAATTTGCATATTAATGAATATATAGCCGCGCAGGTTGTTTAACCGCTGGTCAATCTGTAGTAATGATGGCGTACAAACCAGGCTCTGGCTGTTCGAAGTGGCCTTAAATGCAAACAATGTGGAAATATTGAATATATGAAATAATATTTCTTTCAGACGTCAACGTTTCCGGGACTGCCCAAAAATACATGAAAACTTAATGAGGTAAGCACTGAGATGAATGACTTGAAGTTATGTTTGTTTTTAAACCACTCGCTGGTTTAAAAACAACACCTCGCTGTTTCACTGTGTATGTTTGGTGCTGCAACCTCACAAAACCAGTGACAACCTTATAAAATTGCAAGTCTAAAAGGATTCCTTGTCCAGGGTTAAAACAGAGGTTCTACAGCATTTCCCTCAAATCCTCAATTTTCTTTTCAATCGCTGGTTTACAGGCATCACCGTGTGTTTTTCTCCTCAATATATTGTAATTTAATTCTGCATTCACTTTCCGCTGTAAACCATTTCAGACCGGCCACTTGGGAATCACTAATGCAGTCTATTTCCTAAAAGAATGCTTATATGAGAATCTGCTGACCCATATAATCTGACAACATATTCCATGCAATGCACATCCCAAAAGTCAGCACTTATGTCCCTAAAGAGCCTTTTGTCAGCAAGAAATAAAGCCAAATAAAAAAATAAAGCCAAATAGATAAGGCTTCACAGCTTTCTCCATGACCTTACACCTGTTCATTAAATGTCCACTTGTGTGCAGAAATATTTGGGTGCGGAGCAGCCTAATAACCATTATAGGTAGAATAAGGTATGTTGTGGCTTTCATTGTGGCCATGAGTCTAACATTATGGTTTATGAGATTTCACTATTTTAAACTGGCAATATTCTTAAGACATTCAGTAAAACACAACTGAAGAATTAATCTTCCCCCTGGTAGGTCTCCAGATTTTTTTTCAGTTTTGGTTCGAGTGTAGTCAGCATTGCCATTGTTTTGATGTTCAGAAGAAGATAGATCGATTCAGGTTCAAACTGCAATGATGTGAAGATTATGCAGAAATTATTGTTTTAGCTCATTAATCATAGAAATTGTTTTGTGATTTCAAATGTTTCCTCTTTATCCCAGCTGAGAGACAGCCTAAAGCCAGTCTGTTTTAGTAGAAAGTGGATTACATTCTCTAAAATAATGCTTCTGTAAGCCCTCATGTACACTGCAGAATAAATATTAATAAATAATTATTTACCCGGTTTTAGTCACTTAGTCGTATTCTGATTTCTCATATTTTCTTAATTACTGTAGCCTAAAACATATACGATTCACAAATAAGAATGTAAATAAAGCCTGGGTGAGTGTAGTCAACATGAAACAGCTCTTTAATATTTATCACCCTTGCAGATTTCTGAAATATTTTTAACAGAGGTGAACAGAAGATTTCAGCAGCAGCCAGAATGAGGCGAGCACAAGCTAATATTTCCCGAGGTTGACAGCCACAATTATACAATGAAACGACAGGTCAGTTTAAATTAGAAGGGCTTCAATACTTAAACTGTGCCCTAAGTTCTCAAGACCACATACTGGGAGACAATTTACAGAATATTTAAAGGTAATGAACTTTTTGTCAGACTTAAGGGCTCAAGTGTAAACACGGTCTGATTGAGGCAATTGCCTGTAGACATTCCTGCAGTGCCAGTAAATGTGGTTTACAGTAAAGAATTTGAAACCGCATGAGAGCTGGAGTTCAAAAACTTACTAAAGTAAAGAAAGTTGTTCTGGAAAACAAAAGTTGCATGCGTCTCTTTTGTCAGATAATAAAAGGACAACTTGCACAGGGATGTTGTAAGCCTTGTTGATGTGCTCCTGCTTTTTATGCCAATGCAGCTGAAGAAGAACTGTGAGATGTTTGTTCTTATGATGCGCACTAGTCACAAATTTAGGATTTCAGAGAAGAGCAGGGAATCGTTTGCTTACTTTTGGCCTTAAAGATGTTCAAAGAAATTCCATAGATGAGAACATGAATTTTTTATGGATGGTCCCCATCCATATACTCAACACTGTAAAATCAGAAGTGGGCCCTCCTTGATCACAAGACCTGGGAGAGTGTTCCAGTGTCCCCGAATCCCAAAACCAAAGATGAAGATCACAGACAACAGAAAATGGAAGCAGTTTGTTTTTGCGAGGAGTGTGTTTTAAGGTTGGATAAATCTGCTGCCAGCGGCTGAAGGGTGGAGAAAAGTTCTTACAGCAGGAATGTTCAAGTAGATTTATTATTCATTAAGGATTCATATAATCAGTGCAGATATAAATTTTGGTTTAATATACAGTGTTTTACTGTCAAAAATGGCTTCCTTTATACATGCTAAACTTCATTACCAACTTTAGCGAGCCTTGCTTATTCTTAAACATTGAAAATTAACCCAAATTAAGTGATTATGACACATAAACATATATATTATATATCTATTATATAATATCTATAATATAGGATAATAGATCATATCTATCATATATATACCTGTATATTAATAGGTCCCCAATGCCAATAAATTGGTCAGCATCTTTATAATTTAAGCTAGTCTGAAATGCTAACTTATATTCAAAGGACTAATCTTAGCAATATTTTTCTTTTTTGTGCATAGTTAAAAAACGGAGAATCGGAGAAACAGTAAAATATCTTCAAAGCATTTGTGGCAAATTAAAATTTAAACACGATGAATTACCTGAACACATCACTCTATATTGAGTAAATAAGCCCTGAAGTCTTAACCAATCAGCTTCAAACATCCTGCAGCTTTTCCTCTGTGGAGTGTTCTGCTCTCTCCCTCTCCAACTAATTGTAAACAGTCTGAGGGAAGATACAGAAATAAATGCTTTGTCAATGTTTTCGAAGTTGGACTGTTTGGCTAATACTGTATAGTGAATACACTGTAGCTCAATTGGTAGAGCATTACGTTAGCACCGCAAAGATTGTGGGTTCGATTCTAAGGGAACACACGTACTGATAAAAACGTATATCTTGAATTCACAGTAGGTCACTTTGGATAAAAGTGTCTGCCAAATGCAAAAATGTAAATGTTTACATGTTACACACTATTAATATTGAAAGATTTACCTATTTATAAATACTTTTAACTGATATACTGTTGTACCTTTTCATCATATTCTCATATTACAGAACATCTAAGGAGAGTTCCAGAAACATACACAGAGACATGGGCCAATCCTTGGATTCCACTGACCTCAGAACCACCCCGTTGTCACACATTGTTGTCTCTTATTGTACAATTCAGTGGAAAATAATGATGTCCAAAAGAAGTGCAGAAAAATATGTCCCACAACAACAACACTCAAAGGCTTTACTGATGACCACCACCTGTCAGTTCTCAAATTACAGCCTCCTTCGTCCCCTACAGAGAAAATATTACATTGTGATTATTAGAGTCCCTATGTGGCCAATAACAGGCCAGTAGTCATTCAGGGTCCATTAAAGAGGCTGGGAATGCAGTGATAGGAGGGCTCAATGGGGAAGCTGGCCCACTGAGAGAGAGATAGAGACACATAGAGGAGAGACTGCAGGATGCTTACTCAAAAAGACAGCTGCCTACGTAAGATAGGTAAAAAGTACAGAGCACTAAACAAGCACAAGGAGTCTTTCAAGCTCCACCTTCTATATAAGTACTTATTTTATTGCTGAAAATCAAGATTGAGTTCTTTCATTTTAAAGCTACGTCACGCCTTCACCTTTTTCTTTCTTTCGTGTGCAATGCTTTAATTTACAGGTAAATCGTTCCCCACAGAATAGAAAAAGCACAAAAATATACCTTTAATATCACAGTTTCACAACAGTTACGTTAAACGGAGAGAAAATTGAAAGTTTTGCTCAAGTGTCCTGCTGCCCAGATGCGTCTCCAGAGAGAAAAGACCCAGTAATGCAACATTCATCTCCTCTGGAGTTCCAGAAAGGACGTCAAACATTGCTCATCAAATTCCCGCCAAAACCATCTAATGCTACGCCACCTTAATTGTGTAGCTCTTGCTGTATGACAACAATTCTTAACAACAATCTTATAAATTACAAATAACATTTTATTACAGCACAGTCCAAGCGCTGAAGAAACCCAGGAACAGCTTGACATTTACTGCATGCATAGTCATTTTGAAAAATAATTTAAATTTGCTGCCACACCGTATCCCCAATACATCTGACTGCTTTTCCTGAAATTGTCAATTACCAAATAAATGTGTTGTTACAGTTTTGAAAAAGAATACATATTTATATATAAATGTAAACATGTACATTTACACAGTTGATACTGCAACAGCATTTTTAAACATTTCAACAGGACAATACACTGATATTTACAAAGGGAGAGTAAATTGTGGTCACAAATGTGACATTTCCTGGAAAATTATTGCACCAATAATGTTCAGTCACATAGCCAAAAGATCATTAGGTTTTTGGGCTGCAGCTGTAGTACATAGTGTATCTCATCTCAAAGCGTATCAGAAAAAGTCACAGGGAGAATTTCTAACAGGAAGGGAGAATAAATATCAGCCAATTTCATGCACATTGGCAGGAGGAATGAATTTTACTTGCTCTGGAGTGAGCCTTTTAAACACCCGTCTGGAAAACGCATTAGTACGCTTCATAATAAACACACTCTCTGATGTATTTGCACACTAGCTGTTGTCAGGACTCTGTTATGTTTGTTCTGTTTTTCTGAAATGGGCCCTCTGCTGTTTAAATGCAAAGATGATTTGTCTCTGGTTTCTGGAAGTATTGTATTTCTCCTTTTAAACAAAGCCGACACAAAAAAATGAAATGTTTAACTGAGGGTGTTATGCTTGACTCCAGCGTCAAAAAACCTTTGCGATACTAAGAGATGATTATTTGTATCTGTTAACATTGAACGTTTTTTTATCAGAAGATAGTCGAATTGGAATTAATGAAAGATCAGTTTTAGGGTGCAATTAGCCACAAACACTTCCTGGAAACTCTACAGCTTCCTTTGGCTGAAGTTTTAATGCGAGCAAATCCTGACATTGACACCTAAAAACGGCAATACGAGGTGTTGCTGGTGGGTGTGACAGCTCCGTTTTTCTGAACAGGATTAAATACATTTTATGTCAGTCAGTGTTCTGACTGATTTGATGGAAAGATTGAGCGCGCTGTGAGATTTTTGACTAATTTTAGTTGAATGTCTAAGCAAAGACATTTCTTAGCTGCATACATACCCGATACATTGTCATGTTCGTGCGCACAAATGTAATGATCAAGCGAATGACTTTATATTTTTTGCTTTTTAACGTTCTGACAACTAAACTAAAACTATATTTTGTAATTGTTCTGTCCCTGAATAACCGATACATTGACGATACGTTGACATTTTAGATGCTGGTCACTTACAGTGTCTTACAGTGGGTGAGTTTAAATAGTTTCTTACAGTTGGTGAGCCTAATTAGTTTAGCAGTAGGTGAGCTTGATTAGTCTTTTACAGTAGGCGAGTTGGATTAGTCTCCTGCAGTAGGCGGCTCTGACTAATTGGTGAATGGATTTAAATGATATAAGAGCAAGTGCAAAGTGCTGAAGACTGCATTATACTGTACACATATACAAATGTCACCTTATTGGTAATCAATACCATGTACAGGGTTGTTTCTTTAGCGGAGACACAAAAGCGGAGTGTGTTTATAGACCGTCCAATTAATACACGAACCAAAGTTCAGCTAAATAGTCGATATATAACACACCTAGTGTTTCCTATTGAAAATCACATTTGGTTTCAATGTGTTGTAGCGCAGTGATTTTGCTCTGTACCTCAAGGGGGAAATTACTTTGTCAGTGAAAGGAAACCGAGGTCAGGGTGTCACCCGCGAGTTAAACAGCTCCGGAGACCCCGAGCAGCACTAATAAAAGGTTTTACCAACCCTTCAGTCTGGGGAACATGCACAATATTATTTATCCCTCTGAATGAGTACAGGGGGATATTAACCCGCTATTGTGGGCAGTCTGGTGTGAAAAACAATCAGAGCTCTAGTCCAGGAAAACACCAAGAAAAATAAATCAAAGGAATAACTAGTAATTTGTTTCTACACCGGTAGCCCGGGCGGTTTACATTTAGAAGATTCAGTGCCAGCTTCTGGGTGGTCTTCGGTTTCAAGCTGGTAGGATGGTTTGCCCCACTTTTTGAACACTGTTGGGAGGAAATTACCATTTAAATGATTACTGATCCCTACAGATAGAGCAGAAGAACAGAGGGTATCTCTGCAAGGTCACAGCTACTCAACCATGGTGTGTCAAAGAGAACAAACACATGCTGTAATTGATTCGACTGCTTCCCATGTGGCTAAACTCAAAGCTCGTGGGCCTGAAGATTTATGTTTGTCATTTTTTGAATAGGTAATTAACACACTTATTTTGACAGATTGACTGATATTTGCTATCCCAAAAACCCTACCCCTTAAACCTAACCCCCACTTAAGCCTTTTGGCATTTTCAAATTTCATTATGTGTTTGTATGGTTATTAAGCCATTTTCCTTCTTGGGAATCGATTGTTGGTCCCTACACTGCAAGTGATTTTAAGTTTAATAATCCTTGCTGGAACATTTGGTCCCCATAATGCAGGCAAAACCAGACACCTGCACAGACAAAATCACATTTAGATATTCATTTTAACATTAATTACTGCATTTATTAAGGTGGTGACATTTGAGCCCATGTTATTAATAATGGTAAAAACACGACCCACACACTTGTCTTCGTTGGCGCATCCATTAGATACCTTTTAGTTTTTTGGGCCCCTCAGGTTTTCCAGGGTCATTTTGCACTAAGTTTAGAAAACCACACCATCATACACTGCTCAATGGCACGCTGCTTTTAATTCCAGCAGCTAGCATCTGCAGCGTGTGCTGGCACTGATGCATTGGCCACTGCTGTCCATCACTGAGCCAAAACAAACATCATAGATTTCCAGTCATCTGCCTTTAGCCTCTCACTCTGCACGTTTACACTGTCCTTCCATCCCAACTGTCCAGGATTCAGTCATGTTAAAGAATGTGCCTTTGTTTTTTTCTACCAAATGTTCTCTCAAGGATGGCAAAAAGTCACACACATCTACGTTGTAGGGACCATCATCCAGTGAGCCACTGGAGAGTCCTCATAAACCACATTTGCCAACGTGTGTGTGTGTGTGTGAGAGAGAGAGAGAGAGAGAGAGAGAGCGAGAGGTGGGGTGAGCGAGAGGGAGCGAGACAGAGAGAGAGAGAGAAAGAACAGACAAGGGTGATGATAAAGGACAGGAAGAGAACAGAAGAGTGACAGAGACATGATTAGATCGCTGAAGGATGTGTGGGGAAGGTGATTGGATGAGTGTTGATTGGCTGTGCAAAGATTAGACACAAAATGTTGTACAGTAAACCTACAGTAAACACACTCAGCCTGGTACACCAAAAGTCAAGACATTCATTTAGTGCTGTCCATTTTTACTTACCTTTAGTTTATCGAGGTAATACAATTTAAAATTAGTTAAAATTCGTCTGGCCCTTAAGAAAAATACATCACTCAGACAGTTGAGCTGAACTAGAGAAGATGGTTAGGACCAGCCCAGGAAATCCAAACGTGTGATGAGGACCTAGTACGCCCCCTATTGGGTGCATCATTACAGTGAGGCGTTGGAACGTTCCTATTGGTAACGTGTTTTTGTTTGTCTGCCAATTCATCTGATGGCATGCATTGATCTTTAAGATTCTTGTGTGCTGATAAGTGCTATCTGGAGTCACAAGCTAATACTTCTTTATAGTCCTGGGTTGTTAATACACTGATAAACCTTCTGCTCCTGGCAGACTATACACATCAGTTTACTGTCTGAATTAGTGTGTGTGAGGCACAGACTTTACCACACCTTGAATCTCTCCAGCGGAACCTTTTTTGAGGTTGGCATAGAGCCAGTGCCTCTTAACACATTTAAAATCACCATGAAATCAAAACATACTATTCTTATTTTATTTTACTTTATGGACTATTGGAGTGTTTTTTATAAATTATTTTATCCATGTGCCCTCGTATTCCTTAATCAAAATTTAAAATCTCTCGGGAACGGCAGACCTTCTCTGATGATGTCAGTTTGACAGCTTGGGCGGAGCCAGAGCCGCTAACCACTCCCCTCCTATGGTTAGTCTGATGCTAGCTTTGAATCGCCTACTTTTCTAGAGCCAATCAAACGCCAGTTGGAAAAAACAAACCACGCCCTTAATTTTTCTGTTTCACTTTGAATTCGAACACTGTCAGAACACTGAAGTGAAGTCAGTTACAACTTCTGGTATATGCAAATTTTAAATTAGATGTCACGCCAGTAAGAGTGCATTATGGTCGTATATCCCTGTGATTCAGCCATACGGATGAATGTCCGAAAATGAATTTAAAATGATGATCTGTAAGTGAGGTCTTTATAATGCACTTAGTGATGTTAAATTAAACATGCTTGTCGCCATCAAAACACCTGCCGTATGTTTCGCACATTTGGTTATGACTGTTTGGAGACCATTTTTATTATAATGGCTGAACAGCAATTAGTAGAAACAAATGAAAGACGCATTAAAATGTGCTTAAATACAGTATACCATTAGCCTTCAACCTTGAAATGGTATAAAAATCAAATAGACATGAGTCTAGCAAGCACATAGAGGTGACTTTGCCTCCCCAGGTCTATCACACACTAATGCTGCATAAACTTTATATATTTTGCTGACAATATGATGCTGTGATCACATGTACATGAGGGTCATATCTACTGCTGTTATTGACAACTCCCTCTCACACAGTCCATGTCTTTGATGGAAAGTGTCAAACCAATGCCAAGAGAGGAAGTTTGTCTACAAAACCACAAAAGGTTTGTGGTTGTGAGGGTTACAGCCGTTATGGAGGCAGCCTACACACATTTCACTAAAAAGTTGTGAAAATAAATTTATTGCAAATTAAATCTTTAACATTAAAATATATCGGCCTGCCCGTCAAATACAAGGGAGCTTGTTTGTTACTTTAAGACAGAGTTTTCCCCTGATAAACATACAATTCAGATAGCTAAGTATACCTGCTGTATACTGCATGTTATATTAGGATGTATGTCGTCTAAAAACAACAAAACCTTTTAGAAAGAGGTGCTCATATAATATCATATAATATCTCTATAATATCTCTGCCATTGATTTTGATCAAGTAAGGAACAAAGAGTGGCTGTAATGTGCTCCGTGTCAGCCAATCAGAGGCCAGTCTCAGCGCTCCTGCCTTGAAGGATGAGGGATCTTGTTCTGTGTAATTACTGTAAACACCCATCTCTAATAGAAGAGAATGAATGAAACAACAGCATAGCCAAAGCCAAGAGACACCTGAGGATAACTGGGGAGATTCTGAGGGGACTGAAATAAATGACTGTAATTTAGCGAGTTCTCTGAATGACAGCTGCTAGAACATGAAATCATCACTGCCATATAAGGTCATATTGGTTAACCAAACAATTGCCTGGTTGGCTAATTAATTACAGATGTCATATACCAGTTAACAGTTTTAGGTTGTAAGAACATTTATGTAGCATTCCATATAAAATCATTTCAAAATGTTCAAAATGTCTAGTTTTTTTAAACATTGTATTAACGTTATTGCTTGGTTATAAGAACACGATACCAACATTTTTTAAAACCTGTAACATTTTAAAAATGTTCAACTAACAACTTTACTTTATGTTCAACTAGTAACTTTGAGAAAATTGTTCTAAGAACGTTCTAAGAACATTCCCTGGGTATCAGAAAACTGATTTGAATACTAATTTGTGTAATAAATTGGCTGATTGGCTGATTTGTGATCTATTAATCATGAGTCCACGACACATTTGTCATTTGATGAAAACAAAATTATAAATAGGCACGTCTGTTAAGTAACGGTTAAGTAATCAATTCTCATCAGCTTGTAACAAGAATAATAATTCAGAGAATCGCATAAATAATTTATTAGCTCTGTTCCTTTAAGTCAAGAGGTTTCATGTCTCTATGAAGTTCTCCTAGCCAGGCTACTTTACTCCTTGTTAGATATTCTGCGCAAATGGATGATATAATTAATGAAGAAGTCCTCTGAACAGATATGCTACATTTGAAGATGGCACAATATGAGGAAGGAGTTTTCTCAGTTCATTGATGAAGTTCACAGATAGAATGAAATGACATCTGGTCCATGCAAAGCAGAGATGGAAACCGTTTGTGCAGCATCTGTGCTCTCCAGCAGTCACGAGTCACCCTTCATTTTTCAGGCAGGAAAATGACAGCAATTAAAATCCCACTCTTATCTGACATACCCAAATTGAATTTATGTTGTAACATCACATTCAGTCAAAACTGTTCTGAAAGCCACGAGCACGCCACAAAACCTGGAGGTGGGGGATGGATCTGACGCAAGAATGCTGTTTTTTGGAACACTATCATATATCACCAGAATGCTTTAAATTGCATAATTAAGCACATTACTTGGTATGTCCTCTATGAAATTGTATGAATAATTACAACTCCTATTATGTATTCTCATGCTGTGCCAAAATAATCACCTTAAAAACAGTTTTAAATTCCATTTACCTGAACTTAGAGCTTGATTTATATGCCATTGTTGGAGATGGTATATAAACCCTCTAATTGGACCCTCTAATGTTCCATTCACATCAAGTGTAAAAGGTGGAACGGATTGCTGATGAAAGGTCTATTCACACCGAAACAGAAATTCACATCTATTAGGTTACATTTAAACCAATTTACTAATGCACTACAATAGGTGGCGCTGACTGACAAACACATTTTACTCCATTAGGCAACAACAGCGCTGCCATTTAGAGTTCGGCTAAATGATGGACAGAAAACGTTTGTTAAAAGTAACAAAGGTAAAGCAATTTACATTTTTTGTCTTTCAATGTAATTTTGTTAGATATTGTAAAGTAGCTAGACAGATCAGCTCGCAGAACATAAATGTCTTATTTGATTGGACCTTGACCTCTGACCTTGGTAATGCAAGCCAACATTCTACACCTCTTTTACACATAGCATTTATTGTTGTAGTTTAGACAGAAAGCACTTTATCAGGCAGTATATTTTAACATTTATGTACTTTGTACTATAAATATTGTTTTGTCTCTGTCTTAATAAGTTTACCACAGAGGCGCTCGTAGACGCCTGCTGAGGTGACGTCTATGAAGTGCGGGGGATAACTCACATTATTCAGTCATTGAAGGTATGTGTTTCTGTAGCTCAATGGTAAAAATGCCCACACTGTCATTCCTCGAAAACACACATAAATAAATGATAAAATACATACTGGTATACACTGAATGTATATATACATATATATGCACATATATTTTACTGTGATCGCAGATTAAACAAATCTGAACCCAACTGCTGAACCCAACGTTTTTTTAATGTTCAGGTTTGTGTGATAATGCAGCTGAACACGCCTGCATTGGGAATCCTGCATGTAGATCTATGCACAGGTGGCTAGCGCTGTAGTGTCAGTGTCATGAATTGTGGCTGATTTTTCTCGTGCGAGCTGTGAGATTGGAGTTGGCCGTCGTGAAGACAGGCGGGTGTAATATATTCATGAAGTTAGTTTAGTCCCACATCCACTGCTTTCTCTTGTCCTTCCTTATTTATTAGTGCTGATATACAATGGCTTGGCTGGCAAAACTGCAGGTGCTCCATTTTGACAGTTCACATTTATTTATTCTGTCAGGGGACCAGCACCAGCGTGCAACATTAGAATATTTGTACACACGCATAGCAAGATTTTGAATATCACTATTGGTACTTGGAAAACAAGAACAAATGGTACTCGCAAAAATAATATGCTCTCTGTCAACAACCATGTATGTACTGCAGTTTAATTCTTTAGCCTGTACCGGCTGATCTTTATTTGAGGGGAAATGCATGTGTTTACACTACAATGACTTGAAATGAGTTAGAAATGATAATATTCACTGACTGGTAAAGCTTCTTCTAATTTATCCGTTTCTTCACCACATGCTGTCTTGTGTTTTCTAAATGCAACTCTTTCAAAACACACTTGGCCACATCCTCGCCTGCCTCTGTCTTGTTGCTTCTACCAGGCATACGGTCTTCCCCCTTCCCTCGGCTCAATCTGACAACAGCTGTGTGTTATTCAAGGAGGGGCCAGTTCAGCTGTTTGTTATTCAGGGGGAGGGGCCAGTTTAGCTGTGTGTTATTCAGGAGGAGGGGCCAGTTCAGCTGTTTGTTATTCAGGGGGAGGGGCCAGTTTAGCTGTGTGTTATTCAGGAGGAGGGGCCAGATCAGCTGTTTGTTATTCAGGAGGAGGGGCCAGATCAGCTGTTTGTTATTCAGGAGGAGGGGCCAGTTCAGTTGTGTGTTATTTAGGAGGAGGGGTCAGTTCAGCTGTGTGTTATTCAGGAGGAGGGGCCAGTTTAGCTGTGTGTTATTTAGGAGGAGGGGTCAGTTCAGCTGTGTGTTATACAGGAGGAGGGGCCAGTTCCGCTGTGTGTTATTCAGGAGGAGGGGTCAGTTTAGCTGTGTGTTATTCAGGAGGAGGGGCCAGTTCAGTTGTGTGTTATCTAGGAGGAGGGGCCAGTTCAGTTGTGTGTTATTCAGGAGGAGGGGCCAGTTCAGCTGTTTGTTATTCAGAAGGAGGGGCCAGTTCAGCCGTTTGTTATTTAGGAGGAGGGGTCAGTTCAGCTGTGTGTTATACAGGAGGAGGGGCCAGTTCCGCTGTGTGTTATTTAGGAGGAGGGGTCAGTTCAGCCGTTTGTTATTTAGGAGGAGGGGCCAGTTCAGCTGTGTGTTATACAGGAGGAGGGGCCAGTTCAGCTGTGTGTTATTTAGGAGGAGGGGCCAGTTGTGACATTGGTCAAACAGGAGAAATGATTAGTAATATAATAAGTTAAGGGTGGAGATGGATGCATTGGGAAGTTCATGTGCTATACAAGTTCATGTGCTATACATGTAAACTTATCGGATCTTATAGAAACAGACCTCTGATGATGATTCGTGACAATATCCTCTCTTGTTTTAGAAAGTAATTCTGTGTTTCTGGATAAAGACTAAGAGGGAAAACAGGACAACACTTGGAAAACTTGTTGCAGGAGTGTTGGGAAAAGTTGGTGAGTTACACTTTAGTTCTGTACATACATTTAAAGTAAAGCATGCTGTCATTAAAAACGTGACTTTTGATGATGTGAGATTTAAAGTGACAGCAACATTTTGCATGGTGAAAATACTGTTCTTTCCGAGTTTCCATCTCTGTTAACAAATACAACTCTGACAGTCTGAACAAACTGTTAACTTAACTGTTAACCGCTAACAATCAGAACAAACTCGTTAACTTGTTAACTGTTGACGGACAGATGCCATCTCAGCAAATAACACTAAACAGTTGTAAGTGACGTGCCCTACTACACATGCATGTCTCATTATGCTTAATGCATTACTTAAACATTATACAAACATACATATGATTCAATCTTAACATGTTAAAATTTACTTTAGTAACACATAATTACATGCAAAGAGAAAAGAAAAGAATCATTTAATTGTTGTTGCTATAGAAATTACCCAGTGATGAAAACAAATGCTAAGCTAGTGTGTCATGCTGCCTGAGGCTTGTATGTATCCTGCAGGTGTAAATATTAGCATTAAAGTCGGTGATAATTGCCTCCCTATCAGCCATCTGCATGTACATAACGCTTCTGTTTGCGCATGGGCTGAAATCAACGCCACTATTTTTAAATAACTGAGAACTAAATAAAAATAAAAGGGGTTCTAAATTACAGAGTGTAACTTTCTTTTCCTGTAACATAGAACGTTAACAGAGCTCCTCATTCAGTCACAGGCATAAACAACTTTCTGAAGTCATAAAACTATATGAATTAGTTTCTTTGTCAAGCCTGGCCTTTAGAGATGACAGCCTCCCACATTTCTCTTAACTCGAACCCTGTATTACATTTGATCCCACATACACTGAAATTAAAACTAAGAAAGTTTCAAAGCGTGGAAATGCTGGTGTATAATTTCATATATGTAAATAGACGTCAGTTACTGGATTTCAGGGAGGAAGCACACAGAGGGTGTGGACACAGTGTGCTGGTGAAAAAGGAAACGGTCTTTGTTAGAGTTTGAATAATAAGGCCGTGGGCTTTTCCTTTAAATTCCTCATGTGTTGACAGATTGTCAGAAAGTTCAACTAAGGCTAAATAAAGCTGAGTGTTTAATGGAATGTGTCACACAGCACTATAATGGTCTTAAATGTAAATCCACTGTATATCAGACCTACATCTGACAGAAGCTCATAAGTTTAAGGAGTGCCCCTAAGCGGGGTCTCTACATTGACAGTGTCTTCCAAGTTTGGTTTAAGATGGATGAGAGGATTGTCCGAGAATTTAGAGTAAAGATTCCCTCGATGACCACTATCCTGCTGAGCTTAGCCCCAACCTTGACCAAAACACAGCTGAATAAGCAAATCAAGGTGTTCGGGATTACTAGAAAGCTTCAGGCAGGTGAGTTTGATCAGTGTTGGAGCTAAATTCTGCAGGAAAGTGGACCTCGGAGGCTAGCATTAAGAATTTCTGATTCATAGTGTGTGCAAGGCTTTAAAGCCATAAGAGAATTTTAATGTGTGTGTGTGTGTGTTTCATTCCAGCAGACCTAAGTGGAATGATCACCATATCATAAATCTTCATTGAACATTTTCATAATAATATTGGATCAAATAATGGAAATTAAGATCATTTCACAAACGTTCACTCACCTCTACAAAGCGTAACTAATGTTTAGTACTAGAATCCCACGTGCAAATATTCAGTATTTACACTGCAATTTGGACGATGTAGTCCTTTGTGTGCTAATTTATTTTGGACCATGAGGCAGAAGTGAAGCAGAAGTGAAGCAATCCCCTTCTCTCTTTCTCTGCAGACAGCCCATCATCTCTGAGAACACCCTCCCACAGCTGTTCCTCTCAGTCTCACTGCCAAATATTCCTTCACATGTTTCTAATGGACAACTCCACAGCGCAGCCACTTAGTGTGACCCAAAGCACTTTTGTCGCACCACCCAAATATATTCGTAAGTATTCTGTAGTTTTGTGAGCCTTACAGAACTTCACAGACACAATGTTGCAGTGATATGAAGGGGAACTAGTATGTTTATGCGTGTAGGCATGCATGCATGCGTGCATGCATACATGCGTCATTATGTGGTTAAAGTTTGTTTTTTACTTTGTACGTTTTTAAGCGAGCTGCTCTGTTATCCTGCCAGCGTTCTGCAATATTCAACTCTAATACCATGCGCGGCATGAGAAAGCAGAACAAATGCGACGTCTAACCAATGCGTTCACCATTTGTTGCTCCTAAATGGGTCGTTTTGTTCTTTTCACTTCTGGCATGTCAGAAATTCCTCTGATGGCAGAGGACGGTGTTGTCATAACCTCCGAATGAGAATGATCAGATTCTGTTCTGCGAGATCAAGAACGGTCAGCTGTAAAAACACAAGCATGCATCATAAGAATGCTCTATAGACATGACAGTTCACTATTGAACACAATTTTGGAGACACCACAGCATGTCCTTCAAGAGTATAGGAACAGAAGTTATATAATAGGTTTTAACATACATGTTTCCTGTATGAATCGCTTAATAATTCATTCTACATAGAGATGAGCACAAAAAATAAAACATTTAGTCAGTAACCTCAAATAAAAAATGGGCTATGAATTTACTCGCTGTTACTGTCTAAACGTTACACCTCTCCTAAATATTTAAATGTACATGGCACAGATCAAAAACTGTAACCAATACAACTGCAAAGTTGTATTTTAGGTCTGTTACGGTGTAGTTCACCTGAATACTGAGACATCACCCATGAACTACACTTCCCATGATCCCTTTCTGCCAGCTGATTACTTCCTGTTTGCACACCTGATCATCATCATCATTATCTCCCTATATAAACTGAGCATTTGTTACAGAAGCGTTTGGATCCATCTGTGATGTATTTAATAAGAATAGTTAAAGAAAACAGCAAAAAGTCAAAAGGCAGGCAGCAGATATAAAAAACATTAAACAGGCAGAGGGTCTTGGCAGGCAGATAACAATCACAAAATGATAAACAGGCAAGGGTCAAAAAGGCAGGCAGAGAACAATCGAGAACCAAACAACAATCCAAAAATGGTACACAGTAATCCAGACAATAAAGAACTCTCAGAATTGTAACAAGGGTTAGCAAGACTTTGCAACAAGGCAGAGACAGAGTTCAGTTCATATAGGGAGAGTAATCAGCTGTCAGAAAGGTATTCAGGTGAAGGCTCCCTCTGCTGCCGCATTGGAGAGGGTGCTGGAGCCTCCACCGTAACAAGGTCAAAGGCTTAGGATCAATTTTCAAAAGACTGATTGTGTTGTCACCTGCTGTGTGTTGGCATAGTGGTGTTTAAATAAGCATTAAAACTGACTGACCGTGTCCCTGAGGAGAAATGAGGGTAATTTGATCTTGATGTTAACTGATGACTTCCTGCTGTGACAGGAAGTTGAGGGTTGGTTGTTTTGTTTTGGAAAAAGAAAATGAAATGGATCCCAAACATATGGGAGTTTAGACCAAACAAGTGCACAGCACAGATACTTCATGGATCACACCTGGCTAGGCTTGAACCTACAAGCTTAGTCAGGTGTGGATGGACAAACAGACAGAACTACCAGTTGCCACCAGTTGTGTGTGTCAAATGTCGTAGAATCTCTGTTTGAAAGAGACAACAGACGGCATTCATGTAGCTTTACGCAGTGAATTTTGATTAAAACGACAAGGTTGTGGGTTCAATGTCCAAGGGAATGCACGACATGAAAAACATGTACCTTTAATGCACTTTAAGTTGCTTCGGATAAAAGCGTCTGTGAAATGCATAAATGTAGATGTTATTATTAATAATTCACTGTGCTATAGGGTAAAAAACTGAGATACAAGAAAAAGATGTAACTTACTGGGCAACAAATTCCAGCACATAGTAGAGAAAAAAAAATAAAGAAGAGAGGACACGATTTTCTCTTTGTTCTTACAGAAAGAATGAAACAAAGTTGAAACCACAGGGATTGTAGATGTTTTTTTAGTTACCAGACAAGAACCGAGTCAGTGTGTGTGTTCCTTAGAGGACAAAACCAACAAGGCAAAATGTTGATGTATCTTCTGTTCTGAAAGTCCTCGCGTACAAGTCCCCTAACCAGCACGTGACTGAGATAAAACTTTTAAAAGATCGCTTTCTGGTGCGCATTCTCGGTACAAAAACAGCTGCATGTGCATTCAACTTGAACTGAGGCTGACAGTCAACCATGTTTCTGTTTTATAATGGTAACTGTTAAATTAAGGGCAATCTGCACATCTGCCATTGTAGCAAAGCCTCTCCCACTCTGACCAGCAGTAATTATGAGTAGCAGGATGGTTGCGTTTAACAAAGCTTCATGATGATTAATTTCATTAAACTTGTGTTAGATTTGATATTTATTTTACTATTCGTTTTATAGTTTTAATAACTGAAATACATGTTTTCTTTTATAGGGCTGGAGAATTTAAAGGACGTAAATTGCATCTGTATTTGCAATTAGACGTTAAACAGAATCACTCTTTCTCGTTATTATTATTATTATTACATTTCATTCTGTTTCTAATTACTTAGCTGATGGTAAGATTAAGTATAAACCAGTCTATACAATATATTCATCTCTGCAAATAACTATCTTGGGCAGATGGGTAGAGTATGAACAGTAATTACCCGAACGTAATTTAATTTCAAATACTAAAAAAGAACTAACAATAACCTACAAATCTATGACCTTTATATTTCAGCTATTTAAACTGGGATAAATAAACAGATTACTGGTATAGCATTAATCTGTAAAATCATCTGTAACTACAAATTCAATCATTTTGTTATAAATAAGATTCCTTTCGGTTTTATTTCCACAATACTGGATGTGAATACATACAAATTTAATATAAGAAGAAGATACATAAAGATCATTCTTATGAGTCCCCTTAGATGTAATTTGCTCTGTTTAAAACAAGCTGTGCTCTGAAATATTGTGCTTTCATCACACCATGCATCAGTTTAATCTTGTTGTTGTTTAATAACGTAATAGCAAATCTGAATTCAGCTTCCGTCTTTATTAATGAAGTTCACTGCAGCATTAGTGAAAAAACAGTTTAACAACACTTGGTAACTCCACACCAATATTTATGCATCTCTTGTATGCGATGAAGCAGTCACTGTGTACATTGTGTTTTGCCATCAACAGCAGATTCTTATTATCACTGACAGAACCAGGTGGTCTTCTCAACCAGCTGTCTATAATCAACCTTGGTAGTGCTGCAGTCACTTGAGTGGCTTACAAGAGCCCATACCATTAGTAAACTGATTGAAAAGCCGTTTCTCTCTGAGAACTGCAGACTCTCACCGTGAATGAGGGAGACAAAATCCAAGCTACAAAACTCTGTTAAAGTCTTCTAATAATTCAGCATTGTGGGGGAACGAAGTTCTGTAATATCACAGCAGTTTACCGTTAATATCACAGCAGTTGTTCAAAATCAGTTGTTCACTGTGAAATCACGGTTGTTCATTGTAAAAATCACAATATCTTACTGTGAAATCACATTATGTTACTGTGAAATCTTTGCCATTTTACTAACCCTAACCCTGTGAATATGTACAGTACATGTGTATACATATATGAAGCATCCTGTAGGAGGAAACAATTGCATCTCAAGGAGCCTTTATTCGGGTGTTTACTGTAACGGCCAGGTAACAAATTATAAGAAGTTGTCACATTTTGTTTAACAGGATAAGACCTTTACATTATAATATAAAACATGCTTTTAAAAGTCAAAATGTAAACTCGAGTGTATTGTTCCTTTAAAAGACCATTCTATATGGTCAATAAACCGATGAAATGTATTTTATTAAACAAACAAAAAAGGCAGGCAGTGAATCTCTAAGTTTGAATGAGACCAATCCCTCCCAAAGCCTTGCAGTCACGATTTGTTTTAATCAGCCAAAAACCTCAAACAATCCTCTGGCACAATAATGTCCATAATTGAACTCGTAATTTAGCAAAGTGCAAATGCGAAAAATGCCTTATGTTAAAACAACAGAAGCGCTCTCAGCCAATAAAAGCAGGTCCTCACAAAAGATTATTTCACATCGTGTTAAAATAAAATGCAGAAATAACAGCTCATTTTCATCCAGGGAAATCAATCAATAAAGTAAACAAAATAGTAGAACATTATCTGCTGTAACTCGGCATCCAGTTCTGACTAAATTACCATCACATCATCAAAACATATTCCAGATTAAAGAATAAATATATTCCAATACATTTCACAATGAGCTGCTCCTCTCAGGTATGCAAAACTCCTATATTCAATTATACTGGTGCTTGCTAATGCGAGCTTTACTGATATTAATACTCAGGGTTAGAGAATTGAATAAACCACAAACTATGAGCATTTAACTGGCAAAAAACTCATCCTTTGTGCAGCTTGTTGGAGAGACATGTGCTACTATCCTTCCAGTCAAGATGCTACAATAGGTTTAGAAGGACTTTAGTAGAACCAGGACTGGATTTTAGCCATTAGTCCACAACTGCCCCAACCTGTGCATTAACCCAGTCTATGGTCATATTTCAAGCTTTTAGGAGCGCTCCTACTGTACTATAGTACCACTCAATACTACATTCACATTTACTGTACTATATGTAAAGATTTGCTATTAACAATTAGCATAAAAAGCCAAAATGCATGACTAATTTTGAATGGCTGTTTACTGTGAAAATCACAGTAAACATACTAAATCACAGTTATTTACTGTAATATTACCGGGACATATTCTTCCGAGGCTAGATGCATGACATATGGTTGGGCAAGATAGGAGCAGTTACCACTTGAGCCTGAAATCTCAGGCAGATGTGACCTCAGGCCATGAAGAAAACGAGAGAGAAGGAGAGAAACAGCAGATTGTTTGAGGAAATGAGCTACAGAAAGCAGAGGGAGGAGAACAGCAAGCACTTTATAACTGAGGCTCTCACAGGGCAGTGTGTGTGTGTGTGTACATGTTTTTCTACCACTGTGGGGACCACATGTCCAGCTGTCCCCACAAGGAAAACTGATTATGAAACATACTAAATGATTTACATTTTTAAAATGTAAAAAAGCCAAAAGGGATAGAATATACAGTTTGTAAAGTATAAAAGTCATTATGTCTATGGAAAGTCCCCATAAGGCATAGAAACAAGTGTGTGTGTGTGTGTGTGTGTGTCTGTGTGTCTGTGTGTGTCTGTCTGTGTGTGTGTGTGTGTGTGTGTATGAATACCATACCCAGAATCTCATGACCAGCCCCACAAACAAGTAAACTTGAAGTTACTGTTGTGGTCATGATGAGCCCCACAGCCACAGCAGAAGAGTGTTGGAGAGCTGCTGATAGATTCTGGCTGGGTTTCTATTCACAGAATTTCTTGGCAATAGACAGAGAGTTGTGTATGTTTGTCCCACAGCAGCAGAGTTCCGTGAATACATTAAAATTTGACACAAACTTTCAGGATGTGTGGGAACTGACAGAAGAATGTGATAGATTGGATTCTCAGGAAGTGAGATTGTGAAGGGTTTTTTGGCAAACGCCAAAAAAAAATAGATTTTATAAAAAAAAATACACACCCCTAAAACTCACCCCTTCATCGCCAAGGCTAGTTTAACACCTCACGTGTAAGCGACGCTCAAGTAGCTGTTATTTAATTTTGAGATATGAGCAGGTCACAGCATCTGCGCTGGCCATGTAAGCAGTACAGCTCTGGGTACAGAAGCATAGCACAAGCAGGCCCTGAACCTGTTTTGCTGTGTGTTTTCAGTCCTACATTTTGGAATCTGGTTTCTGTTTCTTTCAGATTACAATTTGGATGTCTATGTGACATCCTTCCTGGTGTAAATTAGATTC
Source organism: Botia almorhae (assembly GCA_036877575.1). Classification (NCBI taxonomy): domain Eukaryota; kingdom Metazoa; phylum Chordata; class Actinopteri; order Cypriniformes; family Botiidae; genus Botia; species Botia almorhae. The sequence continues at coordinate 190,181 of JAZGTJ010000162.1, forward strand.
TACCATAATCAAGTTAATAATAATTCCCAGTTGCCTGACAAACATTAATTATTTAGCCATTTTTTATATACAAACTCAATGTGTTAACCCAAATATTTTCAGTACAGAGCCGAGCCAGCTTCATTTACACACATATACATTATATAACATGTCTAATCCTTCTACCTGCAGGCCATTTACAGTAGACATCTACTGTATAGTCTCATGTTTGTACTTATAAACTTAAAAGTCTCGAAATTTTAAAAACCTTTCTGTACACTCAGGTCTGGTTCCCTGTGGACATTTCCACATTCCTCTTATCTTCGTAGACGTGCCTCGAGCCTTCATTCTCAATTTGATTTTGCCTCCCCCTCAGCGCCTCAGTCTGATTTCTGGGCCACTGAATAACTATATCTGTGGCCGAGTGACCCCAGGGTCATTTGCAATTTCCTTTCCTTACATATTTTGCGGTGATTCTCAATCTATTCCTCACACTTTCACCGCTCGCAAAGATTAGATGCCCTAGTCCCAAAGATGATAGACTGACCTTGTCAAGGGCAAGTACAAGCTATAGAAATGAATATCATATTCATAATTATAGTGCTTTGATTATGGCACACGGTATTGTGAGACATATCCAGATGATAAATGGAGCCATCTAGGTAGCAAAGGTCACCCGTATTCATTGTGTCACTGTTCAATTGAAAATCTGCTGGATTCGCTATTCGATGTGTGTGCGGCTTGTCGAGGGCACATCGCATCAGCTCAAACAAGGGCTGAACGAGTCAAGAGTTTTGAAACGCTGACCAAGCCGGGTAACCTGTTATGACCGGAGTAAAAACAAAGATAAAAATGATATATCGTAACGCTCGTGAACTGAAAACTGCATTTGTAAGGGTACGATATAAGGTTAGAATAATGTTTTTTCAGTTTTTTATTTTACATATATATTTTTTTCATTTAGCAGATGCTTTTATCCAAAGCGACTTGAGAGAGTATTTAACGTTTTGACAGAAGCTAACAGGCCTGTCCTTCAAGGCTTTTATCTTCCCGAAGTTTATTTTAAATAACTTGAAAAAAAAAACAAGTTTTTTGTTAATTTTTATATATATACACCATTGATGTATACATTTTATTGTTTTATCCTTATCGTTGAACCAGACTCTCAATCTTAAAATATTAAGACATAAAATGCTATCTATAAATTTTGCCTCAGACAAACACAAATTCTGCCATTTCAATCAAAAAAATGTTACAATGTTAATTCCACTACAGTCATTCCTACCACAAATACATCATTGTAGATTGTTAGCTGACACATTTAACCAGTTCCTACCACAAATACATCATTGTAGATTGTTAGCTGACACATTTAACCAGTTCCTACCACAAATACATCATTGTAGATTGTTAGCTGACACATTTAACCAGTGTTAAACCAGTGTTAGCTTATTTACTGAAGGTCCACAGGGCTCGTAGTTAAGGAAACACCCATAAATGACTGTTATTGGCCACCTACAGTAGCGAGTGAGAGAGTTAGTGAGGTAAATAAAGATGGGTGGCTGTGCAATGGTGCGGAAGAATGATCTGCTCTTGTTTTTAGCTGCACATCTGCTGGGGTGGGTCTTCTCTTTGGCCTCAATCACAAACATCTCTCCTTTACCTCAGTGTACGGGCGAAAGCTTTCAGCCCGTGTGAATCTCCCGCCCTCTCTCCTCCTTTAAGACGTGCTGAAATCTCACTCCATTAGTCACAGCCGTTCGTTTAATTTCCTTCCCTGTCTTCAGTGCTCTGCTCATTTGTCTTTAAGGAAGGGGAGACTAGCATGTTGTTTCCTAATTCTGTCTTCTTTATCTTGGCCCCATATGGCAAGGAATTCAGGACCATGATCATTGTCAAGCCCCCGTGTATAACATACTCGCACCTGTGCTGTTGCTGCCCTCTCTGTGATCAGAGGCTGCAATACGGACCTTTACCAGAGCTGCATTCGTGCTGTATGATGTAAATCGATGCAATAGCGTGACATGATTAACGTCCTTAAGTTAGCACAGAGCGCTAGTCTGCCTAGCACATGCTGTAGTTCACCTTTGGCCGACACACTCATACATCTCACCCAAAAGTATATGGAAAAATATGGACTTCAGGTTTAATATGACACCAGAAAGGCTTTCGCTTTTGTGATTAGCAAAATAGTGTGTTTTTGTGATGAGTGTGTTTGTTTGCCTATTTTTCTAAATAATGATGACAGAATGGAACACAAAACGTGGGACACTACAAAAAGCGTTGCCAAAATGTTTTGCTACAATGAACTGAATTAAGTGAATCCGAACCAACAGATTGTCAAATTTATGGTAGAATTTAAATGTTGAGGTGGGACCAAAATGTTCTTTTAAGGGGGGATACGGATACAAATGTTTCAAATTAGCTAGTTTACCTAACATCCTTATGAATCATACGAGTTTTAAATACATAAAAGTGTCATAGGACTGTAAAACAGTTAATACATATTGGTTTCTTCTATTATATTGTATTGTATTTAGGGATTCTCCATCACGTGGTATGGCTGACAAACATCCTTTAGCCTTGACACAAACTTCTTCAAGCACCATTTTACAGATACGGTCTTGCAAAGCAATCACCTCCAATATACAGTGTGGAAATACAGTGACCAGTTCTCTCTTGAAAGAATTGACTATCGTAAAACCTGTTTAAGAGGAGGATTTAAGGGTTTGAATAGCCTTGGTGGTATAGAGGTCTCTGAGAGGAGCTCCTGACCAGTTCCTGAGAGATTTATGTTGGTCTTGTGGGCTTTCACTCAAGGCTGTTTTGAGGCCTTTATTCATATGAAACTGTGCATTTCAGACATAGTAAATAACTGACTTATCAATAATTCTCCTTTACAGTCCCAGTCTGATAAGGGGTTACAAGTCATTTTGAGCTTAATACATAAAACGCATCGCTGTGAAGAGAGCAGGTCAGTTGTACTTTAAGCCTTTTCCTGTTCAAATATATTCATCACTTTGGCAAATTTCGTTGTTCCCTAAAGGACGGTTGAGATGAATCCTCACTCTTGCTGTCTTTAAAGGGCACAAAAAATGTAAAACAGTGTGAAGTCTAATGGCATTCTGACAGGATTCTATAAAGACATTTGGCTAGCAACCCGTTCCTTCCTCGCTTTCACTAGCACGCTAATAAAAATGTTTCTAATTAAAATGTGATGATAACTTATAAACATTTGTCTGCTTTGTTAGAGCTTCATGAGAAGCTGAGGCTGCTTGGCAGATTATCGTCTGTTTTTTAATGTCTCAGCTTTTGCCGTTCCTCTACAGTGTTTTGGCTTTCACTTTCTGAACAGGTGGTACAATCCAGCGACTTAATTACAGGAGCTGAATTAATGTGGGAAATTCCCCATCACATTAGAGCATTGGGCACTGGGGCTAGATGTCACATGAGAATGGACTATATATTTCAATAACAATTTGAATGAGGTTTGAATGAAAAATAAACACAAATACATGTTTTCCCACAGTGGTTTTGAGCGCTTTGTATTTTTGTCAGGTTGTCACATTTTGTGTTGTAATTTTCTATAATTTCAAACAATTTTTGTTGACCAAAGCAACAATTTGATATCGTATGCTACCTTTCCTTTTACTGTTTTATCAATTATGTTGTGTTTCAGTTTTGTTGCAAAAATCAATTAAAGCCCTTGGGTCAACTTACCCCATATAATAAAAGGACAACAATTGTCTCTTATCAGCGACAACATCAGCGAAGATGATCAAAAGTTTGTAGGTACGTTTTTAATTTAAGATACATTACCTACCTATACAAAAATGAGCTTATCAAGGTAAACCTACCATCACAAATTCGCACTGGACCCCACAGGTCTGTTTTAGGACATACTGGAACAGCTGCTCTCCATCTGAAAGGCGAGAGAAAAATAACTGTGTCGCCGAGAGTGAATGAGATGACATTTCCTGTGTTGAGTGCACCCGTATGTCTATTTACTGCACTGAATAATAAACAGCCGCCATTCATTTGAGAGGAGCGAAAGATAAAGAGGGAGCGTGTCTAAAAGTGAGTTTAGTCAGGCGTTTAGTGTCTGTTTTCACTCTCAGTTTGACACAGGCGGTTGGCCACAGCTGAGCGCGTTCCTGACAGACATCACAGGAGCTGCTTATTCTTGAGCTCACCTCTACATGAAACATCAAGGCCTGCCCTGACATCATCACCATCACCTCACATATCAGACAGGGACCTTTGTCCCTGCTGTTTTGACAGTATACTAGAGTTTGGCCAGAGCTCATCCGTGGAAGTTATGGGCCTTTTGTGGTGCATTTGAACCGAAAGGCAAAATTAAACGACTCTACAGAAAGACATACAAGTTCTCGAGGCGAATACCCATTTTGGTTCCTTCGGGTCTGCTTTTAAGAAGCATCAAAAACTTAGCAGCAAAGTTTTGTAAAAAAAATTCCCTGTAAATTACATCTGGTTTTGGCAGCATATTAAAGGATATTCTTAAACTAGTTATCAAATGTGTGTGAAAGCTAACAAGAGGAGAGCCAGAACCCTGGATGTCCCCTGACACAAATAATCATAGTTAAATGCCATTGCTTTGGTAGTTATCCAGTTTGTTGAAATTTGGACAGATTTAGAGTTTGGGCACTGGGCAGAGCAACAATGGAAAATCTGCATTAATTCAAAGTGGAAAATTATCAGCTTAATGCTTCTCCCACCCAATAACTGAGGCGACTGGAATTCATTTTGGCTCCTGGTTTTTCTGCCCATCGTATCGGGAGACAATTACCAGTGTGCTTCAAAAGCGGCTTTGGGCAAGATTAGCTCCACTTCTGGGAAGGTGATGAAAGCAAATGTCTAGCTGATGGATTTGCTCTGCCATGGGTGTGTGTGGCGTAAGTGAGGGGGAGAGATGGAGGACTGGAATGCCTCTGGCCCTTGACGTCTTTTAGGACCAGCCCATTGGGTTTGAAGGCAGGCTGTGAAAAAAGCTGTTCTTCAGATCTGGCCACGCTGCACAGATGTCCTCCTCCATGTCACAGTGTCTTGCAGATTTCACTAACGAGGCTAACGAGGGGACGCCTCCAGGCGAGACAGGCTCCCTCGTGTTTGCATGGCAAATTTAGCAGAGATTTAATGCTTCCTGGGGTGCTGTGGCTGTGACTTCGAAAGGCCCTTTATAACGAGTTTAACATCTACACCATACTGAGTGTTTCTGCTGTAGAATGAAAAGACATTTTAGATTTTTTGTCTCAGGGTCCTTTTTTTAAGTCTCCACTTTAAACTCTATGTGACATTCAGCGCTGAAGCTGGTCATTATCACTTTGTTAAAATACTTTGTCCGATCTCAGGTTAACATGCTGAGGCAACTATAGGTAAAACATTTGGCCAATTGTCTTAAAAAGTGGAAAAACTGCAGCGCTCTGCGGTACATTCGCCGGAACATCCCCTACAGCATAGAGGACATTCGCCTTGTCGTCTTTATCTTCAAGCTAACATAATGTTTCTGTATCTGATCCGCTAGTAAACGTAAACAAATGCACAGAGCTTAGACTGTACGATACACTGTTCTCCATATTTAAATAAAAATGTTCAGGTTTTCATAACAGAAACGTAGTTGTTTTAGGTTTTGGTTGCTAATGCTGTAACAAACTGACTTTATTTCTCCGAGAGGCAATTAAGAGCATCATGGACAGTTCTGAGAACTGACGGACTCATGATAACTGCTCACAGGAAAATTATAATATCTGTGACATGCCGTGGAACAAAAAATCAGTCTGTGTTCAATTAAAGAAATATATTTCAGGCACAGTTTTCCTAGTTTTTATGAAGTTATGAAGAGGGGACGCTGAAGAGATCCGTACGGAGAAAACCTTTTCTGACATTTCGTTTGGTGAAGCTGGGAACACTTGATTGATTTATAAATAATTCACGGCTTGGGAGCCTCTCTGTCATAATTTTGTAAGATTTGTGTTTTTCATATTACCCAACAATTTCTAAAGGACACCGAATGGCTGCGCACGTATGAGGAGATATGAAGATCACGAGCGAATGTTATGCCTTCAAACACACCTTAATGCCCTTAACGTTACCCAAATGTCAATGTTCTGTGTCTCCCTAATTATTCCAAATATAATCACACTGTAAACACCAAATCACAATGAGCTCTTAATCATAATGTAACCCGTTATTAGACACTAATGAGGTAGCTTAATTGTTCATGTTTTGGGGGCATCTGCTTGGTCATATTTGCATTATTCTGTGTTTAAAAATAGTTTAGGGGTCTCACTAGATCCATCTCCATTTTTAAAGCAACATGTTTGGTTTGCTTGTCCTTCAGTGAAAGTCAAGTCAAGGCAGCAGATGTTGCCTTTGCAATAATTCATGATTATCTTCAATCACTTTCTTTAACGAGCTTTTTGTCCCCGTGGTGATGGAGAGAATGAGTACAGCACCGCGGTACAGCGGGGAGACAGCTGTCTATAAAAAAACAAAGAGCCATGAAAGATTCACTTGCGTTATAGCAACACAGTAAGAAAGTAAACAAAGGTGTTTTGCAATGGATCTGTGAGGTGTGGGCATATCCTGTTGTAGTGGTGCAGTTCCGAAAAACATACATGCTACAAACATTTCAGAACTTTAGCCATTCAAAAAACACTAACAGCTATTTATAAAAAGTTTCTGCTTCATTGTCCTTTAATTATGTTAACACTTTTTAAACGGTCAGACTGTATTATTTACATTGTTAGTGATTATCCAGATGTTTTTGAAGTTATGGACAAGGCCATTGTGTATATACAGTTCAATTACATTAATAATACTTAAAAATATTTTCTTTATTTATCTTTAGAAGGATCAGATCATCATTACTTTGAGGCCATAGTTGGAGGTAAGTGCGGTGACAGCTCTCAAATATCTAAATATGCCTCACCCAGTGCCTGAAAATACAAGTCAAATCTGTTTATCTGCAAAACATATTGTTTCAGAGCAGCTTTACAGAAAATCGTAATGTTTTAAGCCCCCAGTGAGCAAAACCACAGACGACTCTGGAAAAGCCAAGCTCTCTAAGATGTTTGTGTAGTGGATGAAGAAACATTTAAAAGGAACTAGACTTACATTATCTGTGAAAAATACAGTTTGTACTAAATCAACAGCACCAAAAACACAGACTTGTGTTTTGACTTGTGTTGAGTCAATTTAAGAACAGCATTTTGGTGACGGCAGAAAAGGCTTGGATGACTTCTGGACCAATGAGAGGTCATTTTTGTGCGAGACCTCAGAACATTTCTGGTGGATCTGAGAGTGAAAAGCACAGACACCAGTGATCCTCTGTAGCTAATTTATGCATGAATAATCACTATCTGGGTTTGTGCTCGTGCACCAAAGTAATTGGAATCGGTAAACCACAGCAGGGTTCCAATGATACAAGACAGTTTAAAACCTTGTCAAGGAAACCGGTTTTGCATATCAGGAGAGGATTTGTATATTTCATTGCGCATCATAATTAGCTAGTTCTGTTTCAATTGCTGCTATTCTCTACAGACGGAGCGTGTTGTCGATTTGCTACCAGCGTTTACATCTGTCAATATTTCCAATGGCTGAATTTACATCTAAATCTATAATTACAATTAAAATCTCATTTGCTTGTCTTTTAATTCTGTTTATTCATGTTAAACAGCGTTTTTTTAAATCTTGCTTAAGTATAGCTTAGAGATAAGCCAACAGCTAAAAAAACATACACTCCATAATGCAGCACTGGATGTTCTGATATTAAACTGAAATGTTCTGTTCTCAAAGTTCGGTCTCTACGTACAGCTTCTGCCCACAGGTTTTCTGTAAAGCTTCAGATGTAACCCCTCTCTCACTCTCTGTCTGTCTGTCTGTCTGTGTGTTCCAGCTGTCATTGCAGTGGTTGTCCTGGTCCTCCTTCTCCTTCTAGCCGTCGTTCTGCGATACATGTACCAGCACAATGGCACGTATCATACGAATGAGGCCAAGGGCACCGAGTTTGCAGAGACAGCAGAAGCTGCTCTTCGCGAAGACCCGGCCCTGCAGGATGCCATGGATGAAAGCAAAAAAGAATATTTCATATAACACACAATACAGTATAGAGCCCCTTATATGCATCACATAGCAGACTTGTATAGGCTCAAATGTCGCCTGAATTGTTAACTGAATCCTGTTTGCTTGAGCAGCCGAGTAGCTAACAATGTTTCCGCAAACAGAAAGACGCATGAGGAGTATTAGAAAATCCCTCTATATTTTATATATTTGTATTTATTTGAGGTAAAATGCTTAGTGGAGCTTATGATTTATAACATGAAAAGAATCTGACATTTTACCAGGAACATTTTAAGTACACATTTGTACAAAATATAGTATTTTTTTTAAGATTCCAATCACTGAATATGAACAACAAGCGGTCAGTCAAAATGGATTGGGTGAGTGTATTTATCCCAGAATGGGGAACAAAGCTGCAATTTAACCTGCATTAAGCTGTCACTTAGTAACAATTTACAGATGGTAGCTAGTTTGGACCAAATATTAGTTTATGTTGGTTTAGTTATTTAAAGCTGCAGTCTGTAATTTCATGGGGTTAAAAATGAACAAATAACAGTTATTGAGGATGTACATAACAGGTCAGAGTTCAAAATGATCGCCATACCTTACCCCAAATCACAATGGTCAATTTCCCAGGAAATGCCAATTTGGCCTCATTCGACTTCAACATTCCTGATGAAAAGTACGTAAAGTAACCACAAAGTAACAATGTTGCAAACAGAGATGATAGCAGAGAGGCAAAAGTTACAGATTGCAGCTTTAAAAACGTACGTTTCCCAACGTTTTTGGAAAATGCTGCCATGCTTTCGAAAGGGTCCAAATAATTTCATTTCTGGGGTGTCGCAATTAAAATGTTAAAAACCAATAACCGTATAATTTAGCAATAATTAAAATAAATTTGTTAGGTCATGACGTAAGAAATACCATTTCCAGGTGCAAGTCTCCATTCATTCATCTCAAGAGCATCATATAGTCATATCAAATATTCATGCTAAGCTTTTATAAACACACAGTGTGCAGTACAGTCTTCAAGCTCGCTGCATCCTAAACACCAATATTTTAGCCATTCATAAAAGATGAATCACTGTCTGACCATCTGGGAATTCAGAATGAAGATAAAGGTTGGAATCGTGATTTTTCTGTAGTTGTACAGCACACTGTGAGTATATATTAGTATTATTTGTTGTTAGCTTTCGTAATCTGGACCCGGAAGCAACGGCGCGTGACGTCAGACTTAACAAGCGGAAAATTAATGTGGAGGTTGAGAAAATCAAGGCCTCTGAGGTGGAACAGGCCAAAAATGCCATTTTGAGATTGGGGATTACAGACGTTTATTGTGTATAAAACTAGCTACTTGTCATGCTCTGCTAATTTACGGTAGTTACTACAGTTAATCAACCATATCTGCTTCTCACAACAAAAATATGGGGTTTGTGCTTCTAATGCTTAAAAAATAATGGGACACAAAAATGAACTGTGTGCATAGAACGTTTCCTGTATTTTTCCTTGTATTTGATGCTGAATGTCTGCACCAAACATCAGCTCGGAAGAACGTTATGTTGTTAAGGTGAAGACAAAACTTTTAGGTGTCGTTGCACGAAATGCAATGCGAAAAGCAGGTGATAGACCTATTTTAAAACATTCAAATGCTGAGATTATACAGGACACTGTTTACAGCAAACAAGCCTGTGAAATGAATTGGTCTCTCACTTATATATATCACACGGCACTAGACTCAAAGCGTGAAACTCGTGAGGCAGAACTCCAGAGTGTGAGGAGAACAAACCCAGAAGACAAATATAATGTGCGTGTAATTGCTGTGCCTTACACACAGACAAGAATCTGTGGGAAAAAGCCATAGGGTTGCTACTGGCAGAAATATATCTATACCCTGATCATATTGATATAGCTGTTTTAGCTCTACCTTGAGTGATTCTGAAATAACTTTTGAATGTCTGAACTTTTGAATATTTACACTGGTGCTATGAAAGGTTTCTTGTAACCCGAGGCGGCAAGCAAAGTTTGTGAGGAACTCTCGATATGAGGACGATGTCATTTTCACCAGATGCCTTAATTAAATTCCAGGTGTATTTACCACAAATAAAATGGTTGTGTAAATAGTACAGGTGTTTCTTTATGTACTTACAGATTCCAGAATATGCAAATCAAACGTTAAAATATTATCTCACGCAGACTGTTAGCGCGGCAGTGAGGCGCGGCGTTATATGTCAGCGCTATAAATATGATTTTAGTCGATGTGTACCATAATGAATTTGTAGGGAACATCTTTCCTGAAAGGTTTTTACATATTATTCGAAGGTACCAACAGATGCTGATGCAACAAAACGAAAATGCCAAACACTTTGTAGGTGAGCTCCACCACGAGAATCCGACACTAGTGAGAGATATTTTTCTTTTGATTAATTCTTTGCTTCAAGGATGGAGGCTGAAATAAGCCCCGAGCACCAAATCTCATCTCACCTTCTCACCATCCCCCACCTCCATCCAAAGCTCTTGATTAATGACACCTCCACACTAAAGGTTTCTGCTGCTTTTTCCTTTTTGACGGAGCTGAAATGACAGTTTTGTGTAACAGCTAGATTGCCTGTCATCACATATTCTTTGATCATCAACGCTGACGCTTCCACAATTAACCGACCACAAACAAGAGCGCGATGTGCAAGAAGACACAATTATCACCTTTCACAATGTTCAGACTTAAATGTTTGTTTCATGCAGCTTCTCTGATCCATTCCTGAAAATCTAAACGCTACTTTAAACTTCAAACATGCACTGAGGACTTGACACGAAATGATGAACTGAGGACAAAAAGTAAAGAGAAAACATGCTATTAAAAAGTTTACAGAGGTATCAAAAGCAGATTAGCAGGATCATCCTGACAGACAGTTTTTGCCAGGGCTGTTCAGACAGACCTGACACCTTATACGCTTTAGCACACCTGCTTGTCATTTTTAAGTGAAGACCTGCACTCGCAGGATGAGGCGCGCAGATCTCCAGGAGCAGGGCTGATCTCCCATGTGACGTACAGTTCTTTAAATAAGTGATATTTACATACTGTGGAAAGGTCTGCGACATTAACAGATATGTTTATAGAAATGGGCTATAGCAAAAAAAACAAAAATTCTTACAAATATAAATAAAAAACAAATACAAAAATTAAAAATATTAACAGCAGTAAAACATTCTCCAAAATTGAATTTAAAATCAATGTGGCTTGACCAACAAACATCAAAATAGATTTTACAATTCTAAGAACTTTTAAACTCATCTCGGACATCTTTTGTAATCATTTTAAATGAGTAGTACCTCATACTTTTGTCAGTCGTGGGGAGGCGAAGCACAAAAACAACACGTTATGCTATATAAAAGTTTTATAAGAGGTACGATTTTTAAATCTGCAGCCACGACAAACGAACACAAAGCCTTCAGTTCCTAAGAGCGCATTTTCCACTTTTCGAGCAGAACGCTCCCCTGTGACATTTATGATGACTGAGTATTCACAATCTCTCCTCACACAAAGTACAGTGGCTCTTGCCAAACACAAATTGCTTTCTTGAAACATATTTTGATGCCACCCACTCGCTAAAATAACTAAACATAGGACTGGAGGGGAATAAAGTCATAAGATTTTCCCAGATTGAGTTTAAAGCTTGGCAAGCTTTACTCGGCATACACGCCTTATATCAAAGCTACGGCTTCAAGAGAGAGACTTGAGCTGCTTGCGCTTGCCTTTCTAGTTTATCTTTGTTGTGAGTGCAAAACGTTAATGACTTTTCTTGTTTACCAAAGAGGCCGATCAAAATGAATTCGATATTGTCAAAAATTATTTTTGAGATGTTGTTTTGCTCCTAGTCTCATTGCAAAAAACAAACTCTAGATAATGGTAAGGCAATGCTGTGCCTAGACACTGAACTCAAACCAATGTACGTCCTACAATTCACTATTGTTTAGTATTGAATCAAGAACTTTATTTTAAATATGTCACGACTATGTTTAGACAACATCCTGTCATTTGAATTGAGACGGTTTTACTGAAGGCCTCTTTTGCAGTACGTTTAATTTGAATGAATTCTAATCATATACGTATCCCACAATCCTGTGCGTGCAAATTGGTTAGTTGCAATAATGATTTAGGACTCTGTTTAAAATGAGAAATAAGCATTGTAGTCATTAAATATTGGTTACCTCAAAAGCTCACTTGAATTTGTTCTAGATCATTAGACATGACATTAGGGTGTCTTGGAAGCAATCTGGAACCTCCTTAGGAGGTAACTTCATACGAAATCATTAACCGACTGGTCTCTCAGACATTGCCCGTGTGACATCTAATATAAACCCTTGAAGTGCTTGCCTTTCATTTTAAATCACTTTCATTAGTAGTGAGACTTCATAAAAGTCATAATGAACTACACGATATTATAAACTATCCTCTGTAAAATTATACTGCATTGACTTTCCACCTGGAAGTCAAAAACTAACACTGAATGTGTTTGGATCGCCTCAGTGCCAGTACAGTACACTACGGTTGCCATTAACCTACTTTCCAATCCTCATTCTGTATTCACTCACTGGTGCATTGGGATCGCAATCTTTCCTACCTCACATAATCCTCTAAACATCCCGCCATCATCAGCCACTGCATTGCAGAGCCTGTTCCAGATCTGCCTACCTCATCCAGCTGTGATTGTCACTGTTAGGGTCAGTCACGGGGCACAGAGAGCTGACATCTGTCCTTGGTGGGGTGGCGTGAGGGGGCTGGTTCCGCACAACTGGAAATACAGCAGATAAATTTAGACCAAAAGAACAAGGTTGTTCATCTTGAAAATGACTGTGACTCTGAGCAACCCCGTTGCCCTCTGTGGCTCCACAGGAGAGCGTGGCCTGGCTCCGTTCACTCAACCCGCCTAAATCCACAGCCAAGGTGCTCTGTTTACTCCTGTGTGTCAGAGGACGTTCCTCCACTCAGATGGCTGGACAAGAGCTTATCTGACTCTTTGGATTAGTGCTGTTGTTTTTTGGTTCTGTTCTTTACCTCAAAGATCAAATGAAAATTGAGATGAATTTAAAGACCTTTAAATTTAAAGGTTACTTTAATCAGCATAATGTTGCTGGGGGTTGGTGTTGTATTTTATGTCATGTATTTTATTTTAAAGAGTTATCTTTTAAGATGCATTTTCATTTAGTCGTTTAGAAGATGCTTTTATCCAAATCGGCAATTAGCATGGATATCACAAGCAATTAGTCAAACAAGAGATGCGATATCTGTTCCAAATGTTCCACAAGTAAGAAGAATGAAGCTGGAGTTCTTTCTTGAGTAACACTCTCAACGGATGAGGTTGAGGTAATAAATTGAGGTAGGAACTGGAAAGCCAGATTCACCAAACATTTTTTAAATTCCTAACTGACATTTTCTTCTTAGTTTCTAACTTTAGCAAAACAAAAGTTAGGAATATTTTGTAATATATTCCCAAACAATTATTATTTTTTTAATTCTTAATCATAACAACTTCTTTCTTAACAACATTTTTATGAAAATGGCCTCGGCGGAGTGACTCACTGCTGTGAGTTACACTTTGAGAGATCATCACTAGTAAAAAGGCTAATAAATATGCCAAATCACATTTTCTCTTTAAATCTAATGATGATATCAACAGGTTTGTGTGAGTTTTAGAGGTGAACGATAGAAAATATCATTATCCTGCTATAAAAACATTATATTGATATGCAAGATATTCTGACTAATAAAGACTGACAGGGATGTATGACTAAAACAGCATGACTGATCCCTGCTAGTGAAAACAGTCTGACAGAACTGACAGTTATTGTCAGTGTGCAGATATCGTCTTTAAATCACAGCACTGATGTGGCCTGACAGTGACAGCGCTTATCCAGCACTCTCTCAGAAACTTTTAGGAACATATTGAGACGGAAAATACTTAAAAACAGGCAATGGCCCTTAAAGGACACTTATCCAAACGGAAGAGTGACATATTGTTAAAAGCCTGATGAAATTTCCATATCAAGTCAGCATTCTAGGACAGCGTGAATCTCCTGAGGTGAAAATCTGCTCACCACAGATCATTAGACAGTAGAGATGTATGAAATAACATAAACACAATAGGAAAAAGGAAACCGCTTGTAACCAAGACTCCTACACTGTTTTCTACATCCGGACAGGTTTATTGCCGGACGGAGGAAGTTAGCTGTTAAATGTGGTGGAGGATCCGTACCAGTCATCTTGAGAAAGTCATTAAATCTGATGATTTTGGCGTGTGGTTTTACAAGTAATTCGAGGTTTTTACAGGATAAGGACCGTCTTAAATTCCAAACCTCAAAATATACCAACATTCCAGGTTTTGTGGACACCAGTTTTAGACGTTTCTCCTGACCTCATCAATCACCAGATCTGAACATCATTAAACATCTAAGAGATGTTCTGAAGTAGATTTCCACCTCAAACAGCTGAGGTGTTTCCCTCTTGAAGAATGGTGCACAATGATCAAGACTTATGACAGACATTGAAGTACTGAAGCTGTCATCTTGTGTTTGAGAGTGTCTCCAAGTAATAATCAGAGAAAGCCAGGTAACATAACCACAGCTATGCTGTTATTCATAAACAGAACGCTGATTTAAGCATATAGTGTTTGCACAGATCTTGTCTTGCAGAATTCCAAAATTATATAACTGTAAACTCCATTAAAACTTCTACATACAGCCAAAAGTATCCACGGTCTGACTCGTTCGGCGTGCATTAAACATTTAGTCACAGAATGCGTCGTAAAATCTTATAGTTTCAAGCAGAGGATAAATTCCTAGCAGGATGTGAGAGGAACTGGCTCAAACATGATGAGTCAGCCATGGTCATCTTATTCCGTGTGTTTAAGAGAGCCATTACACAGAGGCTGCAAATCCCCATAAGGCACAATTACTTGAATGAGCTGATTTATCTACGCTCATCACAGCCTATTATTCCTCGAAACCAAGAGTGCTGGCCGAGCAAGACAGCCACCTTATGGAAACGAGCAGGCAATTTGTTTGTTTATTGGGAAAGTGTTTCTACATCTGTCTTGCCGTAATAGGTAGATGCCATCGCCCTGGACATTCCATTCTGTGCGAGCACTTTATAAATATTCCGCTAAACAAGCTACATGCTCATTTATGCAGTGCGTCGCTGTTTAAATGTTCGGTTTGCGTTTTTTGGATGGCGCTATCGCTGCAGTTACTCTGTCAAATACACAGTGGCTTTGATATGTCTTTATAGCGCCAGACACTCTGCTTACCTGCAAGAGGATTTAATGAGGCCATTATAAGGAGGAGCTGGTGTTCCTGCTAGTCATGGTAGTAAGACAAAAGTGCCACATCACAGCCATTATTCGTGACCTTTGAATATTGCTTTTTGATGCCTAGCAACGGTTGGTTTTTTGATGCTTTTGATTTTTCATTACAGCATTGTGGCAGAACAAAACAAGCTAAGGTGACACCATTTTATTATACAAAATTAATAGTCATGCTGAGCTTTGTAAATATTTAATCAGCTACTGTTTTCAGGAAAATGATCATTTTCCTTTTTTTTTTAAAAGTATGATCGCTTTGATCTTGGAAAGTTGCAAAAACGCACCTAACATCGTTGCAAACACTGTGTCCACAGCAACCGTTACCTTGACCTCGGTTACGACGGGTTCGTCGCGTTTTTCTCGCCTTGAATTTAAAATGGAGAAATTTACATGCATATCTGAATGCTCATTGGGGAGAAGAACCTAAGAGCTGTAACTTGTTCCTAATTTGAGGCGTCATGCGCACGAGTCATTCATCACTACTTTGAATAATTACTAGAGATCGTGAACATTTTAAAGCATGGAGGGGAAGGAGCGTAAAAGTTGAAGAACAAACTTGGAAAAGGAAGTCCTGACCAGGTGTGACAGTTTTTGACAGAAACAAGACACAACACTGGGGCTCTTAGGAGTCGCTGCGTCTCGGTGGGTAAACGCTCCTGCACTTTTAAGCAGTACTACCTTTCAGATGTTCATTATCCCTCAAAACAAATAGCTCCTTTTCATCGACGTCCCTCATTTGTTTAAGACAATATCATGTAATTAAAATCTAATCAGAGAAAGAAGGGAATCCATGAATATTTAAGTCAGTTTGGCTTCTGAATCCTAATGAAATGGTAATTTATGATGGCTCCAGGCTTCATTCTAGCCAGGGAACAAATTAACTGAATTTTCAGAGATTTCCTCAAGAACTTTCCCCTTTTTTCTCATTCAGTGTTCTTAACATATGATTAAAAACATCTATCGGAAACTCACACAGTTGAAGTGAACGTTAAATCAAGCCACTGGTAATAACAAAATATGCGTAATTTTAATTGAGTGCTGTTCAGTTGCACATAAATGAATGATCAACTCGACGTCATTGATCAAATAAAAGCTTGAGGAATGTCAGACTGGCCACTGTTTAAGAACGCTGTGATGTAAATGTACACATGACAGGTAGATGTTGAGAGACATTCTATGATGTCAGAGCAGGCGTTCACAAAGGTGAAAGGAGACAGACCATTAAAGCAATTAATGAGAGACTGGAATCTGTTGTCACAAGTCTCTAATTTGAATTAACATGCTGTAGAGGTATTTGATGCCAGTCATTTACATGAATATAAACACACAGCTATCATTTCAGCTATCACAGGATGATTTTCTATTATTTGATTCACAAAAGTACAGTAAAACAAACACAAAAGTTTATTTTTTGTTTAGTAAGGATGCTTCATAGGCCAATTTATATGATGCATAATATATGACATAAAATAGTTATATATATGTGTGTGTGTGTGACATATAATAGGAGTAAGGAACAGTGGTCTGGAAGTGCCCCTATAGCGCCAAACTTTTTGATTCAATAGGAAATATGTATCATGGGGTCTTGAAAGAAAGAAATGAATTCAAAGTACGAAAACTGTCGAAGGTTTTTCTTTTTTTTTCACCGTCAAACTCAGGTTGCGTGTGTGTCAGACATTCAAAAACAACCTGTAGTCACACCAACAAGAGTACAGCAGTAATCAAAGCCAGCAAATCATGTTCTCTCTTGCATGTTAATCATTAATTTAAAACGAGGTGTGAAATATGATTAAAGTGAGAAGAACTGGAGGAGACCCGCTGCTGATGATCTCACTGTGAAAACGTTGCCCCCGGGTTTTCTGTCAGTGTGAAAGCTTCTCTCTGGAGACACAGAAAAGGTCTTGAACTTTCAGGTGCGCCACGTCTCAGCCAGAGACAACTAGTATTCATCTTTTAGGGAATTCGTATTATCAAAAAATCTAATTACTGTAAGAACATTTGTATAAGGAAATTGAATTAGAGTGTGAATGTTACTAAAAGTGGCCTTGAGCTCATAAGAACGTTATATATGCAAATTCGCGACATTTCATTTGACAACGTCGACCTTGTTTGACGCGTGACATGTAGTCAGTCAACTCTCTTACAACTTATCTAGCAGTCAGGAGGAAGGTGGCAGGCGATGACGTGAGGATAAAAGGCGATCAGAATTTATCGAATAAAAATAGTTGAGTCTTTGTCAGAGCTCAGTATGATTTCCTCTGTCTAACATCATCTAACCAGAAACGAGATTCAACAATTGCTCACGAGAAAAATAATGGAAGCGTAAAGCTCGTAGTCCTAAAAACCTTGAAATGGAGACAAGCACGACGCATCAGATTAAACAGCAATAGCGCGAACAATATAAGAACAAGTGTTATAAATATGTAAAAATGAATATATAAAGAAATGAGTAAATGTAAAACCAATAAAGAACCAGCAAAAATAAAGAGCAACAGACACGCGCAGTTTCCTCTAAAGGAACATCGACTCTTTAAATTTAATAGCCAACATGTACAAATCCTCAAAAATGCCACAACTGCAAATTACAGCTGTGTTTATAAAAGTGTGGGTTTATAATGGTTAATTAAGCATTTGGATATTGAAAGGTTTGGCAACACATTAATGCCAGTGAGTGAACAAGCTCTCTCCATCTGTTGTTATTGTAGATGTACAACAGTTCTCAGTCATCCTTACCTGCATACATCATTCACAGCTTTTTAAGACAACAAATGCAGAACGGCATCTATAGACCGTCATCTATCGCCATTATCTTCCAGGTTCTGTTTATTTTGCTCTGTCGTTAATGTCATTCAAAGTTCATTTATAGCCTTTCATGTTTTTTTAAGCTGATGTTGCGTGTTCCCTCACCTGCCAGCAGTCTCGCTTTGTTTATCTTTCCATCCTCCTCATTTAACAGACCATCTCTCCACGCTGCCTTGGTAACAACTCAAATGGCAATGTAACTCACTCTGCATTCACAGCAATACTAAATACAGAGATCCTGCTCCTTCGAGAGAATTAACCGGTCTAATTTAGCCTTTTAAATTCAGATTGAATGCAGTAATGAAACATTCAAACACATTTTCTGTTTAGCACTCAAATTTGAATTCAAAAGCCTATTGGCTGTGCCAAGTCATTAATAGACCTGCACTACAGCATTCACTAAAAGAGCAACACATGCAATGTGTGCGGATATATGTTCATGAAATATTTATGCATTTAAAACAGCACTGTCGAAATAAAAGCAAGCATAATGAAAGAAAACAGCCAAGAAACAAGTAAAGGAGAAAGTCCCCTGCCTTATAATGCACGAATTTATAAGAGATTGAGGTTTGACTCTTTGAAGTGGAAGGTACAACAGTGCCCTCCTCTGAGGAACGCATGACATCTTAATGGGGCTAGTATCAAACACTAAACCCAGGGTAACATCAGGTTCCTATAAGTATTATAGCAATCTATAAACTGTTTAGCGCCCTCTGGTGGGTTTTTTTTTATAAAAATTGAAAATCAACTACAAAAAAGTCCAAAATTTAACAAAACAAGAAAAAAGAAATACACCAAAATGTCACAGGTCTACGTTCTCCATACTGTTATTGGTACTTTTAATTTAAAAAATATGGTACTTACTGTCCTATGGGATCTTGCAACAAGAACCTCTTGGATATTTTTCCTTGTCCGTTTTCTCTCCATGCAAACATGTTGCGTGTTTCACAAGAACAGCATACTGCACGCGCGCAATGCATGCATAATTCAGTCATTGTAAATTTGGGGAACAGCTCTCTTTTATAGGGGTTTAAATATTTCAGTTTTTTATCAGACTGTTTTTTTTATCAGACAGTTTTATTTCCGTGTCATTTGAGATTTTGGTACATAATCAGCAATGCAATCCGTAGCTAATGGTAATCTGAGAGGCGCTCAGGAACGAATGAGCAGCGGCGCACAGCAGCGCTATTCCTGGATCCGCGGGCCGGTCTTACCGGCAGCCGGAGCGCAAAGCCGCCGCAGACATATCATCTCCTCTCATCTCTGAGTGACGAGAAACTGCAGGTTTCACATATCTAATGAGCTGTGGCTGGTTCGCATTGTGCTATTTCTGAAAATACCTTTTAATTGTGGTGATTAGTCACCGTCTCGCCACAATGAAACGAAATTAAATATCCAAGTAGCCAGATTTGTTTACTCATAAATTCATTTCCGCAGTTAGATGTCACTTTTGTCGAACAATATACATTATTCAAAACAAATATGATATGATGCTTTAATTCACCAAGATTACAGCAGTTTGCGTTATTCATGTTCTAGTTCTGATCATATCAGTTTAACATCTTAAGATCCCAGAACAAACACGTTTTACAAAATTACACAAACAGTCTGTCAATCATATACAATTTCTTCTTTATTAACAGTGTACAATAAAATCCTCCGCTGCATAACAGCAGATGACATATCTTTCCCATAAGACAGACTAACGGGTGAAAAATCCTGAACGCGTCTCATTCAGATGTCCTTTCCTTCAGCGTACTATTTCTCACTTCAGCCAGATGCTTTTGTCCCCAACGTCTTCATTATAACCTTCGGCGTATTTCTTTCCTGGGAGCTGGAGACAGATTTTCATATCACATGTTAGATTCGCTAAAGCCCTGGTGTGCAAGGGCCCATGTCTTACAATGACCTTTTTCTGGAAAACCTTTACAATCAAACACTCAATAAAAGCAGGCATATCATCTATATTCATGACCTTCCCTTCCACATCTCGGTTCTCTCGGCTGAGGTAAAGCTCCGTGGGTTTTAGTGTTAGGACTGAAACAGCCGCGATCAGATGAAAAATCGGAAGCCTGAACACAGACGGCAGCCGAATCTTCTTTTGAGCGCCTGTCTCGTCACTCTAATGGCCATACAAAGTGCTGCTGTCATGCACTTCATAAGTCCATCTGTCTAGCGATTTTTGTAATCCCACCAACATCAGGAATTGACCTCAGATGACACTCCTGCTCTGAGAAAACTCAATCGTTTTCCTGGCACTTGTAGACTTCTACTATACGTTGAGTAAACTTTGAATCCACATGTTATTTTGCTGTTATTTTGTTGCGACTACAACAACTTTGGCTCCTGCACATATTCCGGTATTTTAATTGAATGTACGAGTCAATATATGTACAGTCATTACTAATAAAAAGCTAATAGTCGAGTGTGTAACAACACAATGTTTGGGCACATAAACCCACTAAATCTGGTATATGATCAGTCACACAGATCTAGTGGAAGGCACGTACCGATTTGTAAGCAAAGTAGGTAGCATCAAACTCATGAGCTCCAATTGTAATTTCCGGGAGATATCTCATGATGCAGGTCATGTTGGCCACCTTTTGCTTGTCTTCAACCCTGGTAAACCAGAGTAGAAAGGTAGAGAAACGATCCAGAATTAATAAACATACAAAAAAAAGAAAAAAAAAAGATGACGCTACGGGACAGGACACATTTATTCAATGTGTTTAAAACAGCCAACCGTAACTAAGCCAGAGATGATAAATACGACCGGCATAACAAACACTCACATCATTCGCATGTGGTGGAACGTGACATCATCCTGCTCGAGCCACGGGCCTTTCTCATACTTGAGGAAGTCGATGTCCTCTGCGATCTGTGTGGTGACAATACACAGAACGTCAGAGAGCAATGCCACCTGTCTGAACACGCTCCATACTCCGCTTTCATTCTCACCCTTTCAATGTCCTGGGCTTGGGTTGTGTCATAAACAAGAACCTCCGCCTCCTCCCTGAAATCCAGATATAGCTTTAAAACGTCAACGTTCTCGACAACTAAAACTACAAAACTCCGAAAAACGTACAATTAAATGAACGGGCGGCTGCGTTAAACTTCAATTTAACTTTTTACTTTATTGTAAATGAAATGACAACCGTAAATATGATCATAGAACCAATATTCATGATATATTTAATAATAATAATAATAATTGATTTTTGTTTAAAGTTACCGACCTGATGTTTGGAAGAAAGGTCTTTTTGTATGCCGCCTCAATGCTCTTCAGGTAGCTTAAAGGAACGTTCTGGAGGTATGGCTGCAAAAGGGAACCAAAACCTCGATTTATTGTGGTGTTGTTCGCCATTCGTTCAATTTATTTCATCACGTCTTAAATGGCTATAAAAAACTCCTGAATCGTTTAATTCGTTACTCCGATTCCCGTGTAATCGGAACGCTGGTGATATTTTTAGCATGAAGGATGGCGTAGAATTCAATCACACAAACAGCTCGACTTTCCGCTTGATGCAATTCTCCAGTCATTTTGGATTCAGCTCGCTCAGAAACACATCAATACAATGTGAGGACTGACGGAGCATCGAAACAAATGCGCTCGTGATTGGATTTTACACAACAACACACAAGGCAAAGAAAGATACAAATGAGTATTGTATGTATGCATGTATGTATGTATGGAGCTTATAAAATGTTACTTTTTTTACTATACCAAAATAAGAAAACATACTATAAAACCTTTTACAATTATTTAAAGATTTTAAATATATAGACTACTAATATATAGTATGTAATGTAATGTAGTATGTAATGTAATACTAATAATTA